>CAUYUJ010004703.1:0-10000 GCA_963575745.1 Prorocentrum cordatum | reverse complement strand
TCTGAATTCACGGCAGGTTTGCCGTAGCTGTTGACTAACTTCACGTGGGCGTTCCAAGCCTGGGAATCAATTGTTTCTTTTGCTCCGTATCCTCCTCCTCATCCTCCGTATCCTCCCTACTTCCGTATCCTCTTTAGTTCCTCCTTCCCCGAACCGTCTCCCTCATGTCAGAATCATCCTCGTACGTGGCATGCGGGTGTGTATCGGATTTGATTGCTGGCCGCCTTCTCGAACGTGCTGATCCGCTTCTGGAACTTATCGTAGTCGACCTTCATCAGCGTCTCACTCGCGATCTTCATCATCTCGTCGAACGTGGACTTGGCGTGTCCCGCCGCGGACCAGTGCGAGCCGTCGGCCATGCCGCCCGAGACCGCCGCCAAGTCCACGAACATGCTCCGCGTCACAGTGTCGCTCTTGGAGATCAGCTCGTCCGCGTAGGCGTCGATCGTCTGCTCCGCACGGGTGGTCAGCGCCGCGAAGCTGGCTCTTGCCACCTCATCGTAGTGTTGCCACTGGCCCGCGTACAACTTGGTCTTATCAAGCTTCATCTGGACGGCCCTGAGTGGCGTGCACTCGTACGTCTTTGAAACCACATTCTTAATGTCTGCTGCAGCGGGGGCTGTCGACTGGAGAACGTCCAAAGCAACCTGTAGCTCGCTGAAGTACTGAACGAGCTCGAATGTTGCCATCATGCTGTCGTCCCACCCAGCCAAGTCCGTCATGTCTTTGATGTGGGTCAGAACATCGGCACTGGCGCGGCCCAGCTCCTGCACTGCTGTTCGGGCGGCCGCCGTCAAAGCCAAGCTCGCATTCTCACGGTCATGATCGGTCAGCTTGGTGCCAGCGCATGACTCAGATGCCTTCTTCAGAGTGCCCAAGTGCACCACCATGTCCACGCACTTCGTCTGCGGGTCGGCAGCCTTTTGCACAACGGCCTCGCACGCCTGAGACAAACACAGACCGCTGCGCATCTGCAGAGGCATCCTTCAGCATGGCGGCCGCGGACTCGCAGTAGTCGTTCACTTCCTTCGAGAAGGGCATGGCGAGGGAAGCGGCGCTCAGTAGATCCTGGAAGGCTCTGATGCGAGCAAGCCTGTTGGTGCCAATGGGGCTGCTCTCCAGGTCGTCCTGCGCCTTCGCGCAATGGGCCAGCGCGCGGGCGAGCAGGGCCGTATGTAATGATGCCATGGTCTGCTCGCTCAGGGCGTTCGACCATGTGGCGAAGTCGTCGCAAATCCTCTTGAGTCGCGCCTGCTCGTCATCCAAATCGATATCGGGGCTGGTGTCGTTGATCCAGTCCGCGTCAGTCGTGATAGCTTTATGGTACCTCTCGAGCTTGGGCAGGATGCGCTTGAAATCTGCAAGCTTGCCGTTGTAGAAATAATTGTCGCCCTCGAAGGAAGCCTTGGCGATCCCCATCGGACTGGACGAGCGATGCTGCTTTGAGTTGTCCCAGATGCACATATAACTCTCGGGCGCCGCGCAGATCTCCTCGATGTCAGTGGACAAGACGCCGAGAACAAAGCGAAGTACTTGGAGCGCCTCCAACTGCAACGCTTCGAAAACCTCAGGGGTGTCATCCGCTGCGTTCGCTGCGTCGTCCTCGAGCATGGCGATGAACTTCCCGCGGAAAGGGAGCGACCACGCCCACGAAAGGCTCCCCGCATGCAAGCCACTTAGAAAGGATATCGGAGAATACACATGCCTTGTATATAGTAGCCAACTCCTGCGGCGGTCGGGGGAGCATCGCGATGGAGGCATCCTTCATGGAGGGCCTATCGGGCATACTTGTAGAACATGTACTCCATGGGCGCATTGTCAAGTAGAACTTCGCGTGCTGCTCATCGGACGGCGTCTCAATCTTGTAGTGGTCCTCCTTGGCCCGCTCGACGAGCGCCGCTGCAACGGCCTCGGGGATGGCGAACCCTGCGTTCTGGAGCTTGTCGAGGTTCGCCGTAATCGCGCTGACGTCGCCAGTAGGTATGTTCCGCGAGCTGCTACCCTCCGCTATACGGACCTGCTGGGAACGCAATGCGGAAACAAGACTGAGAACCATGAGGAAGGAAGGGGGGTCCAGGATCATTAACTAAACAGTGCGGGACCCACTCGACGTGGGCCCTGACTCGGTTGTGCTCGCGAGGCGCCATCTTGGAGTACGCCTCCTCCGCGTGCCAAATGGTTCTGCCGAAACGCTTGCCCGTCAACGCCTCTGCGACTGGTAGTTTGCTGATCCACTTCTGCGCTTGGTCCCGGCGCGGGCTCTGATCCCACTCGGAGGCAGCGGCGTCGGCAACTCCGACCTGCGAGGCGCTGTCCCTGGGCCCAATATCGCCGTCGCCTGATGGGCTTGGAAGCGGAGAGCGGTCGCGCCCGCAGCCCGAAGCCGGTGCGCCAGCAGCGAAGGGGCCGCAGCCAGAGGCGGCGCCTGATGCTGGACCGCGCGGCAATCCAGTCGGCGCGCCTGCCACGCTGGCCGCCTTGGTCAAGCAAGACGTGAGCGACCGCTGGATTAGGGTGCGAGGCTGCGCCGCCACCGCTGTCCGTTGCGGGGCTGCCCTGGCGACTGCCTGTACCTGGAGTCCAGATGCAGAAGCGCAACCCACGCCAGCCTCAGGCCCGTCGTCGGCGTCGTCATCATCCTCGGCAAGATGCTCATCCTCCCCCTCCTGGGGCCCGAAACCGTCCAAGATGTGCTTGATCGAAGCCAGGTGGGCCTTCCCCGTGAGGACCTGGTAGCCCGATCCTTCCATCAACTCGTTGAGGCCAGCGTCCATCGTCTGCTTGCCTTGGGCCGAATGGATCTGGGCGCTGGGGCTCATGCGCTCCTCGCTGAGAATGAACTGCTGGTCATTGTACAACTTCATGGCTCGATGCGGCAAGCTGGCGTCGTACAAGAATGCCCAGGCGGTCTCCTTGGTCGCGCCGTTCTCGATAAAGATGTCGAATTTATGGATGCCCGTAGTGTTTCTGACCGTCGGCTTCATATTGAACACCTCTTTGAACTCTCTCTTGTTCAATATGGTCACCTTCCGCTCGATCTGGAAGCCGACGCGATGGCGGTGCCCCGCGCCTTGCGACAGAAACTCACGGGAACCAGGCGCATTCTTGACATTGCGAGCCTCGACCACCTGAGCGGACCCCTCCTCTGTCATGTTGTGTTCGATGAACTCGCCTGGGGCCAGGTGCGGGGAGCCGTCGCCGCGCAGAGTCTCGCAGAGGCCGCAGAGCAGCACGGGCGGATCCTCCAGGAAGGGGGCGCGCAGAAGGAGGAGGAGGGCGTGGAGAGGTATGGCGGAGCGGGGGACGATGATAGGGGTGGGGGAGCAGCAGCTCTTCGGTAAGAAAGAAACACGTCAGCATCGAAACCTAAGAACCTGAAACGAGTTATTTGGGCTGATGGTCCTGCACGGGCACCTCTACGCAGCATATCCCGCAGAAGCATGGCCGACGAGAGCTTTTTGTCGGCGGTCCGCCGCCTCCGCCGCCTCCAGGGGCCCCGGGGCCGCCTCCGCCGCCTCCCAGAGAGGACGCAGCCTGACGTTTGGACCCCGCCTGCTGCCTACCCGCAGCCCTGACCAGAGCGGAGCCGCCGCTGCCTGCTGCTCTGCGGCTGCCGCCCTTGCTTCCGACGGAGGAGGCGCCCCCCCCTCCGACGGCGGAACCCGCGCCTGATGGATTGGCCATCTTGGCCAGGAGACCCGACATTGCTCGCGGCAGCCCGACGCCCCGAAGGCCAGGGCGCACCACGTTGCCGTTTTTTTTCTTTCTTCTTTTTTTTCTTTTTTTATATACTTCGTCCCCCTTTTGTTCTTCCATCTTTTATCTTTTTTTTTTTTTTATTTTTTTTCTCTCCTGTTTTTTTTTTTTTATTTTTTTTTTTTTTTATTCTTTACTTTTTGTTAATGTTTAATTTGATTTTTTGTTTTCTTTTTGTCTTTAGCTTTTTTTCTTTTTCTTGTTTCCTTTTTTTGTCCTTTCTTTTCCTTTTTTTGTTACCTTCCTATATTTTTTTTTTTTTTTTTATTTTTTTTTTTTTCTTTGTTTTTCTCTTTTTTAACTCTGGATTCACTATCTTCTTTTTTTTTGGATACGGAATTGCGATACAAACCTTTGGGCAACAGGTGCAGATGACAACAGTGACGAAGAGGCGGCAACACCTCAAAGTGCGCAAGCATCCCCCAAGACGGCCAGGATTGCCCAATCTGGCACCCAGGGCCACCACCCCCCACGGGCTGCCACTTTGGCAACGCACGAGCTAACCAAAGATGGCTCCAACATGTCTCCAAGACGGCCCTAGGCTGGCCCTCGACAAGCGGCCCTAACTTGCGCCTGCGTTGATGGCTAAAAGTTGCGCCAACGTTGATCAGCACGCGCCTGAGCAACCAAACAACAGTGACGATTAAAAAGAAAGCGCTGTTGAGGAATATGAAAGCGATAAGGCGGTGCGTACGATGAGGGTTGTACACACTATCTCCATAAGAAAAGTCGGTCGGACCAGGATGACAAGGGTGAGCATGATACGGGAGAGCAGGGTAAGGACATTACGAGCATGATGAAAGTATTGCTGATGAAAGTGGGGGCAAGAACGTAACGGATGATACTGATGCCGGGAAAGAACAGGAAACTGATAAGCGCGAGAAGGGCTTAGCGGCTAAGGGCTAAGGGGGTCACGGCGAAGGGCCCCTCCCCCTCCCCCCCTCCCCCCCCGCCACACACACGCACGCGCACGCGGGCCCCTGCATCTTCCACCAGCCCCTCCTCGCCACCCCCTCGACCCCCTCCCCTCCCCCTCCCCGCCCCCGCCCACCCACCCGCCCACCCACCCACCCACCCACCCGCCGCCTCCCCCCCTGCCGTCGTGCTATCCCCCTGCCTCCTCATCACAATCCTCGTCCTCTTGCCAATTCCTCACAATCCTCCTCCCCCTATCCACCTCCTCGCCATCCTCCTGCCCCCTCTTCCACCCCTCCCCTGAAGTTCCTTAAAGCTCATCGCTGCCTCTCAAGGAAGCAAGTCCCAAGCATCCGTCCTCGCTCCCCTCGAGCAAGCGCCGCTCCGCCTACGAAGGCGGAGCTGCTTTGAACTGAGAAAACCGCCTGCGCTCGTCCGCGCGTTCATGGTCGAACGCGCGGGCCACCTTGCAACGCAATTCCGCCCCGCGGCCTCGGCGTGCCAGCGGCCCCACAAGAGCACGTAAGTGTTGCTAAGGTGCCGAGCAGCATTGCTCGATATGTAGCGCTGGAGCAGCGCCTGCAGCGCGACCCAGCCCCTGCGCGCCCCATGGCGCGCTGTTCAAGCGGCAAGAAACGATCGCTCGAAACGCCACATGCGCTGTCGGACGTGCAGCCCATACACGTCGGGCCCGTCGCCTTCCATGCGAGGCGGCGAATCGGCCGAGGCCGCCTCGCCGAGCGGCCCCAGGGCCGCGGGCCGAAGCGACCGCTGGCTGCGGCTGCGGCCCCTGGCCGCCACGTTGGGCCAGCCTGTCGGGACGCCCCGTCGGCCCGCCCTGTCGGGCTGCGCGTCTGGGTGGGCGTCAGTGGGCGGGGGGGGGGGTCTGACTCTCGGCCCGCGCAAACCACGCAGCTGGCCCTGGCGGCCATTGCGGCAGTGTTGGGCAAAGGCGGCCGCCATGGCCTAGGTTGTCAGCCTTACCTGCCTTGACCAGACACACTCGGATTGCAATGCCGAGGGCGCAAGGCGCGCACGCAACCAGACACCAGGCCCCGCGGCCTCAAGGCGGCCTGAAGGTAATGGAAGCCTTCTGCTGGGCCCGCAACAGAGGGCACTCGGAGACGAAGACTGCGTGAGAGCCCGGCCCCAAAAGGCCACAGCCACTGAAACGGAAACGTGATTATGCGGGCGCCGATGGGCGCGCATCCCAATTGCGCCCCCCCACCCGCGGGCGCCCGAACCCCGCGAACCCCGCATGATGGGGCTTCCCCATGGCGATGGCGGGGTCTCCGCGCCCTATGCCGCGGACGCTGCGGATTCGACAGGCGTCGGCTCCGACGTCGCGACGCAGATGGGCTCAGGGCGCCCGCGCCCATTGGCTCAATGGTTGGCATCCGCCCGCACGCGCCCTCCCGTGGCCACCGCCCATGGGCGCGAGCGGTGTCCACCTCCCGCGTGCGCGACCTCTGCCAACCGCCTGCGGGGTGCACACGTCGGCCACTGCCAACGAAAAGAACCGACCCAGCAAATCCTGACATCCAGGAACCCGATAACAGGTGTTGTCGAGCAAGAAACCAAATGCGGCGCCAAATTGCGTGGAAGTGCCCTGCGCAGCTGCGAGTGAGCTTCACGGCTTGGCAGGGTGGCGTGTGTGTGTGTGTGTGTGTGTGTGTATGTTGTGCGTGTGTGTGTGTGTGTGGTGTGTGGTGTGTGTGTGTGTGTGTGTGTGTGTGTGGTGTGTGTGTGGTGTGTGTGTGTTGTGTGTGTGTGTGTGTGTGTGTGTGTGTGTGTGTGTGTGTGTGTGTGTGTGGTTGTGTGTGTGTGTGTGGGTGTGTGTGTGTGTGTGTGTGTGTGTGGTGTGTGGTTTTGTGTGTGTGTGTGTGCGTGGTGTGTGTGTGGGGGGGGGGGGAGGGGGGGGGGGCGCGCGCTCGCTGGTCGGGGTGACCCCCATCGGGGGCCCTGGAGCGAGCGCAGATCGATGCCGCGATCCCGAGTTGCGCGCGGGCTGGGTCGCGGCTTGGGGAGCGCAGCCGAGAGCCGAGAGCTCGGACTGCGGGCCGAGGGCGCGCTGCGTCTGGCGCGCGGCATCGGGCGCAGGGACAAAGGCTCAGGCCATGGGCTCGACGGCGCAGGGGCGCCGAGCGCGATGATCTGGACTTCAAGCCCAACGTGTAGGGCCCAAGGCTCCGCGCGCACGGCCCTGGGCCCACGGCGCGGGGCGCGCGGTGTTGGGGCTTCTGCCTGGGGCCGCCCAGCTCAAGTCCCAGGATCACACAGCCCAGAAAAGGGGGGCGCATTGCATTCGGAAGGCCGGAGGGCCTCGCACCTGAGCCACCAGCCCATGTAAGCAGCGAGCCAGACGCCGAAGCCAAACTCCGAAGCGGCGCGCCCCCGCGCTAACACACTGCGCCAGGAACGCCACGAGCTAGTAGCCCGAAGCTCGAGGCCGCTGCAATCAGCCCGAAGCGTTCCCAGCTGGGTCCCAACGCGAAGCCCTGGGCTTTGAACCACGTGCACGAAAAGCCGTCAGCCCGAAATGTGTGCATGAACATCAAGCCTTTAGCACTGCGATCTCAATCGCAGACTTAAGCCCTCGGAAGCAGGCACTGGGCACCGCGAGCCCTCAAGCCTCATGCCCGCAAGCTCCTGGGTCGCGGCTTGGTTCGCAGAGCCCAGAGTCCGATGCCAGAGGCCCGCGACCCCCCCCCCCACCACCACCACCACCCACCCACCCACCCCGCCCACCCCATTTCACAACAAGTCTTGAAACACGCCCGCCGCCCCTAGGCCCTAGGCCCGATGCCAAGGGCACACCCGCAACAATCAAAGCCAAAGCCCCCCCCCCCCCCACACCACCACCCCGCACACGCGCACACACACGCACGCGCGCACACGCACCACCATCAACCACCACCACCACCACCCACCCCCCCCAACCACCACCACCACCCCCGCACCCCACCTCACCCCACCCACCCACCCACCCAACCCCGCCAACCTCACCCACACACATCTCCACCGCCCGAAGCTTCGAGTCGCGGGCGATGGGGCCTTCGAGCACCAGACCTCAACCCCTAGAGACATTGCAGCAGGAGCCTTGGGTCTCCAGCTTCGGCGGCAGCAGCCTGGCAGAGATCGCAGCTGCGTTCGGTGAGTCCTTCGCCACATAAAATCGCGCCCACCAAATGCACCTGCGCTGCATTCCGCTGGGGGCGACGGGCGGGGCATGTTCCCGCTGGGCAGCGAACGACAGCGCGATTATCAACGCGCACACACCATGTAGGCAGCGATTACGACTGCGGAATTGGCTACCAAGGTATTGTTCGTCGCGCGTGTACATCTTTGTAGATGCGCATAGCTCGCGTAAGCCATGGCGAACTCCCCCCTGATGGCGAACACCTGGCCGCATGTTAGTCACTGCTGCGATATACAAACAAATGGGCAAGTACTGCGGCTCGCCCGAGCGGCGGGCATCTGGACGCGTGAACACTTCGTTCGCCACATCGGTGGCCCGTTGGGCGCGCTGTTCTTGTTGCGCTGGCTGCGAGCTGCAGGCGGCGGACCAGACCAGCCAAGCTTCGGCGTCAGCAGATGGCTTCGAAGACATTCATCACTGGGGGCAGAAACGCACCATTACCAGTGGCGTCAAGAGCGCCTGCGTGGCGAATACCAAGCAGCATTCCCCTTGGAAGAATTATTAATGCGCGGGGGGGGGGGCGCCTGCTGGCTCGCTCATGAAGCACATATGAACCCCGACAGAAGGCGGGTGGGCTACGTTTCTCACATTGGAAACATCAACGCCCATGGAAGGATCTTGCTTTCTTCGGTCGGAACACTGAACCTGCCCACTGTCCAAGGATGCGATGTAATGCAAGAGCTTGCTTGTTCAATGCAGCTCTCAGGGTAGTGATGGGCGTGGGCAGCGGCAGGCGCTGATCCATGACGGGCCCCACGCGCGCCATCCAACTGATTATCGCGCGGTGACGGCGCGCGGTGCTGCTTGGCAGAAGAATTGAAGACCGTCGGCCTAAGCCCAACATAATTTCGGTTGGTGGTTGGTACGTTGATTAGCGCCGGTAATGCATGTACTGCCGCGCGTGCCATATGGTGTCGCGTCGGCGCGCGCGGCTGGCTTGTCGAACCTTTGTCCGATAGCATGCAAAACCGCAATGACCCCCCCCCCCCCGTCGAGCAATGGCCGTCGCCCCAAACAGTTGCAACCGCGCGCAACTGAGCAACTGGCACTGGCGCGGGCACATTCGGGTGTGGGGGGGGGGGGCCTGGGATCTGCAACGAAACCAGTTCTGGCGGTGGTTGTATGTTGGGCCGCCACAAACCCCCGATGAGCCCACGAATGGAATCGGGCCTGGCGCCTGGCACGCGGTGCGCACGAAGCTGGCGCCTTGGTGCTGACCAAACGAATGTGGCAAACCATAGGCCTGAGGCTGACGGGAGTCTGGAATCGCGCACGATACACTGCCGCGAAGCATGTAGGAGAGCATGGGCTAGCATGGAAATTGGGGCCCTCGGCATTGGATTGTAGCCTCGGGATGTATCGCCAACGGAGGCGCAGATGTGAGCCTCTCGGGGCATCAACGAGTGTGAGTCCCGTTTGTCATATGCAATCCCCCGTGCAAGGTACACCGTCTAAGAGTCGCGTTCCTCGAAATTGGAGCGTAATCTGGCTAGCAAATTACATAGCATGCCGACTATTGGCTCGAGAGCTTCAGGTGGACGCGCGGGCATTGCGCGGCGCGCAGCATCGCAGTTCCAATGCCTAAGGCATGCCATGCACGAGCGCGAGCCGTGATGCCGAATTGCAAGACGCACAGGCTGCAGCGAGAGGTGCATGCACATCCCGTAGCTGTATGAAACGTGAATGCCATGTCACAAAATCGTTGCTTCGACCCAGGGGTTCAGCCGCATGGCGTGCGCCCGCATTAAGCCAACGGCTGCCAGTGAAGGGGTGGGTGGGGCGCGCGGTGGCCGCAAGCCGCGCTCGCGCGTTGCGCTGCAAATGGAGCCCGTGCTGAGTTGCCCTGGATGTGGCAATTGAATCGCGATGCTCTCATGTCCACCGCGTTGGCACGCTGTGTATTCATCGCATGCTTTGCGATGGCGTGCGCCGCGCTGCTCTGGTTGCGCTGGCGCGCGTTTCTTGCAGTGCATCGCGTTGCCATGCGCTGGCGCGCGCTGGTTTGCAACGCACGCTGATATGTCGGCGCGCGTTGCTTGTGCTGCAGGTGTCATTCTACAGCATCGTCAGCATCATCATCATCAGCATCATCACCACCTGCCTCCTCATCATCCTCGGACTCCTCCTCCG
>CAUYUJ010004702.1:35000-67551 GCA_963575745.1 Prorocentrum cordatum | reverse complement strand
CATCATCATCATCAGCATCAGCATCAGCATCAGCATCAGCATCATCATCATCATCAGCATCATCAGCAGCAGCAGCATCAGCATCAGCATCATCCTCATCCTCATCCTCATCCTCATCCTCGTCCTCATCCTTCCTCCTCCTTTTCCCTCCGTCCTCCTTCCTCCTTCCTCCCTCCTCCTCCTCCTCCTCCTCCTCCTCCTCCTTGTCTGCATCTTGTTCCTCCTGCTCTTCTGTCTCTTCCTCATCCTCATAGCCCCCTCTCTCCTCTTCCAGATTTGCGGAGGACAATTGGCCCCTTGCGCTCCCCCTTGGGGTCTGGCTCACGAGGTGCCGCGCAGATCGAAGCCTGGAGGTGATCAGGCGGACCGCGGCGCAGATGGGGCAGCAAGAGCAGGGAGGGGGGGAAGGGAGGCCACAGGGAGGAGCAAGAGCAAGACTCTGCCCGGCCGTGGGCGAGAGTCCAGCGGAGAAAGGGCAGGAGCAGGGCGAGCAGGAGGAAAAAGATGAAGACAAGGAGGAGGAGGAGGAGGAGGAGGAGGAGGAGGAGGAGGTGGAGGGAGGAGGAGGGGGGGGGCCAGTCGGAAGGGCGAGAGGGGCGGGGAGTGCGGAGCCGGGGAGCGGAGAACCCCGCCGCGCAGGCTGGGGCGGCCGTGGCGCCTGCAGCAGGTGTATTATCCCGTACAGCCCGCCGAAGAAGCAGGCCACCTGCGCGACGACGAGATCTGGGCCTCACGCGAGAGGGCGTCGCGACCTTACGCGGCGGCTCGCGCGGGCCGCCAGCGCGGCACGCCACATCGGAAACGAGGGCGCTCGTACACAACCCTGCGCGGGCAGCTGACGCGTCAACGTCGGCGCAAGCGACCCCGTTTTGGTTTTCAGTCGCTCACCTACACTCGCAGAGGGAAGCGGGAGTCCCGCTTAGCAGGGCTCATTTCGACGACCAACACTGACGAACAGCACACACACACACACACACCCATGGGGAGGTCGGAGGGAGGAGGACTGGCTATGGGTATGGGTGTGGGTTGTTGGACCCCGGGGGAGGCTTCCGCTTGAGCTTAAAGGGCCTACAGCCAAGACTGATGGTAAGGATGAGCGACTTTCCAGAATTATCCTTTCATCCTTCCCCTTCGGCCCATCGTGGCCACGTTCGCTGGCCGCGTCCCGCTCGAAAAGTGTCGGCATGGCCTTCCAAAGCCCTTGCATCCTTATCAGGCATCCTTACTCGCCGGGACGCGGTGATCTCTCCACTGCGAGCATGGTTGCTCCGTTGGCGCACCGCACTCGCCTTGCTGGCTCAATCCCAAGCCAGTCGTTTCGAGCAGGGAAGCGCTTGGGCTACGCAGCCGGCCCCGGCTACGCGCCCGGAGAGTGCCGCAGCTGTGCAGGAGGAACAGCCAGACAACGACGTCAACATGAACTTTCGGAGGTCCGCGCGGGCTTCTAGAACTGGCGCTGGACCCCCCTAGCGTCGCCTCCAGCGCTGCCCCGGGCGCGCTCCGCGCGCCAGGGAGGTGTGTCCAGCGCCGATCCAAGAAACCCGCGGACCTTCGAAAGCTTAAATATAAGTCGGTCCTTCTTGCTTATTCTTCTTATCATTGTTATCATGATTATCACTGTTGGTTCCTATGTGTCTTATGGTCTCGATTTTTCGAAGGACGGGGCTGGCAACAGTACGAGGCGTCTTCGCAAGCTTAGACAAGGCGAAGACTACTGGCCGAAGACGAGAGCGGGGCACTGCGGGGGAGCGCACGGCGGGTCACGTCGCGCCGTGGTCTCTGACACCACGAGGATCACTCGTGTGCGGTGATCGCTCGGTATCGATCGATTCTGGGCTACTTGCGGCGTTCAATCTTGAACGCCGACGCTTGGATCTCCTTCGCATCAACTCGGCGCGAACCTGCTAGACTCTTGCCGATAACAATTGTTGGTTAGCGCTTTCGCTATATACCGCAACGTCCTGTCAGCCTGCTGCTGGCATGCTTCCGACACTCTTGCGACGCTCATGCATCCTCTCCTCCCCTCCTCCCCATCCCATCCCCCATCCTTGCAGAGGGACTCATCGGCGGCACGACCATCGTCCGAACACCGAAATCTCCCTCCGCCCCATCCACGCCATCTCCCGTTCCTGCGCAGTTGTGGGCAATTCGGCATGCAACATCGAAACGTTACGGCTCGTATAATCGAAACATGGTCACGAGAACGTGGGTCCACAACATGAACTTGGATCCAGAACATGAGCCCCTTCGACGAAGGCACAAGGACCCAAGAGGATACCCCAAACACAGAACGTTCCAAGATGGCTCGACGAAACGCGAAGAAAAACATAAGAGCACCCCGTCCAATCGGGAGCGGCCAAGAGGTGGTGTCCAAGAAGGGGGGGTGCAAATCATGACCGGCGGCATGTGCGCGGCCCAGCGGGGGGGCCTGGGACGTAATGAAATAAGAAGAGGCGCCATGAAATCTGAGGAAAAATCATGGCCCGCGCCATGAAATCCACCCCCCCCTAGTCATCACCCCCTTCTTTTCCGCTCCCGATCCAAAGCAAAGATGATTGGTTTTTCACGCCTGTGGCCGTTCAGAAGCTAGCAGCCCCAAGCCGGGCCGGCCGGGCCCGAGTCGGCCCGTGCTCTCCGCAGCCCGCCAGAGCTCTTCCTGAGAGCGGCACCAGGGGAGGGGAGGCAGGGTGAAGTCGGGCGTGTCCCCCTACAGGGGAGAGGAGGTAGGGTTAAGATACTCAAGAAATACTCAAGAGATACTAAAAAATAGTCACCATACTATGTTTCGACTATTCTTGAATATTCCCGCTAGAGAGGGACAAGCCCGACTTCAAGGTAGGGAAGTGAGGCAACTACTGGGAGGTCTTCGTCGGAAGGATAGCGCTGCAGCGGGAGCACGATTCGGAGGACGCGCAGCCTGACATACGGTAGAGGGAAGCAATTAGTAAACACCCCCCGTGCCCCCCAAACTCGAAGTTGGCACGCGCGGGGGAGACTGCGGTCGAGGTGCAACTTATAAGACCCACCGCCAACTTTGAACATTGGGGGGAGGCGGAGGCGTTAACAGATGAGTGTGGCATGAGTGGCATGTTCTGCGACCCAAAAAATCAACGAATCGACACCGAATGTGTAATCACTTCTGATATTTGTTTCGGGTGGCCATTTTCTAAATTTTGGGGCCAATTTGGAAGGACCGAAAACCATGCCGTGGCATGGCGCTGGAAATCATGACGCCAGCGCTGCAGCGGGAGCATGATTCGGAACGAGCGGAAGCGAGGAAATGAGGCCAGCGTTGCAGCGGGAACACGAATCGGAACGGGCGGTAGCCCGAAAATGAGGCCAGCGCTTCAACGAGATCAACATTTGGGAAAAAAACAACCGAAACACACAACTCCCGGGAATCCTGTGCAACAAAACAATATGCGCGCGCGCGGAGGGGGGCCGGACATTTCCGGGACGTCACCAGGGGAGAGAGGAGAGTAGTATTCATTTTGTGTAACTGTAGAGAGCCCAGGAAGAAAAGAAGAGGGAAGCACAGACAGCCACTGAGACTGGTGCTAATCAGCGCGAGCCTTGCATAGAAGCCTCAAAGCCCTTGACAACGGACAACTGGTGCAGACCCGCGGCCAGCACGTGCTCCTCGGTCTGAAGAGAGGGGAGAAACCTCGATAGAGTTCTCCCGCGCCCCGGAGCCGACGAGGCAGTGTCGTGCCCCCAGCCCCAACGGTGGCCGATCGCAATAAACACACCCTTGCGTAACATTCCTTCGTAGTCGCGAGCTTTGGGCCTCTCTCTACTTGCAGCCCTCTTCGGCGGTGCCCTCGCTGGCTCTCCGCCTCAGCGTCGGCGCGTCGCCGCGCAACGCCGCATCCGCCGGCGCCTCGTCGTTCCGGTAGTGCAGCTCTCTTCGAGACCCTCTGCGGCCTGCCTGCCAGGCACACGAAGCTTCGACACACGAACAGGTACATGAATAACTTAAAAACGGGTGATATAATGGGATCCCTCGCGCGAAGTCTCGGGGTCGGTGATCGAAGCCACATCGACCGCACGCGTCAGCGTTGCGCGCTCCGCCAGCAGGATCGCGGATTCCGCCACTGGAAATAGCACCGCTACTGCACGACGCCAGCCTCCAGCTCCTCGACCTTAGGGTGCCTGTTCCATGCCTCGATTCACGAGATATGAAATCTACTACACCACCGAACCTAACCCGTAGACCGAACTTCGGTTGGTTCCCCTGTGTTTTTCATTGTTTCCCAGACTCCCGCCACCACTAGAGATGGAAGACAAACTGAGGCCTTCGGGTTGGGTTGGGGTGGTTTGGTGGGCGGTGAGATCCTGGCTACTCCTGAGGACCTCATCCACGGTCTCCTTCGAAAGCCAATCCTCCAGGCGGGGCGACTGGCTACCGCCCTCGAAGCGCAGCAGCATGTCCTCGACGCGCAAGCCCCTGCTCGAGTCCAGCCGCAGGCAGACGGACGAGATACGGCCCGCGTCCAGCGCGCCGCTCCCAGCGGACGAGGATAGGGGAACGAATAATGACATAAAAATAAACCTCGGAGGTCCGCGCGGATTTCTCAGATCCGCGCTGGACCCCCCCTGGCGGCACCTCCGGCACCACCCCTGGCCGCGCGCCAGGGAGAGGGGTCCAGCGCAGATCCGAGAAATCCGCGCGGACCTCCGAGTTGTTGTATCTTTCTGCCACTCCTCGCTCCCCTGGAGGAGGAGGCCCTCGAGGACGACGAGATGGAGCTGCGGGACCTCCGGCCGAGGCTGCGGACGGGCCGCTGCGCCAGCGCCCCAGGCGGCCGCTGGCCAGCGCCGGCGACCAGCGTCTGAGGCGGCGGCTGCTGCTGGGCCGGCGCATGCGTCCCCGCGCTGGTACGCCATGGCGCAGGGAGGAGGAGGGAGAGGTAGGAGGAGGACGGAGGAGGAGGGGAGGAGGAGGAGGACTGAGGAGGAGGAGGAGGGAGGAGGAGGAGGAGGGAGGAAGGAGGAGGAGGGGAGGAGGGAGGAGGAGGGAGGGAGGAGGAGGGAGGAGAGTGGAGGAGGAGGAGGAGGAGAAGGAGGAGGAGGAGGAGGGAGGAGGAGGAGGAGGTGGAGGAGCAGGAGGAGGAGGATGAGGGGCAGCAGCTAGGAAGGCGCTGCCCTGACCGCCTCGAGTGAGGCCCGCTGCGCAGAAAGTGGCCGCCGCTGGCTGCTTTGCAGCGCATCGGCACGGGGGCGTCCGTGCAGGGCCTCCCGCGGCTGCGATCTCAGCAGGTTCTCCCGGACGACCAATCAGGGAATTCGGGGGCCGGTCCTCTTGGGCATCGTCGGCCGATCGTTGATCAAGGAACAGCTCCACCGGGATCGGGTGCGCCCCCCCCCATTCTGCAGGTGACCTGGGTGGAGGTTGGCGTGGGGCCCATGGAGAATATCGCCGAGCTCGGCCTTCGGCCATTGAGGCGGCGGTGCGCTTGGACGAGAAGTTCCTGAGAGCGCTCTGAAACACCGTCGCCCCGGGATGAAGGTCCAGGAACGCTGCTTGTCGGGTTCTAGCAAATACTGAAGGAAGCTGCACCATGAAGCGTTGTGCCTCGTGCCTCCTGAGCCCAGCAAGTGCAGCAGGTGTGGGGAATGGGCGATGATGTTACATTGTGGGCAGATGCGCAGCTGGGCGTCGCAGAATACACCAAGCAGTGTTTGAGCTGCCTGATACGCCCTGCCAGACTGGCTGGACTCTACGGATGCCTTGACGCGGTCCTTCTCGCAAGCCTCCAAGAATGCTGAGGCAAAGCAGATCAGTCCACAAGAAACCATTTCAACCATACATTGGTGGACGAACGCGCCCGTGGAAGAGTGTCCGTCGATGCGTAGCTGCTCGCGCCGCTCCCAGGAAGAAAGGCAATTCACTGCAGAAAGAAATATGTTCCACCTCACCGACATCCTGCAATCAAGTAACGAGACCGCGAGAAGCAGTCGTGCCGCGCTCCAGAAACCGCCATACATGCAGAACAGCACGTGTGACTCTTCAAAATACGTTCGTACCGCAATGAACGACATGAAGAATCTAAACATGTACTCTATGTCCGCGACCGAAAAGCCTGATGAACTTCTCAAGTACTTCCAGTACAGCGTTGCGAAATGACGCAAACACATGATCACCGCCTTGAAAGCAACACTCGGTTCGGAAGCATCCGCGGCATAGAAGAACATCGCTAACGGCACAAATATACCCGCCGAAATGGGTATCAGCATCGAGTCCGCCACGTGCTGCAATCGCGCCACCCTTGCCTTGTCCAATTCATTCGAGACTCTGTTTTCGAAGGACGTGCAAGGACGAAGCGGTGAGGCAGGCGACTGGAAGACCTTTCTCAGTGCGTACAGCGACGCTACAGAATCGTCCCAGCCAAGCCATACGAGTGTCCCCAGAAAACAGAAGCTTAAGGAGACGCAGCTCCGAACGACAAAAGTGACGAAGTAGTCGTGCTGCCCCACCGCGAGGAAGTCCGACAAAGGCATCCCGCCACACACAGCCACTCGGGCTTGCCTGGAAGCCGTGCAGTGCCCTCAATGTCAGCCAGGCCCGATCGCGCGCGATGGATCTTCAGACGAGATAAGGGGCTCGGGCACCTTCAGCCGCGGCTGTGGCACAGCCACTTGAGCCAGAATGGCCGCGGAGCCAGCGAGACGCCTGGGCCAGCGCTGGCGCCATTCTCTCAGCCGCCGCCGCGCCAGCGGCACGTGAGGGCGTGCCAGAGTGCTCGTTTGATGCCTGGTAGGTTTGCAGCTTGCATGCGCTTTCGCGCAAGCCGCCCCCCGCCAGACCAATCTCGACGTCATGGCGCGACGGGTATTCCAAGGCGGAGCGGGAGGAGGCAGAGGAGGAGAGCGGGCAGGAGGGGAATGCAAGACAAGTACGGCCGGACCTGAGACATAGTACCATCCTCCAAGATCATAAGACCCTCCGCCGGCCAAAACACACAGAACATTCGAGGGTGCCCTCCCCCTGGATGCACAAAAACATCCGACAAACCCGAAGAACACTAGGGTACCCTCCCCGAACCGACCTCGATCTTATACCTCGGTCTGGCCGTAATGCGGTTTTTCCGAGGAGGGTTGACACGGGGAAGGATCCACGATTCAGGTTCTTTCGTTTGTATTATACCCCTGTGTTCTCAGAGACTCGGGGGCCTCCGTGGACCTTCAGAGATAATTACGAGAGAGCTCGAAAGGCACGTCCAGGAGCACTGCCAACGTGGAGGAGGAGCAGAAGGAGGAAACTACTCAAAATTCTCTCCTCCTCCTCCTCCTGCTCCTCCTCCTCCTGCTCCTCTTCCGCTTAATCATCCCCCTCCTTTTGCCTCTTCCCGCCCTTCCCTCTACCCTCCTCCCACCTCTCCCCCTTCCCCGATCTCTCACCTCCTCGTCTCGGCTTGCCTCCTTCTCCTCGCTCCCTCCTCTACCTCCGAGTATTCCTCCCTCCCCATCGCCCTGCACCTCCTCGTGCTCCTCTCGGCGCCCTTGCCCCCGACACCCCGGACCCCACGGGCGTCCCAGCCTCCCCGGACTCGGGTGCTGCCAGAAGTGCCCCTGGCCAAAGGTGCCCCAAGCTCTTCGGCTCCTCTGAGCCCCTGGGGGCCTCTGGGCTCGTGAGGGTGCCCCGGGCCCCTGGGGGGGGGGGGGAGGCCTTGGGAGCCTCCTTGGAGATCCTGGGGGCACCCTGGGCCAGGAGCCCTTCCAGCAGTACCTGGCAGGCTCCCCGGACTCTTCGGGCTCCAAAAATCCCCTGCACTTCCCAGACTCCCCGGACTCCACGGGCTCCCTGGACTCCCCCGTCTTCCCGGACTCCAAGGACTCCCCGGACTTCCCGGACTTCCTGGACTCCCTGGAGCGCCTCTCTCTCCAAGAGACAAGAATCGTTCAACGCCATACCATTTTTGTTCAATGCTTTTGGATTTCTCGCCTGTTCGCTTCGGATGGGCTCTGGATGTCTGAAGATGGCTCCAAGATGGCCCCAGAGGACCGCAAGAGGTGCAAAGGATGACGGCCCCAAAAGCGCCCAAGAGCGTCCACAAGGGTCTCAAGATGTTCGGGCCCCGACGAAGGGGGGCACTACTTCAGTACGTATCCCCCTCCTTTGACCGATGGCTTCCAAGATGGCCCATGGGGGTCCGCAAGGCCTCACGCCAGATGCACAGCGGCAAGAAGGCAGCATAGTCTTGGTTCCAGAAAAAACAAAGCCCCCAGGCCTCGAAGAGGTCCCCGAGGGAGCCCCAAGTGAGCCCCAACAGGGCCCCAAGAGATCCTCCAGAGGTCTCCAAGAGGCCTCCAAAGGGCCCCAAGAGGCCTCCAAGACGCTCTCCAAGCAAAAGATATGCAGAGGACTGGCTGGTTGACTCCCCTTGTCGACGTCATCGTCGTCGTCGTCGTCATCATCGTCGTCCTCCTTATTACGCTGCATGCTTTCTTACGTCTCTAATCCGCCGACCCCTTGGGGTCATCGGCGTGTCAGATGCTTCCCCCTTCCCAAACCCCTCCCCCCGGGCCCGGTCCGGTTGGTTTGGAGGGGGGGGGTCCGGCCGGCCCCAGGTGAACGCGCCACGGGCCTCACGATGGGCCATGAGGGCCCCAAGAGGCCCACAAGATTGTCCAAGAGGGCCCCGAGTCGCCGATGGATTTTTCCAAGACGCCCAAGATGGCCCCCAGATGGCCCAAGAGGCCCCCGAGACGCCCCGAGAGGCGTGCAACAAAACAATATGCGCGCGCGCGGAGGGGGGCCGGACATTTCCGGGACGTCACCAGGGGAGAGAGGAGAGTAGTATTCATTTTGTGTAACTGTAGAGAGCCCAGGAAGAAAAGAAGAGGGAAGGACAGACAGCCACTGAGACTGGTGCTAATCAGCGCGAGCCTTGCATAGAAGCCTCAAAGCCCTTGACAACGGACAACTGGTGCAGACCCGCGGCCAGCACGTGCTCCTCGGTCTGAAGAGAGGGGAGAAACCTCGATAGAGTTCTCCCGCGCCCCGAGGAGGCCCGACGAGGACAGTGTCGTGCCCCCCAGGCCCCAACGGTGCCGATCGCAAAACACACCCTTGCGTAACCATACCCTTCGTAGTCGCCGAGCTTTGGGCACCCTCTCTCCTTGCAGCCCTCTCAGGCGGTGCCCTCGCTGGCTCTCCGCCTCAGCGTCGGCGCGTCGCCGCCGCACGCCGCATCCGCCGGCGCCTCGTCGATCGGGTGCAGCCTCTTCGAGACCCTCTGCGGCCTGCCCTGCCAGGGCACACGAAGCTTCGACACTCCGAACAGGTACATGAATACAAACGGGCTGATATAATCGGACTCCTCGCCCGAGTCACGTGGGTCGGTGAAGTAGCCATCGACCGCAAGCGTTGCGCGCTCCGCCAGCAGGAACGCGGATCCGCCACTGGAAAATCGCACCGTACCAGCACCGACGCCCGCCTCCAGCTCCTCGCCTTCGAGCCTGTAATGCCTCCGATTCACGAGATCCTGACCACCTACTACACCACCCGAACCTAACCCGAAGACCCGAACTTCGGGTTGGTTCCACCAGTGTTTTTCATTGTTCCCCGACACCCGCCACCACTAGAGATGGAAGACAAACTGAGGCCTTCGGGTTGGGTTGGGGTGGTTTGGTGGGCGGTGAGATCCTGGCTACTCCTGAGGACCTCATCCACGGTCTCCTTCGAAAGCCAATCCTCCAGGCGGGGCGACTGGCTACCGCCCTCGAAGCGCAGCAGCATGTCCTCGACGCGCAAGCCCCTGCTCGAGTCCAGCCGCAGGCAGACGGACGAGATACGGCCCGCGTCCAGCGCGCCGCTCCCAGCGGACGAGGATAGGGGAACGAATAATGACATAAAAATAAACCTCGGAGGTCCGCGCGGATTTCTCAGATCCGCGCTGGACCCCCCCTGGCGGCACCTCCGGCACCACCCCTGGCCGCGCGCCAGGGAGAGGGGTCCAGCGCAGATCCGAGAAATCCGCGCGGACCTCCGAGTTGTTGTATCTTTCTGCCACTCCTCGCTCCCCTGGAGGAGGAGGCCCTCGAGGACGACGAGATGGAGCTGCGGGACCTCCGGCCGAGGCTGCGGACGGGCCGCTGCGCCAGCGCCCCAGGCGGCCGCTGGCCAGCGCCGGCGACCAGCGTCTGAGGCGGCGGCTGCTGCTGGGCCGGCGCCTGCGCCGCGCCGGACGCCTGGCGCTGGGAGGAGGAGGGAGGAGGAGGAGGAGGAGGAGGAGGAGGAGGAGGAGGTAGGAGGAGGAGGGGGACGAGGAGGTAGGCAGGCGGAGGAGGGAGGAGGAGGAGGAGGAGGAGGGAGGAGGAGGGAGGAGAGGAGGAGGAGGAGGAGGAGGAGAGGAGGAGGAGGAGGAGGAGAGGAGGGAGGAGGAGGAGGAGGAGGAGGAGCAGGAGGAGGAGGATGAGGGGCAGGCGCAGGACGGCGCTGCCCTGGCCCGCCTCGAGGTGCGGCCCGCGCGCCGCAGAGGCCGCCGCTGGCTGCGGCAGCGCCTCGGCACCGGGGGCGTCCGTGCAGGCCTCCCGCGGCAGCGCCTCGCAGGTCTCCCGGACGCCCATCAGGAATTCGGGGGCGTCCTGGGCGTCGGCGATGTTGATCAGGAACAGCTCCACCGGGATCGGGTGCGCCCCCCCCCCCCTTCTGCAGGGAGACCTGGGTGGAGGTGGCGTGGCCCATGGAGAAATCGCCCGAGCTCGGGCCTTCGGCCATTGAGGCGGCGGTGCGCTTGGACGAGAAGTCCTGAGAGCGCTGCTGCAACACCGTCGCCCCGGAGATGAAGTCCAGGAAGCGCTGCTTGTCGGGTTCTAGCAAATACTGAAGGAAGCTGCACCCATGAAGCGTGTGCCTCGTGCCTCCTGAGCCCAGCAAGTGCAGCAGGTGTGGGGAATGGGCGATGATGTTACATTGTGGGCAGATGCGCAGCTGGGCGTCGCAGAATACACCAAGCAGTGTTTGAGCTGCCTGATACGCCCTGCCAGACTGGCTGGACTCTACGGATGCCTTGACGCGGTCCTTCTCGCAAGCCTCCAAGAATGCTGAGGCAAAGCAGATCAGTCCACAAGAAACCATTTCAACCATACATTGGTGGACGAACGCGCCCGTGGAAGAGTGTCCGTCGATGCGTAGCTGCTCGCGCCGCTCCCAGGAAGAAAGGCAATTCACTGCAGAAAGAAATATGTTCCACCTCACCGACATCCTGCAATCAAGTAACGAGACCGCGAGAAGCAGTCGTGCCGCGCTCCAGAAACCGCCATACATGCAGAACAGCACGTGTGACTCTTCAAAATACGTTCGTACCGCAATGAACGACATGAAGAATCTAAACATGTACTCTATGTCCGCGACCGAAAAGCCTGATGAACTTCTCAAGTACTTCCAGTACAGCGTTGCGAAATGACGCAAACACATGATCACCGCCTTGAAAGCAACACTCGGTTCGGAAGCATCCGCGGCATAGAAGAACATCGCTAACGGCACAAATTACCGCCGGAAATATGGGTTATCAGCATCGAGTCCGCCACGTCTGCATTCGAGCCTACCTCTCTGCCTTGGTCCAATTTCATTCGTGGACTCTGTTTTCGAAGGACGTGAAGGGACGAAGCGGTGAGGAGGGCGAACTGGAAGACCTTTCTCAGTGTGTACAGCGACGCTACAGATTTCGTCCAGCCAAAGACATACGAGTTGTCCACAGAAAAACAGAAGCTTTAGGAGACGCTGCTCGAACGACAAAGTGACGATGTTGTCGTGCTGCCCCACGGAGGAAGTCCGGCAAAGGCATCCGCCACAAACAGCCATGGGGCTTGCATAGGAAGACGTGCAGTGCCTCATGTCAAGCCTGGCCGATATCGACAGCGCGTATGGGATCTCTCAGACGAGATATGGGGTACGGGCACCTTCAAGCCCGACGGCATGTGGCACAGCACTTGCAGCCAGAATGGCCGGGAAGCCAAGCGAGACGCCCTGGGGGCCAGAGCTGCGCCCGCCATTCTCTAGCGCCGCCGCGCCAGCGGGCTACGTGGAGGGCGTGGCCGTGTGCTCGTTTGATGACTGGTAGGTTTGCAGCTTGACCTTGTCGCTTTCGCGCAGCCGCCACCCCGCCAGACAATATCAGGTCGTCATGGCGCGACGGGTTTTTCCAAGGCGGAGCGGAGGGGCAGAGGAAGGAGAGCGGGCAGGAGGGAATGCAAGGCGGCAAGTACTGCCGACCTGGACATAGTACCATCCTCCAGATCATAGACCCTCGCCGGCAAAAACACCAGAACATTCGAGGGTGCCCTCCCCCTGGATGCACAAAAACATCCGACAAACCCGAAGAACACTAGGGTACCCTCCCCGAACCGACCTCGATCTTATACCTCGGTCTGGCCGTAATGCGGTTTTTCCGAGGAGGGTTGACACGGGGAAGGATCCACGATTCAGGTTCTTTCGTTTGTATTATACCCCTGTGTTCTCAGAGACTCGGGGGCCTCCGTGGACCTTCAGAGATAATTACGAGAGAGCTCGAAAGGCACGTCCAGGAGCACTGCCAACGTGGAGGAGGAGCAGAAGGAGGAAACTACTCAAAATTCTCTCCTCCTCCTCCTCCTGCTCCTCCTCCTCCTGCTCCTCTTCCGCTTAATCATCCCCCTCCTTTTGCCTCTTCCCGCCCTTCCCTCTACCCTCCTCCCACCTCTCCCCCTTCCCCGATCTCTCACCTCCTCGTCTCGGCTTGCCTCCTTCTCCTCGCTCCCTCCTCTACCTCCGAGTATTCCTCCCTCCCCATCGCCCTGCACCTCCTCGTGCTCCTCTCGGCGCCCTTGCCCCCGACACCCCGGACCCCACGGGCGTCCCAGCCTCCCCGGACTCGGGTGCTGCCAGAAGTGCCCCTGGCCAAAGGTGCCCCCAGCTCTTCGCTCCACTCTGGAGCCCCTGGGGGCCCTCTGGGCCTCGTGAGGGGTGCGCTGGAGGCCTTGGGAGCCTCCTTGGAGATCCTGGGGGCACCCTGGGCCAGGAGCCCTTCCAGCAGTACCTGGCAGGCTCCCCGGACTCTTCGGGCTCCAAAAATCCCCTGCACTTCCCAGACTCCCCGGACTCCACGGGCTCCCTGGACTCCCCCGTCTTCCCGGACTCCAAGGACTCCCCGGACTTCCCGGACTTCCTGGACTCCCTGGAGCGCCTCTCTCTCCAAGAGACAAGAATCGTTCAACGCCATACCATTTTTGTTCAATGCTTTTGGATTTCTCGCCTGTTCGCTTCGGATGGGCTCTGGATGTCTGAAGATGGCTCCAAGATGGCCCCAGAGGACCGCAAGAGGTGCAAAGGATGACGGCCCCAAAAGCGCCCAAGAGCGTCCACAAGGGTCTCAAGATGTTCGGGCCCCGACGAAGGGGGGCACTACTTCAGTACGTATCCCCCTCCTTTGACCGATGGCTTCCAAGATGGCCCATGGGGGTCCGCAAGGCCTCACGCCAGATGCACAGCGGCAAGAAGGCAGCATAGTCTTGGTTCCAGAAAAAACAAAGCCCCCAGGCCTCGAAGAGGTCCCCGAGGGAGCCCCAAGTGAGCCCCAACAGGGCCCCAAGAGATCCTCCAGAGGTCTCCAAGAGGCCTCCAAAGGGCCCCAAGAGGCCTCCAAGACGCTCTCCAAGCAAAAGATATGCAGAGGACTGGCTGGTTGACTCCCCTTGTCGACGTCATCGTCGTCGTCGTCGTCATCATCGTCGTCCTCCTTATTACGCTGCATGCTTTCTTACGTCTCTAATCCGCCGACCCCTTGGGGTCATCGGCGTGTCAGATGCTTCCCCCTTCCCAAACCCCTCCCCCCGGGCCCGGTCCGGTTGGTTTGGAGGGGGGGGGGTCCGGCCGGCCCCAGGTGAACGCGCCACGGGCCTCACGATGGGCCATGAGGGCCCCAAGAGGCCCACAAGATTGTCCAAGAGGGCCCCGAGTCGCCGATGGATTTTTCCAAGACGCCCAAGATGGCCCCCAGATGGCCCAAGAGGCCCCCGAGACGCCCCGAGAGGCGTCCCAAGAGGACCCCAAGAAGCAAAAATCGTCCGATCCCCTCGAAGAAACGCATGATTTTAGCACATTCGCCTCTTGGGCTTTCACAGCGTCCAAGACGGCCCAAGAGGCCTCCAAGATCGCCCCAAGACGGCCCAGGACCCCCCCAAGACGACTCCAAGACGGCCCGAGAGGGCCCAAAGACAGCCCAAGAGACCCCCAAAACAACTCCAGGAGGGGGCCCAGGCGGGGGACCCGAACGGAAATTTCGAACCTTCGGCCCCAAGAAGCCTCCAGGAGGCCCCAAGAGGCCCCTAAGAAGCCCCCAAGAGGCTGCAAGAGGCCCACCAGAGGCCCGAAAGAGGCCCTAAGAGGCTCCAAAACGGCCCTCAAGAGGCTTCAAAAGTGCTGCCAGGAGGCCCCCGAGAGACGTACCAGGAGCCCCCCAGTGGGTCGGCGGTGCGGCGTAAGCCCAAGATCAAAGCAACTTGCCTGGGCATCGTCACTGCCACTGTCCCGGATTTACCTTGTACGCAGTGGTAGTGGGCAAACGCTGCCCGCGTCTGCCTGGGTTGAGTGGTTGCCTGTCGTCGCCCCCTGGTTTCGAGGTTGTCAGCGCGCGCGCGTCGGTTTTCGCGCGTCCAAGGTAACGCGCGCACGGCGACCAACGACAGGCAACCGCTCGACCAAGGCGGACCCAGGCACGCACGATGTAATACAGGCACCGCAGGCAGCGTCAGGCAACCACTCAACCAGGACGCTCCATATCCCTGATCAGGGCAACTCGCCTGCTTTTTTTGTTGGATGGGCTAGTGGGGATATGCGAAGCATCCAGGACTTGCTAGAATCCCACCAGCCCTTGAGGGCGTAGGTGGTTTAGGATGTTTTGTCTTCCATCTGGCCATCTCCCCTTCGGAGAGGGGTTTACCCCTCCTCCTGCCCCCTCCCCTGGACCTGGACGGGGCCGGTCACGAATCGTCAGGGCGTCCAAAACGGCCTCGGCGAGGAAACCAAAATCACTGATTGGTTCTACTGGGGTTTGGTCCATGTTGGCCTCTTGCGGGGGCAGCGCTATTTGAAGCTCCCATCTCGTTTGGTCGATGCCCTCCAAAATGGCTCAAAGATGATCTCCAAGTTTCCCCAGGGCGCCCCAAGAGAGCCCAAAGAAGTGCCACATGTTGGCCTCCTCAGGGGTGGCACTGATTAAGATGGCTCCGAGAGCGCCTGGGAGAGCCCAAGATGACTCCAAAATGGCTCAAGATATCCCAGGATGCCTCTGGATGGTTCCCAAGATGCTCTAAGAGGCCCCAAGACCGCTCCAACAGTCGGGGGCGCGCAAACATGGATTGGCGATCCATGGATTTGGCGCGCGGTCGCCAAATCCATGGATTCGGGGAGGTGCCCTCCCCCAAAATGCGGCCGGCACCGCCCCACTTGGCGGCGGAAATCCGCGATTCCCAATGGAAACGGGACCCGTCGCTAATCCACGCCCCCTTGATCCATGTTTGCGATCGCCTGGAGTACGGCTCCAAGTGGCCAAAGAGCTCCCCCGAGAGGCCCCGAAGAGGTCCACACCCTTAAAAACTCACTTCCGATGGCCATCCGAAGCCTCAAGATGGCTCCAAGATGGGCCAAGAGGGCCCAAGAAAGGCCCCAAGAGCGCTCCAAGAGCGCCCCAAGAGGCGAACTCTGGGGCTCCCAAGGGACAACACAAATTAATGTCGAGAGTGCGCCGCTGGATCTCCCCAAGGGGGGGGGTGGGACCCCACCCCCCTTTCCCCGATCCGTCGTCGGGGACCCCCCCCCTTTCCCGATCCGTCGTCGGGGACCCCCCCCCCGTTTCCCGATCCGTCGTCGGAACCCCCCCCCTCCCCCTCATTGGCCGCCAAATTCACCCCCCCCCCTTTTCGCCAAGGCGCCCCCGAACTCCGGAACCCGACCCCTGCCACCCCGAACACAAATCCTCACCCTAACCCTACCCCATAACCCTAACCCCAACACCTAACCCTAACCCTAAACAGTACTCCCTACTCATTACGCACTATTCACTATCCAGTACGCACTACTCGCTACTCACTACTCCTCACTACTAACTACTCACTACTCACGACTCACTACTCATTACCCACTACCCCCTACTCACTACCCACTACCCACTATTCACGACTCCCTACTCCCTACCCACTACTCACTGCTCACTACTAACTACTCACTACTCACTACCCACTGCTCAAAACTCACTACCCACTAAACACAACTCACTGGCCACTACTCACGATTACACATCACGATTGACTACCCACCAACCACTCTTCACTACTCACTACTCACTGCTCACACTTCACTACTCACAGCCCACTGCCCACAAGTCAGTACTCACTATCCACTACTCGCTACTCGCTACTCCCTACTCCCTGCACAGTACTCGCTGCTGACGACTCACTATTCGTTACTCCCTGCACCCTGCTCGCTACATAATACGCACTATTCACTACCCTCCACTCACTACTCACTACACTCCCACGGCTCACTATTCACTACTCTCTACTCCCTACGCACTACTCCAAACTCCCTACTCACTACTCACTACCCAGTGCCCAATAATCATTACCCAGTAAACACTACTCACTTCCCACAACTCACTTTTCACTAAGCACTACTCACTACCCACTGACCACTAGCCACTACTCGCTAATGAATACTCACAGCTCACTACTCACAACTCACTGCCCACAACTCACTACTCATTATCCGCTGCTCGCTACTCGCTACTCCCTACACAGTCCTCACTGCTCACTACTCATTGTATACTACGTGCTACTCCCTACTCGCTGCTCACTACCCAATACGCAACATTTACTAACCACTACGCACTAATCACTACTTACTACTCCCTACTCTCTAGTCATTAGTCACTTGCCACAAGTCGCTATTCACTACTCATTATTCAGTACGCACTACTCACTACTCACGACTCACTACTCACGACTCACTACTCTCTACTCGCTACTCCCTACGCATTACCCACAGCTCAATATCCACTTCTGACTTCTCACTACTCACTACTCACTAATCACTACTCCCCACACACGACTCACTACTCACTACTCACTACTCGCGACCCCCCACTCGCTAAACACAACTGACTACTCCCTCCTCAGTATTCCAACTCGCCACTTACTACTCGCTACCCACTCCCAACTGCCCACTATTCACTACTCACTACCCACTACTCACTACTCACTGCGCACTACTCACAACTCACTCCTCACTCCTCACTCCTCACTACTCGCTACTTTCTACTCGCTCCTCACTATTCACTACCCACTACTCACTACTCTCTCCTCGCTACTCACTACTCACAATCCCGAGGCCAGACCCCCCCCCTTGCGGGAGAGGCCCTCTCCCCGGCCCCCTGTTCGGCGCAAAGGGGGGGAGGGGGGGAGTTCGACCTCCCCCCCCCCTTTCCAGCGCCAAGGGGGGGAGGAGGGAGGGGGGTCCAGAACCCCCCCCCTTCAAGAGGGAGGGAGGGGTGGTCGGACCCCCCCCCTTTAAGGGAGGGAGGGGGGGGAGGTCGAACATCTCACCCCCCTAAAAATGGGGAAAGGGGGGGGGTCGGACCCCCCCACCCATCCCAACTACAGGGTGATCCAACGGCGCGCTTTCTTAATGTTCCCCTCTTGTTTCGTTTGATCGATGTCTTCTAAGATGGCAAGAGTGCCCCAAGAGGTCTCCAAGAGGCGCCCAGGAGGCCCCAAGAGGCGCCCAAGAGGCCTCCAAGAGGCTCCCAAGAGACCCCCAAGAGGCCCCAAGAGGCTCCCCGAAACGCTCCAAGAGGCCCCCGGGACCGCCAAGAGGCCCCGAAGACGCAAGAGGGGTCCCAAGAGAGACCCCAAACGGCCCCGCGACCGCCCATGAGTGTCCCGAGAGCGATCCAAAAGGGACCCTTCTTCTGTGTGCTGCCCACGTCCCTTGATCGAGGCAAATCCTCTGGGCATCGTCTGGATGGATTGGTGGGGGTACTTTTTGGTTCGCAGGCGCACGAAACGGGTCGCACGCCGTGCAGGCAGGGGCAGGTTGCGCCTCCTGCGACAGAAAAAAACAGAGCAACGAGCGACGCCCTCTGCAGAACGAGACCCACAGAGGCGGCCGAGGGCGGAGGTGAGCACCGCCAGGACCGCGAGGACGGTGCCGAACGTGAAGCGGTGAGCACCACGGGAGCGGCAGCGCGACGCAGCGTGCCGCCGGAGGGCCGAGTCGACCCTGCCCCAGGCGAGGGGGAAACCTTGCCGAAGCCGTGGGACGCGGGACGGGTGGAAGCGGGCCCTGACCACGCCGTACAGGCAGAAAAGAAGCCACGACAGGGGTAGGAGCGCGGCCAAAGTGGCGCGAAAGAGAACTCACCCCACGGAGTGGACGGCGTGTGGACGGGTCGCGCGAGGTAACTATGTGAGCCGCAGCACCAGGTAGGCCGTGGCGACAGGCACGCACCCCAGGCGACCACGTTGAACAGAAGGCCTGGCGAGGAGCAGGGGACGCCGCACTTGCCCAGAGCCGAAGTGGCGACTAGACCAAAACTTGCAGTACACCCTGCGAAATGCTTAAGAAATCATGGGTTGAAAAATTCATAGTCTCAGAACTTGACCAAAAACCCAACATTTCTATTAACATCTTAAGATTTACATTGAAACGTTAAGAATAGTCGAGACTCTGGCCGAAAACTTGGATTTTCTAAAGCATCGCCTAGCGTGTACAGGCAGGACGTCAGGCCAAGCGACGCGACCAGCCGCCCAACGCGCCCCACGCGCACGGACCCGGAGGCCGTGGAATGCCCGGCACCGACCCGGTCGCGCAAGGGAGCGCCGCCCCTCGGGCAGCCCGAGGGGGTGGAGGAGCGGCGGGTGGCCACGAGGAAGCCGGCGCCCGCGGGTGCTTGGCCAGGGAGACCTAAAATGACGCGAAGATCGGGACAAAATCGGATCGGGATAATTCGAAATCTCTGAGAATCGGCGGGTTTGGAGGATGTATTGGGCGCCGCGGCCGCTCCCGAGCGTTCCGGAACGCTCTGAGAGCGCTCCGGAACGCTCTGGAGCGATTTATCCCGATCCTAGCCCTGTTTTAAGACCACGAACGCCTGTCCGGGCCCAGCCGGCGTGAGCCGCTACGGCCATCACGCGGCAGGAGAGGACGACGGCCTCGAGGGAGCCAGTGCCGCACCAGCCAGAAGCCAGATCCAGAACCAGTCCATAGGGGGCCTGCCGGTCGGTTCCCCAGGCCGGGGCACCCGCGGGGCGTCTGGACGCCGCAACGTGCGTAGACCACGAGGGGAAAGGCCGGCAGCTGATCGCTGCAAACACTCGGGAGCCTTGGCAGAAGAATACCCCAGGAAGAGCCGGCAGCTGATCGCCGCAAATGCTCTTTCAGGACCTCGACAGAGGTATACCCAAGGCGGTGCCCCGCCACTGCGGGCAGGCACCGAGAAAGCGGTTGCAGGAAGACCCCAGGCGAGGAGAAGGAGAGGAAGAGGGAAAGGCAGCTGATGGCTGCAAACACAGGAAGAGAAGCACGCCCCAGGTAGGATGAGGGGAGGAAAGCTTGGTGGAGAGTGGCAGGTGGGTGCCTCTTGTCTGTGATGGGGTCCGTCCCAGCCGTGGCTGCGTTTGCCCTGCTTGCCACGATGTGCCACCGAGGCGTCTCTGTCCTGTCCCTTGCCTGGGCGCCCGGCGCTGCTCCAGTCGTACGGCACGTGCTCCTGGCGTGTGTGCTCGAAGCTGGCGTAGAGCCTGTGTGAAAGGGACATGGACCACACAAATAAATACACACAAATAAAAATATTCCCCATACTTCCCCATATTCTATGGGTTTTTGTCATCCCCCCCACTTCCCATATTTTCCCATCTTTTCTGGGGAATCGGAGATTAATCCCACCAGCCCTCTGGGCGTCGGTGGTTTAGAGCGTTTCCTCTTCCACCCCTCCTTTTTCCCCTTCGGGGAGGGGTTTACCCCTCCCCCTACCCCCTCCCCACTGACCTGGACAGGGGGTTCCGCGGCGCGTTGGAGCGCCCAAGATCGACCCCTGGGAGGGCTAAAATTCGACACCCCTCACGAGGATCGTGGCTCCTGAGGGGGGGACTGTAATTAAGGAACCCCCCTTCGTTGATCGATCTCCTCCAAGATGGCTCCGAGGCCCCCCAAGAGCCCCCCAGGAGGCCCCCAAGAGACCCCCAAGAGGCCCCAAGAGACCCCCCAGAGGCACCCAAGAAGCGCCCAGGAGGCCCCAAGAAGCGCCCAGGAGGCCCCCAAAAGCCCCAAGATGGCCCCAAGAGGCCCCAAGAGGCCCCCAGGAGGCCCCAAAGAGGATCCCCAACGGCCCACTGAGACCCCCCCGAGGCACCCAAGACGCCGAAAAGCCCCTCAGGACGACCCTCTACTCGCCTGGGCGTCGTTTCTGGACGGGCTGGTGGGGATATATTTTTTTACAGCCGCAGGCGGAAGCGCCAGCGGCGGAAGGTCGCGAACGGGCCGCGGACGCGACTAAATTACCTAACGCGCGCAGGGCCGCGGATCAGGCGGCTCACGACAGCGTCCAGAGAAGACGATGCAGTCCAGGTGCCATGACAGCCCCTGAACGGGCATGCAGGTGCGTCCAACAGGCCTGAGGTAGGCACCGAGACCACCAATCGCAGCCAAAATGGCGCGAAAACGTTCCAACGTCCAAGAGCGAACAAGGGAACGGCCGAGGACGCCAGCCCCAGCCTGTCGGGTAACACAGAGGTCGGGGTGGTAAGTCCAACGAGGATCCCGACGGCGGCAGCGAGCCGCGGCGTCAGCGACATCAAGGTGTATCCATATTCCGAAAAGACAACCACACCAAGACGTATCGGCCCAGACCCACCGGGTGGAAGGGCACCGAATGCACGCTCCCGTCGAAACGCGGCGCGTGCACGGCACAGTGTCACAGTGCAGTCCAATGAGGCGGAGAGCACAGGCGGAACGAGACTGTGTATACCCAGGCAAGTCCCACAAAGCCACTGATCCAAGGTCGCGGTAGGAAGCCGTCCAGCAATTACGTCCAGAGGGCACCGATCCATGGAGCCTGCAGGGTACCACAGGCCGACTGGGAACAGTAGCAACTGAAGAGCAGGCGGCGAGCCAGTCGCAACGTAAGAAGCACATCCAGGGTGTGGAGAGTGATGACTAGACAGAACATCCACACCTGAGATGCGACAGCCCAGATCCGACGAGTGGAAGGTAAGGAAGGGCACGATGCACGGCAGACCCCTAGGAGTGTGCACATCAAAGGTGGCCCAGCGATACCCATCCGAGTCGTCTAGCACAGAGGGACGAGGAGCTGGTGGGGATACGCGAAGCGTCTAGAATTGTGTCTGTGTGTTTTTTCCCCTCCTGATTGTGCTGGTGGCTGAGAGAGTGGGCGTCGTAGCCGCTGTCGCTAGCAAGCCAGGAATTCATCGCGGGTGGCCTGGGACTGGCTGGTGGGGTCCCGCGAAGCGTCCAGAATGGTGCTTCTCCAACAGAAGGAGTGTGACGAACTTTGCCTCTTCGGGCCCTTTGGGGGCCCTCTTGGAGCCGTCTTCAGGCGTCTTTGGGGCATCGTGGGACACTTTGACGCCATCTAGGGCCGTCCGTACGCCATCTTGGTCGGTCAGTGACCGACTGAGAGCCTACCCAAAATCTCCGGGGGGGGGCCGGGGAAGCTCCGGGGAGGCTCCGGGAAGGCCCTGGGGAGGCTCCCGAGGTGGGGGAGGGGGAACTTCGTGCATTTCAAGGGCCCCTGGTGGTCTGCGGCCTGGGGCCCCTGGGGCAGGTTTTCCGGCCTTTGAGAAACGAAACGGATGATGCGCAACGCTCTGGGCGCCAAAGCACGTCGGCAACCCTGCCAGCCGCGATGCCGACCTCAATCCTGCGTCTACGCACGATGAGGAGTGGCAACAACAGACAGCCGCAAACATCCATGTCACTCTCCCGTTCGTCCTCAACTCTTAACCCCTCCTTGCACATACACACTTCAAGAACTCGAGCCATGTCTGTCCAACGTCCACGTCCTCGTTCTTTTCTCCTCGTCAACATCCTCTTTAATATCCTATTGCATTGCCACACATCATGTTACGGTGGGGGCATTGGATAAGGAACCCTTAGAGAAAGAATCGAGGGTCTTGAGGCTGGTGGAACTCCAATTGAGGCTTGGCCATGGACATCACCGCCGCCCTTATCAAATAAGAAATCCTGCAGGGTCTGAAACCTCCTGGGCACATTCCTTAACGAAAGTCCCCACCGTATTACACGTTGCTTCAATCTGATGCTGTGTCGCCCACGGGGAATAATACAATTATGGCAAGATCTATCCACTGTAGGCTCTCCGCACGTGTTTCACGGACAACAAAGATCCGTTCTTGGCCGACGGTCGCTGCAATGGCCAGCCTGCTTCATGGACAGCTCATCCCCCTTCTTTGGCCGCAGACTTCTATGGTAATCCTGACGGGCAGACGTCACAGGGACGTAGGGAGTAGGACATTGAAGACTCAAATGAAAACCTGAGCTACGCCTACCGTCTGAACTTGGCGGTAGCACCCCTCCGACCTCGTCGCAGTATCTGCTCGTTCATCCGACTTGGCCACATATTTCTCTGGGCAGCATCCCCCCCGTCTTCCCATGGGAACGCGACTAGGCGAATACGTGATGCGTGAACATCGGCTCGGGAACTTGGAGCAAATCGGAATGTGCGTCGGACCCGCTTGCACCGACACGGAGTCGGAATCGAATCGGATAGGCCGCGTAAGGATGCAAAACAGCACCATGCGAACATCGGGCCGCGTCGGGCCCAAGGAGGAGGAGGAGGAGAAAGTATGGGGAGGCAGACAGAGAGAGAGAGAGAGAGATCCTCCTCCTCTACCTCCTCCTACTCCTCCTCCTCCTCCTCCCACCTTCCTCCTCCTCCTAGAGAGAGTGTGTGTATACATGTACATAGCTGAACAACAGAAGGGAGAGGAAGGAGGCGGAAGGACGGAATCACCAGAAAGAACGAGGTGGAGGAGGAGGAGGAAGACAAAGAAGAAGAGACGGGGAGAAAACAGGAAGGGCGGCGGTGAACAATGAAACGGGGGCGGGTCGCGAGGGGGAGGGGGAAAAGGGGGGGGCTGTGGCACCTCAGCTCGGTCGCCCCCCCCCCCTGCTGGACTTGTGGCGCCGCGGGCCGGGTGGGCGTGGCGGAGTAAGGGAGGAGCAGAGAAACCTACAATACAAGACCATGGCCCCCGCAGGTGCGGACACGAGTAGGGTGGGAAGCGGGGTCGGCGACAGTCTGCGAGGCAGGGAGATGACCGCCGCAAACGCCGATGTTTTGTCAAAGCGATGTGGGTGGGTCGCGGGTGGGTCTCGGGTGGGTCGCGGGGGGGATCGCGGGGTGGGTCGCGGGTGGGTCGCAGGTGGGTCGCGGGGTGGGTCGCGAGCGAGGACGACAACAACAACAACAATCATCTTAGGACTGTTCGATCTTACCCGATCGGGTGCCACTCATCACGTATATCCCAAACCCTCGATACCCTCCCTCTTCGTCTTCGATCGTACCCCCTTGGAGATATAACTTCCTGATCTGCCACGCGTAATGAGTGCAGCTCCTAAAACAACGGAGGGGAGGATGGATAGAAGGGGGGAGAAGGATGGAGCACGGAAGAGATTAGCAGGAGGGGAGCTAGGAGCAGAAAATGCGTGGTACAACCAGACGAGCTGACCGAACAGGTTGACTCGAACGGGCGGGTCGGAAGGCGGGCCCATGTGGCCAGACCGAGCAGGCGGGTTGCTGAAGCGTGAGTGCTGCCTGACTCGCGAGAAAATCTCGAGCGACAGCGCGATGCCCAAGGACATCGCGATAACAGTCAGAGCGAGAGCGCGATTCCTGAGCGTCGAGGGCGCGGCGTTTGAATACATTGCAAGGAAGACCCTTGCGAGAGCGCGAACCATGCACACATTGTGAGGAAGTCCTGCGCGAGAGCACGATGTTGAATTACATTGTGGTAAAGTATGAGGCGGGAGCCGTTGTTGGTGTTGTTGTTGCTGTTGTTGCTGTTGTTGGTGTTGTTGTTTGTGTTGTTGGTGTTGCTGCTGTTTGTGTTGCTGTAGTTGTAAGTGTAGGTGTTGTTATTGTTGTTGATTGTTATTGTTGTGGTTGTGTATGTGGTTGTCGTTGTCGTTGCTGCTGCTGTTGCTGCTTACTCACTTCCAGAGAACAAATATTGCTGATTTCCGGAAACTTTTTCCGCGCGCTCTCGCCTCGACGCCGGCTACAAATTCTCTGAAAACGAAGCTCCCGCGCGAGCGTTGGCTTGAGTGTAAAAGTGTGCCCGTGGAGGCCCGGATGCAACGACAACGGCTCCCGCTCGATACTTCCTCACAATCTCCCCCGAGACCCCCTGGCCAGAGAGGCCCCCGATCTCAGGACCGGCGCCCTCACCAAAGACTTCCTCGCAATTCAAACAAGTTGGCGGAGGCCCAGACACGACGACAAGGGCTCCTGCTCGGTACTTCCTCACGATCTACTCCGAGATCCCCTGGCAGGGCAGCCCCCCGAACTCAGAAACGGCGGTCTCGCTCGAGACTTCCTTGCAATTCAATCACGTTGGCGGAGGCCCAGCTACGGCGACAAGGGCTCTCGCTCGATACTTCCTCGAGATGGATTCGCAGAGGCCCTTGCCAGAGAAGCCCCCGAACTCAAGAGTGGCGCTCTCGTTCGAGTGTTTCTCGCAATTCAAGCAAATTGGTGGAGGCCCAAACGCGGCGATAAGGGTTCCCGGACGATATTTCTCAATGTGTAGTCCGCAAGTCCCTGGCCTGGCCAGAGAGGCGCCCGAACTCAGGAACGGCGCTCTCGCTCGAGGGTTCCTCGCACTTCAGTCGGCGGCCGACAAAGAAGAGAATCCCCCCGAAAAAGGGTGCGATCGAAGACGAAGTGAGCGAGTATCGAGGGATGGGAACACAGAATGCGAAACACTCGTGCTTACAAGGGCGAACAGTCGTAAAATGGTTGTTGTTGGTGGTGATGGTGTTGTTGGTGTTGTTGTAACTCGGGTGCCAGGGGGGCCAATTTGGTGGTTTCCCTTCGGAAAAAGGAAAGTGCAAGTGCTGGGCGTAGGTGGTCTAGGGAGGCTCCTCTTCCAATCCCAACCTTCCGATTCGGGGGGGTGTTATTACTGTTCCCCGTTGATATACACTCCCTCCCCCAGGCGACCGGCGGCCAACCAGGAACCATGCCCCCACCCCGCCACCATCCCTGTCAAAACAATACAAAACGAACTCTGCCTCCAAATTCGGAGCATGCGCAACCAACCCGATGCGGCCCCCCCCCACCATCCCTATAAAAAAACATACAAAATACACTTTGGGGCAAAATCTAGAGTCAACTTCGTGGGGCTCATGATCGAATTATAACGTTTTTGACCGGGACAGCCAGTGTGTCAGCATATTGCCTGCTGCGCGCAGGGCTACCATCCGTGACAACACACAATACAAGATGCACCTCGCGGCTCAATATGGATAATACGCGGCCACCCCGCGATCATTGTCGGTTGGTTTTTGACAAGGACGGCGGGGGGGGGGGCATATGGCCTGCTGTGCGCAGGCCCACCAGACACAATGATGGCATTGGTTTTCGACAAGGATGGTGAGGGCCGACATGTTTCCCGATGTGTGCTATCACGTGCGCAGGCGCACCTGACACAATCTGCAGGTGCCCCGAGCGTGGCGCACCTGGCGCGGATGGAGTATGCGGCACACCTGGCGCACGCGGAGGCACGTGGCGCATCTGGCGCACCAGGCATGCCTGGCACGCTCGGGCCCCAGGGGTGCCTGGCGCGCCTGGCACGCGTGGCGCACCTCGCCCCAACGTCGCGCACATGGGCTCGGTGTTGGTTCCCAGTAGCTGCCCATCCAAAGACGACCGCTGAACATGTTGAGGCCCGGATGTTATTTATGTGTTGGGAGGGCGGGTGGGAGTGAGCCAGACGGCACGCCATCAGGAGGGTGTCTTGACCCCTCCCCCTACCCCCTCCCCTGGACCTGGACGGGGGGATTGCGGGTAAATGGAGCGTCCGAGATGGGCCGAGACGGCTCCAACAGCGCCTCAGAGAGCCCAAGATGACCTCCAAGATGGCTCAAGATAGCCGAAGCTGGCTCTAGATGGCTTCCAAGATGCTCCCAGAGGCTCCGAGAACGCTCCAAGACGGCTCCAAGGGGCCTCCGATACTTCAAGGATGCCCTCAAGAAGCCCAAACCCTTCAAGAACCTAGGGACACCCATGTGTTTTGCATCGTCGCCTGTTCGTTTTCGATCGCCTTCCAAGGCCTCAAGATAGCTCCAAAATGGGCCAAGAGAGCCCCAGGAGAAGCCCAAGAGAGCCCCAAGACGGCCCCAAGAGCGCACAAGAGCGCTCCAAGAGCGCCCCAAGAGCGCCCCAATAGACAACTGTTGGGGCTCTCGAGGGGGGCGGTTACTTACAACCCATTTCGTGTTCGATCGATGTCATCCGAGATGGTACCAAAAGCGCCCCTAAAGCCCGTAAGAGCGCCCTAAAAGGCGCCCAGACGGCCCCAGGAGGCGTCCAAGATGCCCCCAAGAGACTCCCAAGGGACTCACAAGAAGCCTCAAGCGCTCAAGCGGATCCCCGAGGCACCCAAGACGCTCAAAGACTGCCCTGGGCCCGCCAAGAGGCCCCCCAGGCGCCCCCAAGACGCCTGCCAAATCGCAACATGTGGCACGCGACCTGTGGTACGCGACCTTCTGTCTCATGGTACACGACCTGTGGTACGTGACCTGTCGGTGATGGTACGCGACCTGTGGTGCGCGGCCTTGCCTGGTTGCATTTTGGCCGTCCAGGTCGAGGAGGACATGAGAGGAGGGAATAGAACGAGACGCCCAAAAAAACCCAACGAACCCCCAAATAAATCCCAAAGGTGATTACACGAGTCCCCCCAAAAATGCCCGAACACGCTTCTCAGGCGCATCCGATACACCCCCAAGAGTTTATCGGAACCGCCACAAGGTTCCCGAGACGAACCAAGGAGCACACAAGCGCTCAAGAAATGACATGAGAGACGCCGAGAGGCATCCAAGAAGCATCGAATCATTCAGCTCGACCTCATCCTCCAAATCCTCATCGTCCTTTTCCTCCTCCTGCCCCTCCTCTTCAGCAAATTGATCATCCTCTTCCCTCCTCCCTCATCCATCCTCCTCCCCCTCCCTGGAATGATGACTGTAGCCCCCGTTTTTACTCCTACGCGCCCCTGATCGCCTCAACTCGCCTGGGCGTCGGTCTGGGATGGACTGGTGGGGATACTTGTTCGGTCGCGAGCGCAAGCGGTACAGCCGCGCGCCGTCATATCGAAGCAACAATGCAACGGCCTAAATTACGCATCCGAGCCACAGGAGCGGGCGATGCAACTGGTGGGGATATTTTTTGGATTGGCGGCTCCAAGGACAGATCCAGGAAGCGGGACGGTCTCGGCTGGGGCACAGGGCGAGATAATTAGTGGCGACGGCGCATAGGCCGACGCAGCGGGTGCACGTGCCAGGGACAAAATGCCCCCCATTAAGACGCAGGCGACCCGGAAGCGGGGACGCAGGCATCAAAAGGAAACTGACGGAGGAGAAGTCGCACAGTGGCGCCAGCTCAGCCCGTACCGACCAGCGCGTAAGGGCGTGGGTCACGCCGCGCTGTGGCAGCACGGAAGGGCCAGTGAGGCCGCACCGTCCAACACGACGAGGAGGCGAAGGAACGGGGAAAGGCGGCGGGCGCGAGGGCACGCGAGGACAGGAGAGGGGGGGAACCGAGGAACGAAAAGGTGGTGGGGATACGCGAAGCGTCAAGAATTGGAAAAACAACAAAAAAAACACTGGCCACCGAAAAGGGACCAACACTCATTAGCCTTAGGAAATGATACCTCGACAAATTCAAGCCTGTTCGCTTGTATCTGCTCGCGTGCCATTCATCCTGTGTACCCCCGACCGACCCTCGATACCCTCCCTTTCGTGTTCGATCGTGCCGCCGCCCGTGCCCTGTCTCCCCAATCAGTGCTTTGCGCGGCCCGCCTAGCTCTTAACCGGAAGAAGCTCGCTCTCGACCCGCAGACCAAAGAAGTTCGATCGTGCCCTCCCTCTGGGGGTATGGCTTCCCTGCTCGCCGCGCGCAGTTGGAGCAGCCGCTGAAACAAGGGAGGAAGGGAGGAGGGAAGAGACAAGAGGGAGGAAGAGGAAAGAGAACTATGCACATACACCGATTCTGGCCAGGCCCATCCTGAGCCCAGGATCGGTGCATACGCCTTCCTGCCTTAGCCAGGAAGGCATACGCACCGATCCTGGGTCAGGGATGGGCCTTGCCAGGATCGGTGCATGTGCACAGTTCTCTTCGCCCGAGGGGGGGAAAAGGATGGAGCACGAGAGGTATTGACAGAAGGAGGGCTAGGCGCGGGCAAAATTTATATCCATATCCAGGGCGTCTTGGACTTTCGTGGAAGGGGCGCCGCAAGGCCGAGGCCCACTGGATATGGATAACATTCGAGCCTCTGGTAGGGGCTTGATTTGTATCCATATCCAGTGCCCCTCTGCTTTCTGGGGAAGGAAGCCCGAAACCCCAAGCTGCAGTGGATATGTTGGAGGCCTGGAAATGGGCACCAACACCAGCACAAGGGGTGGCCTCCACATGGGGAAGATGATCCTAGATTTCGGTGTTGGTGGTAATACTTCGGTCACCCTAGAAGCCGGAGTATTACCACCATCACCGAGATCGGGATCGTCTTCCCTCGGTGGAGGCACACCGCCGATCTTGGTGTTGGTGTCAACCTCCAGGCCTGCGGATATGGGCACAAGCTGTGGCGCCGGCCCAGCAGGAAGCGCAAGTAAATCTCGGAACTTCGCACGTAACACAAATCCAAGAAACACAAATCGCGAGAGCGCGGCTCCCAGGTGAATCGTAGCGAGATCCAAACCGAGAGCGTGATTCCTGAGCCTAGGGAACACGGCGCCGCAACAAGCTGTGCGGCAGTGCCACGCGGGAGCGCGGTTCATGTATAAACTGTGGCGAAGTCCCGCGCGAAAGCGCGATTTCGAAATACATTGTGAAGAAGTATCAGGCGGTAGCCGTTATTGAACTCCCATATATATATATATATATATATATATATATAATATATATATATCGCATCATGGGGCTCGCACCCTGCCTGCTACAAGGGAACACGACACGTCACCAAACTGCGCTGCTGGCCCCCGGCTTAAAACAACAGCGGTTCCCGCCTGATACTTCCTCACGATGTTTTCCCAAATCGCGCTCTCGCGCTGGATTCCTTCACAATTCATGCACGAATCGTGCTCTCGCGTGGGACTCCTTCGCATCTTATTCAGGCGCCGCGCCCTCGACACTCATGAGCCACGCTCTCCCTGTGAATTTCCTCGCGACTTATTTGGGGAACCGCGCTATCGCTCCAGACTTCCTCGCTATTCAAGCAAGACACACGTTTCAGCAAATTGACTGCTCGACCTGGCCGACTGGGCCCGCCGTCCCGACCCGCCCGTCAGGGCCTACCCGCCCGATCTGCCCGTTTGGTTTTGCCACTTGCTTCATGTTCTTAACCCCCTCTCCTGGTATTCTCTCTCGTGTTCCATCCTCCTCCCTCCCCATTGCCACTTCCTTCAATCCGTCCTCTCCTCCCCTGCCTTTGGAGGTGCACGACATACACGTTGCAGGTGAAAAAGATATACTCCCACGGGGTTACGGTCGAAGACGAAATGGCCGGGTATCGAGGTTTCGGGATCTACATAATGAGCGGCACGCGAGCATATAGAGCGACGGTTTTTAAATGATTGTTGTTGTTGTAATTGGTGGTGTCGTTGTGAATGTTGTTCTTGTTGTTGTGTGTGTTGTTGTTGATGTTGGATTCTGATGTAACAAAAAAATGTGATGGATGTCCCCTGCCCCGTAACCGTTAAGCCTGTTATATTAAAACTCATGTCCCGGGGTTCGCGCCCCGCGTTTTGCGTTACAAGAGAGAGCAAGGTGCCACCAAACTCGGTTGTTCCCTCCCCTGCTTACAACAACATCGGATTCCGCCCGATATTTCCTCACAATCGCGCTCTCGCGTGGGACTTACCGCGCTTGTATTACCTCCCCGTTAACAACAACAACAACAACAACAACAACAACAACAACAACAACAACAACAACAACAGCGGTTCCCGCCTGATACGTCCTCAAATTGTATACAGGAATCGCGCTCTCGCGTGGGACTTCCTCGCAATGTGCTCAGACGCCGCGCCCTCGACACTCAAGAAGCGTTCTCTCGTTACGGATTCCATCACGATTTACTTTGGGAATCGCACTATCGTCCGACATTTCCTCGCTTTTTATGCACAATGCACGCTTCAACAACTCGTTTGCTCGACCTGGCCGCCTGGGCCCGCCTTCCCGACCCGCCGGCCAGGGCCTACCCGCCCGATCTGCCCGTCTGGTTCTGCCACGTGGTGGTTTCTGTTCCAAGCCTCCTATCCTGCTACACTCTCTCTCTCTCTCTCTCGTGTTCCATCCTCTTCCCTCCCCCTCGCTCCCCCTTGTCCCCTCCTTCCATCCGTCCTCCATCCTCTTCCACACCCTCGCTCCCCCTTGTCCCTTCCTTCCATCCGTCCTCTCTACCCCGGCGTCAGGGTTGCACGACATACACGTTTCACGCAAGATAGAGATATACCCCCTAGGGGGTACGGTCGAAGACGAAAAATGCAGGTATCGAGGATTTGGGGGAGACGTACTGACTGGCCCGCGGGCAGGCAAGAGCGAACAGTCTTAAACCGATTGTTGTTGTTGTTGAACTCTCACTACTGAAGACCAGATTGTTGTTGATCCCCTTCCCAAGGCACATTGTATTTGTTCAGTTGAACTTCCCAAGGCTCAAACCCTGTCTTGTATTTACAAGGGAAAGCGAGGGGTCCCCAAACTGGGCTCCTGGCCCCCGAGTTACACCAAGAGCGGCTCCCGCCACTTATCTCCTCACAGTGTATTCCCAAATCGCGCTCTCGCGCGGGATTTTCTCACAATGTATACAAGAATCGCGCTCTGGCGTGGGACTATGTAGTATTCAAACGCCGCGCCCTCGACACCCAGGAATCCCCCTCCCGCTCTGGTCTATCTCACGATTACTTTGGGAATCGCGCTAGCGCTCGACACTCGCGATTCATGCAGAACGCACGTTTCAGCAACCCGCTTGCTCGACCTGGCCGCCTGGACCCGCCTTCCCGACCCGCCCGTCAGGGCCTACCCGCCCGATCTGCCCGTCTGGTTCTGCCACGTGAGTTCTGTTAATAGCCCCCTCTCCTGCTACTCTCTCTCTCTCTCTCGTGCTCCATCCTCCTCCCTCCCCCTTTCGTCCTTTTCTTCCATCCGTCCTTTCTTCCCCGGGGCTGCATGAAATACATGTTGCAAGTAAGAACGATCTACCCCCAAAGCGGTACGGTCGAAGACGAAAAAGGCGGGTATCGAGTATTTGGGAAATACGTGTTGAATGGCACGCGAACAGATAAGAGCGAACAGCATTACAATGAGAGTAGTTGAACCTCAATTACTGAACAATTCCTATTGCATGTTTGGGCCTCTCAAGTCCACCCTGACGCTCTCGCCTAGGCGCCGGCTGCATTTCCTCTGAAATCGAGGCTCACGCTCAGGCGTTTCGGGGTTTCGCCACACAGGCCCCCAAACAACAACAACAACAACAACAACAACAACAACAACAACAACAACAACAACAACAACAACAACAACAACAGCAGCAGCAGCAGCAACAACAACAACAACAACAACGACAACAACAACAATAATTTTAAGACTGGTCGCTCTTACTTGCCCGCGTGCCATGCAACGTGTATACCCACGCCCTCGATACCCGCCCCCTTCGTCTTCGAGCGTAGCCCCCTTCTGGGGGGATCCTTTCTTTTTGCGGGGGCGGGCGGGCTTAGACAAGCGGGCGTGAACGGGCGGGGAATTATTCGGAGGATGGGGCACGCATCTCTTTGCCCACCATTGGAATTAGCGCGGGCCCTGCAAGAAGAGGAAGAGGGAGAACGAGGGAGAGTGGGAGGAAGGGAGGGGGAGGGACGAGGCTAAAGGGGAACACGCCAGGAGAGAGTGGGCGAGGAGGGGGGGGGGGGACGATTGGAGATAGAGAGACAGAGGAGGGAGGAAGGAGGAGGCTGGATAGGGGAGGGCGAAGAGAGGAGGGAGGAGGGTTATGGGAGGAGGGTGAGGGGAGAGAGGAAGAGGGAGGAGGAGGGTGGATATGAGGGAGAGGGGAGGGAGGAGGGACGTTGGATGGGGAGGAAGAGGCAGGAGGGTAAGAGTGTGAACATTCGAGGAAGTCCGAGGCGAGGGCGTATTCCTCAAGGAAAAGTTGGGCGGGAGCGGGGGTCCCGAGTACATTGTCGGACGTCTCAGGCGGGAGCGCCGGTCGGGCGGGCGGACCCTGACGGGCGGGTCGGGCGGGCGGGACATTCAAACGGGATTTTTGC
>CAUYUJ010004702.1:0-30000 GCA_963575745.1 Prorocentrum cordatum | reverse complement strand
GGCGTGCGCGCGCGAAGAAAAAACGAATGTGTCCAATATGGTATTATTTGACAGGGATAATGGCCCTGGCATGCGCGCAACCGTTGTTGCAGAAGTTCGAAGCACGTGAAAAAATTGCTCGCAAGAGCCCGTTTGACAGAAATGTTGAAAAAATATTGGGTTTCCTCAGAAATCCGTAAGAGCGCGCAAGATGATTTTTTGAAACTTTTTTTTGAAAAACCATTGGGTTTTTCATGTGTTTATGTTAAAATCGCTACGAAAACTACGGTTTTGGAAGGATTTCATCTTGCGCGCGCGAGTGTGCACTTCGTGTCATCTTTTGCAAAGGATTCTTGAAGTTTGGTTATGTTAGAACAAGACATGTCATTTTACAGTGTTTTTTGACAGGGAAAGCGGGCGTCAACAAAACAACCGGATCTGGATGACATCGTTTTACCTGAGACTTCCTCACGAAAATTATGAAAATGTGGCTGCGGCCTAGGCGCGGGGGGGGGGGCGTGCACCAGGGGGCCCAACAATAATTATTCTTTAGAATTAATAATGTTCAACAACAACAACAACAAGGTACGACCACTACCTGGAGGCCCCATTCTACCTTGGAGGTCCTACCCTCTTGCACGACCCCGAGCTGGAGGCCCCATGGGGGGGGGGCCGGGGAGCGGCCGAGCGTCGGGAGGGCGGCACGAGCGGAGGCCCACCGCGCGGAGGGGTCGAGGATCGAGGGGGGAGGATCGAGGAGGAGGAGGAGGAGGATCGAGGAGGACGATCGAGAAAAAAGATCGAGGAGGAGGAGGAGGATCGAGGAGGAGAATCGAGGAGGAGGAGGAGGATCGAGGAGGAGGATCGAGAAAAAAGATCGAGGAGGAGGAGGAGGATCGAGGAGGAGAATCGAGAAGGAGGGCGGGTGTCCGAGGATCGGGCAGGAGGAAACCTGGGAGGGATCGGGGGCCGAGGAGCCGAGGAGGAGTCTTCGAGGGCAGAAGCATCGAAGGGGGGGGAGAGGAGCACGAGTCGGGGCTTGGCGCAGGAGGCGCGCGGGCCCCCTCCTCGTCGTCGTCGTCGTCGTCGCCACCGCCGCCCTGGCATCCTCCTCGTCGTCGCCGTCCTCGTCCTCGTCCTCGTCCTCCTCGTCGTCGTCCTCGTCTTCGTCGTCCTCGCCGTCGTCGTCGTCGCCGCCACCGCCGTCGTCGTCGTCGTCCTCGTCGTCGTCGTCCTCGCCGTCGTTGCTGTCGTCGTCGTCGTCGTCCTCGCCCTCCTCCTCGTGCTCCTCCTCGTCGCCGTCGTGGTCGTCGTGGCCGTCCCTGTCCTCCTCCTCGTCCTCCTCGTCCTCCTCGTCCTCCTCGTCGTCGTCGTCCTTGAGGCGGTCGGCAAAGCCGCCCATCCGGGCCGCGGGGGCGCCGGCCGCCCCGACCCGGCCCGCCCTCCGGTGCTCGCCACGGGCGGCCGGGGGGCCGCTCGGCCCCCCCGCGGCGGAGCCACGGCGGCTTCGGCAGGCGGCGGCGGCGACGACGACGAGGGGGACGACGAGGACGAGGAAGACGAGGACGACGACGAGGACGACGACGACGACGACGACGACGACGACGACGACAACAACGATAACAACAACAACAGCAACAGCAACAACAACAACAACAACAACAACAACAACAACAACAACAACAACAACAACAACAACAACAACAACAACAACAACAATCCGCCGGCCCCCTTGTGGGGCCACCAGGCTGCGAGGCGCGGGATTCGCAGTTTCCTATACCAGTTGTAGCATGTAGTTTCCAGTGTTACAGTTCTGCTTATTGCTGGTTACTGTAACTAGTTGACTTATTGCTGGTTACTGTGACTAGTTGATTGACCGCGCGAGGGGGGGGGGAGGCCCAAACAGGAATTTTTAGCACCCCCAGGGCGCGTTGTCTGAATTGCTGGGGGAGCTCGAAATCAACACCCCTCACGCAGATCGGCGGGGTCAGGGTCCAAAAACACAAGGGATTTGCCACATTTCTGAAATTCGGTGCCACCCCTCACGCAGATCCGCGGGGTCAGGGTCCAAAAACACAGGGGATTTGCCACATTTCTGAAATTCGGTGCCACCCCTCACGCAGATCCGCGGGGTCAGGGTCCAAAAACACAGGGGATTTGCCACATTTCTGAAATTCGGTGCCACCCCTCACGCAGATCCGCGGGGTCAGGGTCCAAAAACACAGGGGATTTGCCACATTTCTGAAATTCGGTGCCACCCCTCACGCAGATCCGCGGGGTCAGGGTCCAAAAACACAAGGGATTTGCCACATTTCTGAAATTCGGTGCCACCCCTCACGCAGATCCGCGGGATCAGGGTCCAAAAACACAAGGGATTTGCCACATTTCTGAAATTCGGTGCCACCCCTCACGCAGATCCGCGGGGTCAGGGTCCAAAAACACAGGGGATTTGCCACATTTCTGAAATTCGGTGCCACCCCTCACGCAGATCCGCGGGGTCAGGGTCCAAAAACACAAGGGATTTGCCACATTTCTGAAATTCGGTGCCACCCCTCACGCAGATCCGCGGGGTCAGGGTCCAAAAACACAGGGGATTTGCCACATTTCTGAAATTCGGTGCCACCCCTCACGCAGATCCGCGGGGTCAGGGTCCAAAAACACAGGGGATTTGCCACATTTCTGAAATTCGGTGCCACCCCTCACGCACATCCATCGCAAGGCGTGGTAACCCAAACTGCGAGTACTCCCTCGGCCCTTTAATCCCAAGGTGTGGTAACCAAGCTCGTAAACCATACACGTCTTACCAATCGCCCTGTGTGGTAACCCCTCTTGTGATCAGTTGGTTTTGCCGATTGCGAATCGGCCTCGCATGAAGTTCCGATACTGCTGCACGACAGCGCCAAAGCCTCATGACTTAGCTCTTCCATGGCCCATTCTCCGAGAGAGGGGGCCGGCGGCAGGCGGCGAAGCCCTTACGGATATAACAACAACAACAACAACAACAACAACAACAACAACAACAACAACAACAACAACAACGGCGCGGACGACGACGACGACGACGACGAGGACGAAGACGAGGACGAGGACGAGGACGACGAGGAGGATGACGCCAGGGCGGCGGTGGCGACGACGACGACGAGGGTGACGGCGGCGACATCGACGACGGCGGCGACGACGACGACGACAACGACGACCACGAGGGCGGTGCTCCGTCCCTCGAGCATGTCTTGCAGTGCCCCTGGGCCAGGATCTTTACAAGGGTCTGGCTGTTTTGTGCGAACTGTTGTAAGTTCGCCGTGAGCCCGCCACCGTAGGTCCTCTGTGACTGGAATGCGGCCAATTCACAGACCGCCTGTCACCAGCGTGAGAATCAAGTGTGGATCCGCGGTGGGTCAACTCTACTCGGGGGCGCGGTAGCATGGATTAGAGATCCATGGATTTGGCGCGCGGTCGCCAAATCTATGGATCGGGGGAGGTGTCCTCCCCAAAAAATGCGGCCGGTGCCGCCTCGCTCGGCGGCGGAGATCAGCGATTTCCGATGGAAACGGGACCCGTCGCGAATCCACGCCCCCTTGATCCATGTTTGCGATCGCCTGATCTACCTGGGTCACGTTACTGCACGCACGGCGCCCCGCCGTGCGCGAAACGCGCGATTATCCCCTTGGCACCCGCACGCCGCCCTGGTGGAGAAGGGCAACCGCTCTGGCCCCGACCGCGGCGCGCGGAGTGCGGTGATTATCGCCGCGCCCCCGCGGGCGACCCCGCGCATCAGCTGTGAACTGCTTGCTCGTCAAGCGCGCCTCGGCTGCAGAAACATATCGCGGTGTCGGTGATGCGGCGTCGTGGCGTCGGTGCCCCATTCGTGGGTCATGACTGGGTGAATACCATCCGTGGGCCAGATTCATTAGTGGGCCACTCGCGGGGCCATCAGTTGAGCCATGGGTGAGCGGGGCATTCGCGGGCCATTTGTGGGGAACGTGTGGGCCATTAGCAGGGCGAGCGCGGGGACGTCGCAGGACGAGGATGGCGTGGAAACGTCTGGTTCAAGCGCGAAGCTTCCCCCCTCCGATATTTGCCTGCCCAGAGCCAGTCGCGCGGTTCTGTAGAGGTTCCGTCGTGGGCAAAAGCAGAGGCAGAGGCGCTGGCAGCAAAGGGAAAGACAGGGACTGACAGAGGAAGAGATAGTATGGGTAGAAGCACAACAAAATACACGAACCTGCAAACGCAGGCGCAGAGGCAGAAGTAGACGCAGAGGCAGAGGTAGCCATACCAACCCTCTGGCCGTAGGTGGTCTAATGAGTTGTTTCGTGTCTCTTCCCGAACCCTCTTCCATTCAGCGAGGGGTAACCTCCCCCCCTCCCCGAAGTGTTTGTAACAATGTAGGGGTTCCGCAAGCCATCAGAACGCCCAAGATGGCCCAAGATGGCTACATGCCTCCAATAAATAAGCCCCAAGAGGACCACAAAACGGCTCCAAATGCTTTCGGAATCCCCTCGGGACTTCCCCAAGAGGCCCAAATCCGTCAACCACAGAAGGGAGCCCAATCATTTTTGCATTCGGGCCATTTCGCCTCCGACGCGGGGCCTCAAGCTGGCTCCAAGACGGACCAAGAGAGCCCCTCAGAGGGGCCCAAGAGGACCCCAAGATGGCCCCCAAACCACCCAAAGTACGCGGAAGGGCGGAATGCCGGCAGGCAGCGCGAATGAAAAGAGGGCGGAGCAGAGGACCCCAGCGAGCCCAAAGAGGAGCCACACACAGACACAGACACACACACACACACACACACACACACACACACACACCAGCGAGCCCACGCCTAAAGAGGGCCTCGAGCTCTCATATTCGCAACTCGCAAACGAGGCAGCGACAGCCTGCCAGCACGTTCTTTGAAAACGCCAACCGTGGGCTCGAGACCCTCGACAGCGAAAGTCTGGCCGGCAGAAACTCTCGAAAGTTAAAGTCAGGCCAGCCAGCTCCCGCATCCCATGCTCGGCGGGCGAGCAACCCAGGGACAGGGCAGGGAGGGCGCGAGCCTTCAGAGGCGGAGAAGCTTACTGAACAAAGACGTGGAGACTGATTCATACTTCTGCAGCTGAGCTGGGGTCAGCTTGCCAATCTGTCGCATCAGACGGCCCTGTTTCATATAACGACGGACGCTCTTTCGGGCTTTCCAGCGCCCACGCGACTGGATCTGATCCTCAGCGCGAAGGCCGAGCGCGGCGTCGGTGGACGGCCCGCCACGGCGCGCCAGGCGCGGTGCGAGGCGGAGGACGTCAAGGCCGCAGGCTTCGAAGGCGGCCTTGCAGCGGCGCTCGTACTCCGCCAGCGTCAGGCCGAACAAAAGCATGGAGCTGCCTCGCTTTGCCGCCCTGAGCTTGGCGAGGAGGCCAGCCACCTGATCGCGGCCGGCCCTCTTGGAGGCAGCACCCCCGAAGACCACGGCGTCGCCCTGCCCCCGCGGCTCGGTCGCGGGCCGCCGCGAGGCCCCGCCATCGCCACCCTCCGAGGACTGCGCTATCACGACAGTGGCAAGGGGGTAGCCGGCGCACCGAAGACAAGAAGGAGCCGCCTTGATATCGTTCGCGGTGATCTGGCGCACCTCGCCTGGTCGCAAGCACCCGTCGAACTGGACTGGGTGGCCAGGGCCTGCGCTGCACCGAGGTCGGCCTTGCTGCCGGCGTCGCAGAGCCAGTCGCGGGCAGGAAACTGAGCCCATTGTGGCACGGGGTCTCGCGAGACGCCCCCCCACGGGCTGCTGCCAGCCTCGCAGCGCCGCGCGGGCGAGCTCCAGCACAGTCGAGTCCTTGAGGCCGCTGCGCTGCACGCACGCGGCCCCGTGCACGGCGAACCGAGCGTCGTAGATGCCCCTGCCGTCGAACCACAGGTGATCCAGGTGGACCTCCAGGCTGGCGTCGACTGCGACTCCTGCCAGGGTGCTCAGCCCGCGATCGCTTGCGAAGCCCTTGAACTTCTCGCATGCGTCCTGGTCGCGGGTCTGGGTCGCAGGCGGCACCGACTGCGCTCGCATATCCCGCGGGGCGCTGGCCGTCTCCGACAGTCTGTCGCAGCAGCTTGGCGACAGTGGGCCGCGGAAGACGCCTCCGCTGGCTCGCCTGGCCAGGGGGGGTCCACGGCCCCCGGCCAGCGCCCCGCCGCCTGGCGGCGGCCGCCAACTCTGGCGGCGAGCCAGACGGGCGCGCCGCTGGCGGGCCTGAGCAACTGCAGGGGCTCGCACTAACAGGCGCGCGCCAGCTCCACTTCCCAGCGATTGGGCAGCGCACCACGGCCATGCCGAGCGGAAGCCCCGCAAGGAGCCACTGAGGCAAGAATCAGAGCCCAGCGGCGACAGAGTGACGGAGGATACTTCCCAGCCAGCGTGGTCTTCCAAACTGCGGCCCCTGGGTCGCGAGATGCGATGCCCGATGACGACGCAGAACTCGACGGAATGGCGACTTTACCTTGACGATATCCATGGCGATGGCCACCCTCGCAGCCACGGGACAGCAGAAGCATATCTATGTTTGACGTAAGTACAACCATATGCACAGCAATCGTAGCGAACGGCGACGCGATGCTGTTGAGAAAAACTGTTGCGATGGCCCCAATTTCCAGATCCGAGAGGAGGCGGCTTTCTCGAGCGACCAACGTACATTATGGTGACAGCAAAGATGCTAAAGCGTTAATGTCCGGGTAGCGCATAGCTGACTGGTTCGAGCGTGCCTTCCTCGAGAGGTGCTAGTAGTTAGTAGCCGGACTCCAGGAAGTACAAAGGGCGCCGAAATGAACACACAAAATCCTCTCGCTGGCAATCCATCTATTCAACACGGCGAAGAAACGGCCATCCAAGACGCCCACGTGAGGCCCTCGGTCGTCGTCAACCCGAGCGGCGATATGGAACCCCGCACTGAGGCTGGCAGAGGACAGGCGGCCACTGCCAGCGAACACCTCCAGCATGGCCCGCTGCGAAGCCCTGTGAGGCCGAGGAGGAGCAGGGCTGGGCCTTGGACATTGGAGGCCTTCATGCGATTGGGAGACGCAGCGGCTAATGTCTCGCGGCGGCCAGCCGCGGGCTGCGCGCCCAACCCGCGCCGGGATCATATAGTACTGCTGACGGGTCAGGCTGGAAGTCCGCCCCTGGGGCGAGGCCAAGCTGCGCCGGCGCTGCCGCGGGCGCCCGAGCTCAGCTGCCCCGGAGCCGCAGGCGAGCGTCGCCGCTGCAGAGGCTGAAGGAGGAGCAGCCAGCACCTGGTTGCCCTCCACGATCTTCGAGGTCGCGGGCATGCCCTCGCCGAACAGCACCAGGCATAAGCAGGCTGGCGTCGGCCAGGCGGCTGAAAGCGTCTGCGGGGTTGCGAGCCGACTCTGCGCAGCGCTGCCTCCAGGAGATCTCGCGCGCAAGCTGGCACGAGGCTGCAACACGGCAGTTCCGCCTCAGAGCCCACGACTTGGCGCGGGCCTTCTCAAAGCTGAGCACGGCCCCCATTTTGCCCCCCATCCACAACACCTTCCTGCCGTAGAGGCTGAGGTCGCGGCAAGCGAAGCGCAAGCCGAGCAGCTGGACGCCGTACTCCTTCTCGTGGATGGCAGCGTCGGACTGCCAAGCGCCGCAGACGACCCTGCGCCACCGATCGGCGGCGAGGAGCTCGCCATCCAGCGGGGGGGTGGCGCCGGGCCCATGGTCCAGGCAGACCCAGGCAGCGGGCGGCCTCCAGGGCGCGACGCCCCTGGCGAGGAAGCCACGTCCAGGTCGTCTGCAAAACGGCACACCGCTGGGGGCCAGTCGGCGGAGGTCATGGGGGCCTCGGAAACATCGGGACGTCCTTTGAGCAGGGGCCGACCGCCCCAGCATTCCTAGTCCTACAGCGAAAAAATATTAGAACCGAAAAATGCTCTAATAACAGAAACAACATTCTTAGAACACACACCCGATGTGCTAAAACAAGACAGACTCAGCTAGAGATGTTCTCATAACATTTCGTGGGAACCACAAAAGGTTCTTATAACACTGTTTGGTAGGGCTATAGGCGAGCCAGGACGCTTCGCCACTGCTTGAGTCCGTGGCAGAAGTCGACCTCGCAAAACCTCCAGCGCTCCTTGTAGCGAGCGGCTCGGACGACCTCGTCGGGCTCGACGGCCGCGATGTGCAAAGCGTAGCCCAGCATGGAGGAGTCCGACGCGAAGGCCACCCTGCTCCACGGCGCGGCGAGGTCGGCCTGACACAAGAAGACGAGCCCATTAATGGCGCGGAGCTCGGTTGTCAGGGCAACTGAAAATCGGCCAGTCCCCGGCCCGAAATCCACGATGAAGCCGTAGACGTGATCCAGCGCAGCCACGGCGCCGCGGGCCAGCATGAAGTGGTTCACCACGCGCCCTGCGGCAGGCCGCATAGCGTGGCCAGAGGCCACCACGCGCCTGATGAGGTACTCCAGCGCAAAGTAGAGGCGCCTGGCCCGCTGAGCGCGATGGCGGACGACGCGCTGCTCGTCACTGAGTCAACGACTAGCCTGACAACGTCAGCGACGTCGGCAGGCTCAACCACTTCATGGTGGGCGAGGTGCCGATCCCGAAGGGTATCCAGCGCCGCGGCAGCTGCAGGCGCCGAGCCGATCAGGGCACCGCTGTCGACGTAGGGGGCGACGAGCGGGCGGCCAAAGGCCAGCGCTGGCCGCGAGTGTCCCTCGCGAAGCAGGCACGGACCAGCATCAATTTCGACGGCGTCCTCCAAGGCACTGCCGAGCACCTGCCGGCAGAAGTAGAAGCTCCAGGACCAGCCCATGGGCAGGCCACAAAACGCAAGGCACACGCGCGAGTCGCCGCTCGCGGGCCCGAAGGACTGCGAGGTCTCGTCGAGCACGCGGGCGCAGCCGTGCCAGCGCGCCCCCCCCCCCCCCCCAAGAAGTCGAAGCCGAAGTGAGGCCAGGTCCTGGTCCACGAACTGGTAGAACCCACCCTTCAGGTCGACCCCGCAGATCGAGAGGTCAATCGACGAGACCGACGCCGTCAAGAATCAGGGCGTCGTCGGACAAGTCGAGGAAGCCGAGGGCGCCGCCAGAGATGGAAGGCGCTGGGCTCGCGGCCGTCGATCACGAGGCGGATGTCGCCATTCTTCTTGGCCGCGAAGAAGCAGCCGACGCGGTGGGCGATGCAGCGTCGGAAGGAGACAAGCATGAGGCTGCGCAGCGCCCGGGTGAAAATCCTCCACATGGTCGAGCTGAAGCGCAGGCTGGCGTCCCAATACGGGCGGATCTGCGGAGTCTCACCAGCATCCACCGGCCGGTCGATGTCCGCGGCGGCCCTGTAGATAGTCTGCCCCTCGTGGTCCAGCAGCCTGCGAGCCTCGGACGGGAGTCGAGGCCGTAGAGGGCGAGGCTCAACCGAGCCGCGAAGCACTGCGAACTTCGAAGAGTCGTAAGGCACCATGTTGGCACCCTCGGAGGAGCACAGGTCCTTGCCCTTGATCAGGTCGAGATAAGCCTGCTGAGCGGCGTTTGGCGCCCGCGAGAAGCGCCCAGCCACCCGTCGACGAAGCCGCTGAAGGATGTCGCGCTGAGGACAGGAGGCCACGACATCTCTGGGAGCGAATGGCCCCCAAGGGGCATCGGAGGAGCCGTTGAGCGCGTTCAAAGCATGCGAGCACTCATTGACTCTCCTCACCACCGAGGCAAGAGGCACGCCGGCGGCGGGAACCCACCTTGCCAGCAGTCGGCAAGGGGAACAGATCGCGCTGTCGATGACCCGGTCGATGCACGCCACGCCGAGGACGAGCACGACGTCGCCTGCCAGGGCCGCGGGGGCCACGACGTCGCCTGCGCCAGGGCGATGTCTGGCGCGGGCGGGCCCCCCCCGCGGCCTGCCCACAAGCGGGGGCTGGCCACCGCCGCCGCCAGAAAGGCCGTCCGCCCCCCGGCCTCGGCCGCCCCCGCGCCCGCCACCTCGCCCGCTGCCGCCGCGGCCTCGTCCGCCGCCAGAGGGGCCGTGTGGGAGCACCCATTCATGTCTCATTCATGTCTCATCCATGTCTCGTCGGCGTCGTCGTCGGCGTCGTCGTCGTCGTCGTCGGCGGCGGCGGCGGCGGCGGCACCGGGCGCAAGGCCTCTCCAATCTACAACTCGGAAAGACCTCCTCGGTGGAGGCGACCCCCGGTGGTCGCGGCGTCGCCTCTCCGCCCTCGGGGGAGGGGGTGGTTTTGTTTCGCAAACCGAACGCATGCTGAAAGCTACACAGACCGATGGTGAGCAGCCGCGCACCAAACCGTGCTTGAGGACACTCGCGCCGAAGAGAACTATATCCTATCAGCCATGCCGAGAAGGGGCATCGCTGGCCAGGTTCCCCTGCGCCGAAAAGAAGTTCCCCTGCGCCGAAAGGAGCTGCAGTCAAAACATGCATTAAGGACGGGTGGCAAGGACGCAAGACCCTTGGAGGCCGAAGTTAGGATTCTTTGGCAAGGCAAACGGCTGAGGACGAACCGCAGAGGCAAGGACATAAGGGCACCCTAGGGGAAGGCGCGCGTCCTTACTAGACGCGTTGACTGTACACCTAACAACAATGCGGGGAAAGCAATGCCGACAAGAGCTATACCTATCACCTATCATCTAATCTAGACAGAGGCACTCCCATCACCTATCAGCTGCCGAGGGCATCAGTCGAAGGGCGGCACCTCCTCGCCGAATACTGTCGCCGGGTCCATGGGCGGGGCCTCCGGCTTCTTGACCTCGTCCTCTGCGTGGTAGCGCAGGTCGTCCATCTTCCTGCTGGTCACGGTATCTTTCTTCTCACCCTCGAGCATCACGACCCTCACGTCCTTCCCATTCGAGGCCACGGATTTCACCTTGGCCTTCATGTCCAAGTAGTGATGCGGCTTTTTCGTGCACTTGGCGATGATCACGGTCGCCCCCGGGATAATCTGCCCCGCCGCGGAGGCCGCGGCGGCGGCTGCCGCCGCCGCCGCCGCGGGCGCGGGCGCGGGCGCCGCCCCCGGCTTCTCCGTGGCCCCCGCCGCCGGCTTCTGCGTGGCCCCCGCCGCCGGCTCCTGCTGGACCGCGGGCGCAGGCTCCCCGGCCCCCTTGAGCGCGAGCAGAGCCTTGGCCTCAGCCTCGGACAAACAACCGAGGCAGAGACGACGGAGATGGAGGAGGAAAAATGAATCAGACAAGTAAGGGTTGCCTGCATCTTCTCGTCGCCGAACGCCTTGATGGCAGCCTGCAAGACCGGCGTGTTCACGACCTCCCACAAGCTCTTGTGCTGCTGCGCCTTGGCGGCGATGTCCACGTCTCCCTCGGCGCGCGCCCCTCGTGGACACGCGCCGAGGGACACGTGGATGACGTCCAAGAAGACCTCGGCCACGAACGCGGCCGCCTCCTTCGAGTACGCCGGGCCCAACCACTCGTTCACCTTCCCCCAAGCGACGACCACGTTCCGCACGACCGGGCTCGCGACCGCCTCCACGGCATCGGCATCGACCGTTTGCCCACATGCCTTGGACACCACCTTCGCTTCCACGTCCTTGTACTTCGTGCCCCTGAGCAGCACGCGGAGGCACTTCGACTCATGCTCGGGGAACCACTCCTCGAAGCACTTGAACTGCTTGTCGGCCAGCCGCAGCAGGAAGCCAACGTTCGCAGCCTTGTCATTTCCGAGGACAGTGGACGCCAGCTTGAGCTCCTGCATCCAGTCCGTGCCCCCCGCGGTCCCGCCTTTGTTGGCCGCCGCCTCCGTCTCGACGTTCTCCGGGCACGTGGACGCGAGCATGCGTGCCGACAACGTCGTCAAGGTCGCCGCCGTTGTCGCTGTCGCTGTCGCCGCCGTCGCCGTCGTCGTCGTCCTCGTTTTCTTCCGTCGTCGTCAGCCGCCCGTCCTTCGTCGTCGTCGTCGTCCCTGTCGTCGTCGTCGCCGTCGTCGTCGTCACTCTCGTCGTCGTCGTCGCCGCCGCCGCCGCCGTCGTCGTCGTGGTCGTCGCCGTCGTCGTAGTCGTCGTCGTCGCCGTCGTCGCCGTCGTCGTCGTCCCTCTCGTCGTCGTCGTCGTCGTCGTCGTCGCCGCCGCCGCCGCCGCCGTCGTCGTCGTCGCCGTCGTCGCCGCCGCCGTCGTCGTCGTCGTCGTCGTCGTCGTCGTCGTCGTCGGGGTGCCAGGTCAGCTCTCTGGCGCGCGGGCGGGAGTTTGTTCTCCTTGGCGAGCGCGAAGAGCGCTTCGAAGCGGGCCTGCTTGAACGACCGGAAGAAAGCGCAGTCTGTCAAGATTGCCGTCTCTCCTGGGCTGAGCTTGAAAGATGCCAAGTCGACCTCCTGGCCCTCAGTGCTGCCGTGTTTCCAACCCGCCGTGAGCGGCACCTTGCAGAGTGCACTGATCGCTTTGACGATCTTGGGAAGCAGGGATCCGTCCAATTTCTCCGCCTCCTCGAAGACTTTGACAAACGCCGGCATGCACGCCCAGGTGTCGCCCTCCAGCAGCCACTGGACGACGAACTTGAAGAACTCCTTCTCGTGTGGCAAATACGCGGCCGCGCCAGCAGCCCCCCCCTGCCTATCGGCCAACCAGGAAGTAAACATCCGGACTTTGAACAAGGCGTTGTTGCCATCCATTGCGTCGGGGCTCATGTACCGGCCCGCCTTGCAGTTCTCCTTGCACCCCTTGAACAGCGCCGCGGTCCCCTTCCAAAGCTTGCGTATACACTTACAGTCGGAGAAGGGGGCTTGCAGACACAGCGACCAGCCGTGGCGACGACAGAAGAAGTGCGAACGCAAAATCGGGCCCCGGACCCCTCCCAGGTCCAAAACGCACCAATTTTCCGGGCTGCGTCCAGCCGTGGCGACAAGGGCCCCCCCGTGGAGACAAGGGCCCCCGTGTGCATACGTATGCGCATGCACACGTATACGTCTACGTGCACGCGCGCACCACGAGAAGCCTTCTCGTGGTCGGGATCGCTGGGCTGCTGTGGCAGGGGGCGCTGGCGCTTGTCTGCAGCACCGCCCGCGCCGTCCCCTGGGCAAGGGCGCTTGGCCCCTGGGTCGTAGCCGGGCTTGGCGGGCGCGGGCTCGCCCTTCCCCTCCCCCTTCCTCGTCTCCTCCTGCTCGGCTGGCTCCACGGTCGGCGCTGCGGCTCCGCTGGAACGGCTCCCGGAGGCCGTGGCCGCGCCCCCCCCGAGCGCCAGCAGCCCCGCCTGCTCCCCCATGTCTCGGGCCCCCGTGACGCCGATGCGCCTCCGGATGGGCAGGCTGCCCAAAAGGTCGCCCGGCGTCCTTGGGATCGCCGACCCTGGCGGCGGAACCGCCCCCCGCCCCTCTGGCCTCGCAGCCTGCCGCGACCCCCGCCCAGGGGGATCGCGGCAGGCTTCGGGCCCAGCGTTGGGGGTGGGTGGCGGTTTCGACCCCAAGACGGGCCTCGAACACCCAGTACGTCTCAGTGTCCACCGCCTCCTTCACTTTCCACTCCGGCACGAGCCTGCGGAGTCGAAAGGTTCCCAGGGGGCCGCCTCGCGCGGGGCGGAGCGGCCCCCTGGGAGCACCCCAAACCACCCCGGACACCTGGCCATTCTCAGGCCGCTCCCGAGGAACGCACTATCTCTGTAGAAAGTAATGTGACAGACCCAGGAGAACCACTTCCTCTGAGCAGGCGTGGGTGTCAGATCTGCTTTTGGCTGCAAGTACACCATCTGTTCGTCAGTGACGAACCCAGTCACCTTCTTCGCCCAGTCCTTGAAGGTGGACAGGTTCACGTTAGTCACCCCCAGACCTTAAGCAATGCCGATCATTATCCTCGTCCTCCTCCTCTTCCTCCTCCTCCTTCTGCTCCTCCTCTCCCCCCTCCTCCGTACCCTCCTCCTCCTCCTCCTCCTCCTCCTCCTCCTCCTCCTCCTCCTCCTCCTCCTCCTCCTCCTCCTCGTCCTCCTCCTCTTCCTCCTCCTCCTTCTGCCCCTCCTCTCCTCCTCCTCCTCCCCAGCACGGCCGGAGATGCGAAGGACGGGGCTCGGACTTTTCATCGCAACCACGAGGCGCAAGTTGTTCTCATCGCTGGCATCGACCTGCGGGCACCTCTGCGAGAGTTGCCTCAGTGTCCGCCGGCCCCCCTCGCTTTCGGGCCCGAAGTGGGCGCGCCGTCCACCGCGGCCTTGATCTCGCCGGCCGGAGGCAAATGAACGGTCGACATGCCACCCACACGCAAGCCAGACTTCAACCCAACCGTCTGCGAAGCCCCTCTCGGGCCCGGCTTGAGCCAGAATGGCACGGTGCCCCAGGAAAGCCTTGGGTGCATCATGCGAGCAAGAAGTCTCCCTCCTCCCATACCAGTGCTTGCGTCGCATGGAACGGCCCGCATATATTGCACCACATATACTGCTTGAACACACTTTTGGGGCGGCCCAGCCCCCCGCGGCACACGGGCGAGCTCAGCTCGCCCGGCACACCCGCCCAAGCGGACCTTCGCGAAGCTAGGCCGAGTGAAGACTGTCCTCCTCCTCCCCCCCCTTTCCTCCTCCCCCTCCCCCTCCCTTCGCCCTTCGGCTCTGTCCACGCTGGCCTGGGGTCTTCCAAGGCGGCCCAGCCCCCCGCGGCACACGGGCGAGCTCAGCTCGCCCGGCACACCCGCCCAAGCGGACCTTCGCGAAGCTAGGCCGCCGTGGAAGACACCCCCCCGTTCCCACGAGCATGCACCGCATATCGTGATTGATAAGTTTGCGTCGCATGGAACGGCCCGCATATATTGCACCACATATACTGCTTGAACACACTGTTTGGGGCCCACTGTGGTCCCAATGTTTGCCGGAATCCAGGGGGGCATTCCGTGACACCAGAGGGGGGGGTATTCCGTGACACCAGGAGCTGTGGGAAGCGAAATCCGGCGGGGCATTTTGAAGCAAATCCTCTTCTCGATCCCAGTCGTCTCCATGCATTTCTCTCGCTTCTGTCTCTCCCTCTTCCGTACTCTTCTGTGCCCGAGCTGGGCGTTCGGTCGACTTCTGGTCGTGGAGCCGAGATCGCAGCAACAGGTGTTTAAATACCGGGAGCTCCAGCCTGACCGCACCATCCAAAGCATCTCTGCCAGGCCTTTCCTGACAGATACTGATCACGATAGCATCGGCGACGCCCCTGTCCTCCTCCTCCCCCCCCTTTCCTCCTCCCCCCCCTCCTCCTCCTCGCCCTTCGGCCTGTTCGACGGGCCTGGGGTCTTCCAAGGCGGCCCAGCCCCCCGCGGCACACGGGCGAGCTCAGCTCGCCCGGCACACCCGCCCAAGCGGACCTTCGCGAAGCTAGGCCGCCGTGGAAGACACCCCCCCGTTCCCACGAGCATGCACCGCATATCGTGATTGAAAAGTTTGCGTCGCATGGAACGGCCCGCATATATTGCACCACATATACTGCTTGAACACACTGTTTGGGGCCCACTGTGGTCCCAATGTTTGCCGGAATCCAGGGGGGCATTCCGTGACACCAGAGGGGGGGGTATTCCGTGACACCAGGAGCTGTGGGAAGCGAAATCCGGCGGGGCATTTTGAAGCAAATCCTCTTCTCGATCCCGGTCGTCTCCATGCATTTCTCTCGCTTCTGTCTCTCCCTCTTCCGTACTCTTCTGTGCCCGAGCTGGGCGTTCGGTCGACTTCTGGTCGTGGAGCCGAGATCGCAGCAACAGGTGTTTAAATACCGGGAGCTCCAGCCTGACCGCACCATCCAAAGCATCTCTGCCAGGCCTTTCCTGACAGATACTGATCACGATAGCATCGGCGACGCACCTGTCCTCCTCCTCCCCCCCTTTCCTCCTCCCCCCCCTCCTCCTCCTCACCCTTCGGCCTGTTCGACGGGCCTGGGGTCTTCCAAGGCGGCCCAGCCCCCCGCGGCACACGGGCGAGCTCAGCTCGCCCGGCACACCCGCCCAAGCGGACCTTCGCGAAACTAGGCCGCCGTGGAAGACACCCCCCCGTTCCTCCTCCTCCTCCCCCTCCTCCTCCTCCCCCTTCGGCCTGTTCGACGGGCCTGCCCGCGGGCCCGGCCGGCTCGCCTGCGCTCCTTGGAGGCGGGGAGGAGAATTGTTTTTCCTAGTCTTGAACCAGGGATACATTCCCCAGCGCTTGCACTTTAGGTGCTCTGATTTCTCTCACCCGCATGGGGGCCTCTGCGCCTGGGAACGAGGGGGGGGTCTTCCAAGGCGGCCCAGCCCCCCGCGGCACACGGGCGAGCTCAGCTCGCCCGGCACACCCGCCCAAGCGGACCTTCGCGAAGCTAGGCCGCCGTGGAAGACACCCCCCCGTTCCTCCTCCTCCCCCTCCTCCTCCTCCTCCCCCTTCGGCCTGTTCGACGGCCGTCCGACGGGCGTTCGACGGCCGTTCGACGGGCGTTCGACGAGAATTCGACGAGAATGGACGGGCGTTCGACGAGAATGCGACGAGAATGGCTCAGAATAGCAAGAATCGCCGCATAATAATAAGAATAGCATTCATGCGCCATTAATGTATTATCAGTGTCGCATGTGTGTCTCGTGGTCCTCCCTATCCTCCTGCTCTTGCTGCTGCTGCTGCTCCTCCCCCTCCTTCTACTCCTCCTCTCCTTCATCTCTGACGATGGTGACAACATTACGAACGCTTTATGTGCTCACAAAGCCTGCGGGCACCAATCCCGGATCCTACTGTCTGCCTTGGGGTGCCCGGTGGCTGGGCCGGGGAGAGCGGCCACTTCCCGTGTGAGCGCCTCAATCTCAGCCGCCACCCACGCCTTCCGGAGCGGCGTGGCCGCAGCAAATCCATTGACCTGGAAGCGAAAGATCATCCAAGCCCGAAGTACGAGCTCGGTCCTCTGCCTCTCGCGGCCGTCAGATCCGTGGTGGCTGATGGTGGCTGTCTTGTGCCTTTGGTGGGCTTTCCCCATGTTCTCGGGCCCTGTCCACCGGGGGAGGACGCTGATCTTCATGTCAGGCCACATCGGGTTATGCTTGCACGAGAAATAACCATTATTCCAGAGAACGTACGTCCCTGGGGACGCCCGATCAGCCTCGTCTTCGTCGTCCCCTCCGCCTGCCTCCGCGACAGCGTCGTCTGGTTCTTCGCCGTCGCCACCCTCGCCCTCCTCCGCCTCCTCGGCGGCCGAGTCCTCCATATCCGACAGTACCTCTTTCTCGTCCTCGGGCGGGAAGCCGGCGTCGTCCTGGTCCCCTGTCAGCTCCGGAGCCTCATCGGCGGCCTTCGCGAGCAAAGGGTTCACGCGGACCTGCTCCTGCGGCGGCGGCAAGCACCGCAGGCGAAGCCCCCCCATGCCACATGTCGTCTCCACGGAAAATGTGAACACGCGGACGGCCTCTTCCCGACGGAGTCCCTGGTGCCTGGCCTCGAGCTCCTCGTGCGTCAAGAAAGACCGCCTGAAATCAGTGTTGTAGCTCAGAAAGTAGCGGTTGGACCCCACGGGGTCGTTGTGTAAGAGCAGGTAACGGCCCTCGCCATTCAGAACAGCAAAGAACAACACCACTCTCTCACCAGGTCCAGTCCCCCACAGGATGGACGCGTAGCCGGACCGTAAATGACTAATCTTGCGCTCCCATACCGGGGCGTCGCGGCACCTAGTGGGTTGCACGCGCGGCCACGCAGACGGTGGCAAAGCACTCAAGGACGGCCGGGGCACCAAGCGGGCGCTCAATTCGCGCCTGGCGGCGCGAATGGCCTTGTACATGTCTGAGAAGACGACCTCGTTGGATTCGAGCCACTGCAGCCAGTCGCTCTGCGTTGTCGGAAGCACGCTCTCTTTGGCAAGCGCCATCAACCGACGGGCCTCCGCATGCGCAGCGTCGACCTGGGCCCGCAATTCCCCACGGTGCTGCTCCGCGAGATTCTTCAGGGCATCCTGGTCGCCCTCGTGAACCAGATCGCGGCTGGTGGCTGCCTCCGCCACCCCTGCGCCGAAGCGCACGCCTCGCGGGCGCGGCACCAAGTGTGGCCACCGAGCCCTCGCAAAGCTCCACAAGTTCTGCTTGCGAAGCTGGTCTGCGCGTCTCTGGAGGCCCAGTCTCACGGGGAGGAACTGCTCTCGGCGAACGTGGTATTGGTGCAACAGTTGGTTCCGAAATGCAGTCGCTAAGGTGCGGGCTTTCTGGTTCTCTGGAGCTGTGTCCTGATGGTGTTTCCTCTCGGCCTCCAGCGACGTCACGAGCGTGGCCTCGAGGACGTGGTCAATCTTCGCCTGCGCCTCGCTGCCCTCCAAATAAGCCGTCGCGTCCGCGAAGCCCCCCCTGGACAGCGCGCGGGCTTGCAGACCCAGTGTGAAGCCCGCGTCCAGGGAAGCGGGCTCCTCGGCGAGGAGCGCTCTGCAGCCGGTGGGGTAGCCTTGCCAGGGAATGCCCGCGCCAGGAGGCACAGGCAGAAACCATACTCAGAATCCTGAAAGCCAGACGTCCAGAGACGCTCAGGAACGCGGGAGGACGCCCGGAAACCTCCGGATTCCTCTGGACAGACGACGACCACGACCACGACCACGACCACGACGACAACGAGGTTCGACCCCTGCTTGCCGAGAGGGTTGTGCGCGCGGGAAGCCTCCCACAGCTTGCCGGGGTACCCTGCGTACTTCTCGAAACGGACAACCAGGTGTGACTGGACAGCGAACAGGGCGCTCGCGCAGGCCCCGACGTGGAGCTTATCATCGACGGGCAACAGCGGGAGAAGTCTCTGCAGGTGTGCGTTGGTCTGCTGTTGAACGTGTCCTTGCGCCAATCTGACCAACAAGGGCCTCTTGTCGTTCTCTCGAAGCTTTGTCTGGGCAGTAATCCTGACGGCATGGTCGGTGAGCTGAAGGCAGAGGCTAGCTCTCCGCAGGTCTGGTCCAGTTGCAGGTGCAGCGAAGAAGTCTTTCAACAACTTGCAGCGCTTCGAATTCTCTTGGGCCGGTCGAAGTCTGGCAAGAGTGAAGAGAGGCTCTGCGATGCACAGCATGTCCATCAAAAGGAGAGACCACACGCAGGGCGCGAAGCTTCGGACCCCCACACAGGAGTGGCCAAGCCCTAAGCGACGGTTCTCTTCGATGGCAAATCCCCCTCCCGTCGGGATCCGTAGAATGAAGACGATCACAAAATGCTGCTTCTCTTTGAAAACCAAAGTTCAGCGTGGCCAACGCCTGGGCAGAAAGGGCGAGATCAACAGAGGGCGGAGGGGCGAGAGGGGGCGCGCGGGGGCGCCTCGAGCCCCCCGCCGTCTTACACAATGTGGCGCGGGATCGCGCCAGCGAGTGCGATAAAAAGAATCTCGTGGCGATGGGCTTGGACTGCAATTTCAGGACCATCGGCATCAACACCTTGAGGATATCGCCGCATACAGATTCCCGGCACGTCCCTGCAGGACAGCAGCGCTCGAGGCGCGTGCAATCTCCGTTGAGAATGTCGAGGAGGCTGTCAGGGAGCACGCCGGGGCCGCACAGCTCTTGAAGCTTCAAAGAACGACGACGAGCTTCCACAGAGTCGGGATCGGAACCGTCGTGCACGAGGTTCAACCTGAGGAGAAGTACGGCCCTCAGGTTCTCCACCATCTATTCAGTGTACTCTGGGATGACATATTTGAATGCGCGGCTACAAGCCGCACACATGGAATCAGAGGCCAAAGGGTCAGGGAGGCGCTGGCCGCAAATAGCCACCTGAACGACCAGGTTCGCCTGATGCGAACTACATTGGACGAGGATCATGGAGTATTGAAGGCCGGGAACCTGCCGAAAATGGTGCAGCACTCTTTTGCACGCGGCCTCGTTGGTGGGCACTGCGTCCCCGACGATGATGTGGACAATCTTCAGGACGACACCTGGGCGGCCGCGCAACATCGCGTCTATGGCTGCGCCCGCCGCCCGAATGATCGACTCAGCGATCGTGGCGGCGTTCTTCTGCGCCAAAGCGTGCAGCTCGGTGAAAACAGGCAGCGCGTCTCGAACCAGAGCGTCAGCTTTCCTGGGGAAACTTGCACGCAGCACGTGGTTATTGATCTTGGAATACCTGCCGAGGCTGAGATTGGGCGAAGAAGGAATAAATGATTTGACCTTCATCGCCGCTTCGTCCTGCACGTGAACGAGCGCCACCAAGCGCTCGCCGACCGGACCTGCGTGGAACACAACCGTGCGTCGAACACAAGCCCTGTCCTCGCTCTGGCCGCCGTCGCCGCCGTCGCCGTCGCCGTCGCCGCCGTCGCCGTCGCCGTCGCCGCCGCCGCCGCCGTCGCCGTCGCCGTCGCCGTCGCCGTCGCCGTCGCCGTCGCCGTCGCCGTCGCCAGTCGTCGGGTCGTCGTCTGTCGTCGTCGTCGTCGCCGTCGCCGTCGCCGTCGCCGTCAGCCGTCCGCCGTCGCGTCGCAGTTACGTGCCGTCGCCGTCGCCGTCGCCGTCTCCGCCGTCGCCGTCGCCATCGCCGTCGCCGTCGCCGTCGCCGTCGTCGCCGTCGCCGTCGCCGTCGCCGTCGCCGTCGCCGTCGCCGCCGTCGTCGTCGCCGTGGCCGCGGCCGTCGCCGCCCCCGTCGACGTCGCCAGAACGGGGGTGGCCCAGGGGGGGCGGGGCGGAAGGCGCCCTTTGACCACTCTCGTCGTCGTCGTCGCCGCTCTCGTCGTCGTCGTCGCCGCCGCCGCCGCCGTCGTCGTCGTGGTCGTCGCCGTCGTCGTCGTCGTCGTCGTCGCCGTCGTCGTCGTCGTCGTCGCCCCTCTCGTCGTCGTCGTCGTCGTCGTCGTCGTCGTCGTCGTCGTCGCCGCCGCCGTCGCCGTCGCCGTCGCCGTCGCCGTCGCCGTCGCCGTCGCCGTCGCCGTCGCCGTCGCCGTCGCCGTCGCCGTCGTCGTCGTCGTCGTCGGCGTCGTCGTCGTCGCCGTCGCCGTCGCCGTCGCCGTCGCCGTCGCAGTCGCAGTCGCCGTCGCCGTCGCCGTCTCCGCCGTCGCCGTCGCCGTCGCCGTCGCCGTCGCCGTCGCCGTCGTCGCCGTCGCCGTCGCCGTCGCCGTCGCCGTCGCCGCCGTCGTCGTCGCCGTGGCCGTCGCCGTCGCCGCCCCCGTCGACGTCGCCAGAACGGGGGTGGCCCAGGGGGGGCGGGGCAGAAGGCCCCCTTTGACCAGGGTTGCCGCCACCCAGAGAACCCGAATCGATCTCTGCAGCTCGCGCTGCCAGGGAGTCGAAGCCCACCTTCTTCGCAAGCTCCGCGAAAATATCCCGAGTCGCAGCGATCGTTTGCCGCGACACGTTCTGGGGTCGGCTATCCCTCGGCCCATGGGCGCCTGTATAAAGCGCAAGCCCCGCCCCCTGGGCAGCCCGAGCCATTCGCAGAAAAGGAAAAAGAGGGCGGCCACGGAGGAGGGAACAAGGAAGGCGGCGCGAGCTCAGTCCACGACAATCCTCGTCGGCTCCAGGCTCTGGGCTGCCGAAGGCGGGGCGCGAACAAGCGCCCACTGGTTTTGGGGATAACCGAACTCCTGCGCCTCGGTCGGCGGGAAGTCCCTGCACCAATGCGACAACGTTTGCAAGCTTGTCTGCGGGCCGACCAGGGCGACTTTGATGCGCCATAAGTTGGTGATCCTGGGCGGCGCAAACCATCGATCCCCCCAAAACGTGGACGCGCCAATGTCACGAGGAAAGGTTTGACGCAGAATTTGGGGGGCTTCGGAAAGCCCGTGTCCTGCCGCATGACTTCGCGCGGACAGCGCACTGCAGCGCCTGTTTGGCCACGCGCGCCTTTTTCCGGGCATGGGCCAGCTGGTTTTCCAAACGCTTGATGCGCTTCTTCGGGTTGGCGGCGCCAGGCGCCCGGGCGGGGTAATCGAACTCCTCCTCGGTGGCATCTATGCGCCGCCGCCGTGCCTGGACAGGGCCATCCAGGTACCCAGGATTATGCATGGACACCCCTGGCCTCGGTCAGGGGTGTACATCCACCGTCCTGGTTCCGAGAGTGGGCCCCGCCTAAGCACGGTGGTGGCATAGACGCGCCCTCGGCAAAACGCTGTCCTCGAGCACCTCGAGGAGACGCTCTGCAGCTGCGGCTGTGCCGCGACACAGCTCCGGGTGCCCTGATAATGCTTCCACCAAGCGGCCGAGCACGGGGCGCACCGCCCTCGCGTGGGGAACAAGTGAATCCATCGGGGCAGGCACTGCTATTTCTCTGGGCCGCGAGCTGCGAATGATTTGAAAGGGAAGGGGCTGAAGATAAAACGACAGAATCAACAGCAAATCCGTCACATCACCAGGTGAATTGCGCCGTCTTCCAAAATGGCGCATCAAGGCAATAACCCATGGGCACATTACTCACCGTGTTCTTCCTCCTCCTCTTCCTCGTGGTCCTTGCGTTCCTCCCCTTCGTCTTCCTCCTCCTCCTCCTCCTTCTGTCTTGCCCTCCCCCTCCTCCTCTTCCTCCTGCCCCCCTTCCCTCTTCTTACTCCCCCCCCTTCTCCTCCTCCTGCCGTCGTCCTCTTCCGCCTCCCCCTCTTCTTACTCCTCCTACTCCTCCTCCTCCTCCTCTTCCTCCTGCTCCCCTTCCCTCTTCTTACTTCCCCCCCTTCTCCTCCTCCTGCCGTCGTCCTCTTCCGCCTCCTCCTCTTCTTCCTCCTCCTCCTCCTCCTCCTCCTCCTCCTCCTCCTCCTCCTCACCCCCCCTCACACCCGTTTTCCGGTACCCCCGAGTGGTCTACGTTATGCCGCGACAACAATCAGCCCTGGCGGGGGCGTGAATGGCGCCACGCGGGCTCGGCAGCCAGAGGGGGGCCTCCTCCTCCTCCTCCTCCTCCTCCTCCTCCTCCTCCTCCTCCTCCTCCTCCTCCTCCTTCTCCTCCTCCTCCTCCTTCCATTTGTCCTACTCCTCTGCCTCCTCCCCCTTCCCACTCCCCTGCCTCCTCCTCCTTTTCCCCCTCCTTCCCCATCCTCCTCTCCCTGCTCTCCCGCATTTTTCCAGTACGTCGCATTCGCCAACAAGCCTCGCACATCTCACATAATACTCGCACTGCCCCTGAAATCGCGGCATGAGGCCAGCGCGAGGAGAAAGGTGGAGCAGGAAAAAGAGAGAAGACGAAAGAACTGAGAAAGGTGGAGCAGGAAAAAGAGAGAAGACGAAAGAACTGAGAAAGCTTGGGCCTATCGGCGCGAATTCCCACCAAATCATTCCAGAACTACAGCGCAGCATGGGGCGGAAGGGAAGGGAGAGAGGAGTGGAGGAGAGGAAAGGAATATCGCACTCTCCGAACGTCGCAGTCGGCCACGCACCTCCTGGGCCGCCGCTTCAAAAACAACCCCCGTGGGAAGCCGCAAGCCCGAGGGTGCCCACAAGCCGCCATCCTCGGGCCCCCCTAGAGCAATCACGCACACACAACGCGACAACAATGCAACAACAATGCAACACAAACCCGGAATCAGAAATGCCACGACACTGAATCTGTGGTCCCCAAGAATGACATCGAAAGCATGGATTAGAGATCCATGGATTTGGCGCGCGGTCGCCAAATCTATGGATCGGGGGAGGTGTCCTCCCCAAAAAATGCGGCCGGTGCCGCCTCGCTCGGCGGCGGAGATCAGCGATTTCCGATGGAAACGGGACCCGTCGCGAATCCACGCCCCCTTGATCCATGTTTGCGATCGCCTGATCTACCTGGGTCACGTTACTGCACGCACGGCGCCCCGCCGTGCGCGAAACGCGCGATTATCCCCTTGGCACCCGCACGCCGCCCTGGTGGAGAAGGGCAACCGCTCTGGCCCCGACCGCGGCGCGCGGAGTGCGGTGATTATCGCCGCGCCCCCGCGGGCGACCCCGCGCATCAGCTGTGAACTGCTTGCTCGTCAAGCGCGCCTCGGCTGCAGAAACATATCGCGGTGTCGGTGATGCGGCGTCGTGGCGTCGGTGCCCCATTCGTGGGTCATGACTGGGTGAATACCATCCGTGGGCCAGATTCATTAGTGGGCCACTCGCGGGGCCATCAGTTGAGCCATGGGTGAGCGGGGCATTCGCGGGCCATTTGTGGGGAACGTGTGGGCCATTAGCAGGGCGAGCGCGGGGACGTCGCAGGACGAGGATGGCGCGGAAACGTCTGGTTCAAGCGCGAAGCTTCCCCCCTCCGATATTTGCCTGCCCAGAGCCAGTCGCGCGGTTCTGTAGAGGTTCCGTCGTGGGCAAAAGCAGAGGCAGAGGCGCTGGCAGCAAAGGGAAAGACAGGGACTGACAGAGGAAGAGATAGTATGGGTAGAAGCACAACAAAATACACGAACCTGCAAACGCAGGCGCAGAGGCAGAAGTAGACGCAGAGGCAGAGGTAGCCATACCAACCCTCTGGCCGTAGGTGGTCTAATGAGTTGTTTCGTGTCTCTTCCCGAACCCTCTTCCATTCAGCGAGGGGTAACCTCCCCCCCTCCCCGAAGTGTTTGTAACAATGTAGGGGTTCCGCAAGCCATCAGAACGCCCAAGATGGCCCAAGATGGCTACATGCCTCCAATAAATAAGCCCCAAGAGGACCACAAAACGGCTCCAAATGCTTTCGGAATCCCCTCGGGACTTCCCCAAGAGGCCCAAATCCGTCAACCACAGAAGGGAGCCCAATCATTTTTGCATTCGGGCCATTTCGCCTCCGACGCGGGGCCTCAAGCTGGCTCCAAGACGGACCAAGAGAGCCCCTCAGAGGGGCCCAAGAGGACCCCAAGATGGCCCCCAAACCACCCAAAGTACGCGGAAGGGCGGAATGCCGGCAGGCAGCGCGAATGAAAAGAGGGCGGAGCAGAGGACCCCAGCGAGCCCAAAGAGGAGCCACACACAGACACAGACACACACACACACACACACACACACACACACACACACACACACACACACACACACACACACACACACACACACACACACACACACACACACACCAGCGAGCCCACGCCTAAAGAGGGCCTCGAGCTCTCATATTCGCAACTCGCAAACGAGGCAGCGACAGCCTGCCAGCACGTTCTTTGAAAACGCCAACCGTGGGCTCGAGACCCTCGACAGCGAAAGTCTGGCCGGCAGAAACTCTCGAAAGTTAAAGTCAGGCCAGCCAGCTCCCGCATCCCATGCTCGGCGGGCGAGCAACCCAGGGACAGGGCAGGGAGGGCGCGAGCCTTCAGAGGCGGAGAAGCTTACTGAACAAAGACGTGGAGACTGATTCATACTTCTGCAGCTGAGCTGGGGTCAGCTTGCCAATCTGTCGCATCAGACGGCCCTGTTTCATATAACGACGGACGCTCTTTCGGGCTTTCCAGCGCCCACGCGACTGGATCTGATCCTCAGCGCGAAGGCCGAGCGCGGCGTCGGTGGACGGCCCGCCACGGCGCGCCAGGCGCGGTGCGAGGCGGAGGACGTCAAGGCCGCAGGCTTCGAAGGCGGCCTTGCAGCGGCGCTCGTACTCCGCCAGCGTCAGGCCGAACAAAAGCATGGAGCTGCCTCGCTTTGCCGCCCTGAGCTCGGCGAGGAGGCCAGCCACCTGATCGCGGCCGGCCCTCTTGGAGGCAGCACCCCCGAAGACCACGGCGTCGCCCTGCCCCCGTGGCTCGGTCGCGGGCCGCCGCGAGGCCCCGCCATCGCCACCCTCCGAGGACTGCGCTATCACGACAGTGGCAAGGGGGTAGCCGGCGCACCGAAGACAAGAAGGAGCCGCCTTGATATCGTTCGCGGTGATCTGGCGCACCTCGCCTGGTCGCAAGCACCCGTCGAACTGGACTGGGTGGCCAGGGCCTGCGCTGCACCGAGGTCGGCCTTGCTGCCGGCGTCGCAGAGCCAGTCGCGGGCAGGAAACTGAGCCCATTGTGGCACGGGGTCTCGCGAGACGCCCCCCCACGGGCTGCTGCCAGCCTCGCAGCGCCGCGCGGGCGAGCTCCAGCACAGTCGAGTCCTTGAGGCCGCTGCGCTGCACGCACGCGGCCCCGTGCACGGCGAACCGAGCGTCGTAGATGCCCCTGCCGTCGAACCACAGGTGATCCAGGTGGACCTCCAGGCTGGCGTCGACTGCGACTCCTGCCAGGGTGCTCAGCCCGCGATCGCTTGCGAAGCCCTTGAACTTCTCGCATGCGTCCTGGTCGCGGGTCTGGGTCGCAGGCGGCACCGACTGCGCTCGCATATCCCGCGGGGCGCTGGCCGTCTCCGACAGTCTGTCGCAGCAGCTTGGCGACAGTGGGCCGCGGAAGACGCCTCCGCTGGCTCGCCTGGCCAGGGGGGGTCCACGGCCCCCGGCCAGCGCCCCGCCGCCTGGCGGCGGCCGCCAACTCTGGCGGCGAGCCAGACGGGCGCGCCGCTGGCGGGCCTGAGCAACTGCAGGGGCTCGCACTAACAGGCGCGCGCCAGCTCCACTTCCCAGCGATTGGGCAGCGCACCACGGCCATGCCGAGCGGAAGCCCCGCAAGGAGCCACTGAGGCAAGAATCAGAGCCCAGCGGCGACAGAGTGACGGAGGATACTTCCCAGCCAGCGTGGTCTTCCAAACTGCGGCCCCTGGGTCGCGAGATGCGATGCCCGATGACGACGCAGAACTCGACGGAATGGCGACTTTACCTTGACGATATCCATGGCGATGGCCACCCTCGCAGCCACGGGACAGCAGAAGCATATCTATGTTTGACGTAAGTACAACCATATGCACAGCAATCGTAGCGAACGGCGACGCGATGCTGTTGAGAAAAACTGTTGCGATGGCCCCAATTTCCAGATCCGAGAGGAGGCGGCTTTCTCGAGCGACCAACGTACATTATGGTGACAGCAAAGATGCTGAAGCGTTAATGTCCGGGTAGCGCATAGCTGACTGGTTCGAGCGTGCCTTCCTCGAGAGGTGCTAGTAGTTAGTAGCCGGACTCCAGGAAGTACAAAGGGCGCCGAAATGAACACACAAAATCCTCTCGCTGGCAATCCATCTATTCAACACGGCGAAGAAACGGCCATCCAAGACGCCCACGTGAGGCCCTCGGTCGTCGTCAACCCGAGCGGCGATATGGAACCCCGCACTGAGGCTGGCAGAGGACAGGCGGCCACTGCCAGCGAACACCTCCAGCATGGCCCGCTGCGAAGCCCTGTGAGGCCGAGGAGGAGCAGGGCTGGGCCTTGGACATTGGAGGCCTTCATGCGATTGGGAGACGCAGCGGCTAATGTCTCGCGGCGGCCAGCCGCGGGCTGCGCGCCCAACCCGCGCCGGGATCATATAGTACTGCTGACGGGTCAGGCTGGAAGTCCGCCCCTGGGGCGAGGCCAAGCTGCGCCGGCGCTGCCGCGGGCGCCCGAGCTCAGCTGCCCCGGAGCCGCAGGCGAGCGTCGCCGCTGCAGAGGCTGAAGGAGGAGCAGCCAGCACCTGGTTGCCCTCCACGATCTTCGAGGTCGCGGGCATGCCCTCGCCGAACAGCACCAGGCATAAGCAGGCTGGCGTCGGCCAGGCGGCTGAAAGCGTCTGCGGGGTTGCGAGCCGACTCTGCGCAGCGCTGCCTCCAGGAGATCTCGCGCGCAAGCTGGCACGAGGCTGCAACACGGCAGTTCCGCCTCAGAGCCCACGACTTGGCGCGGGCCTTCTCAAAGCTGAGCACGGCCCCCATTTTGCCCCCCATCCACAACACCTTCCTGCCGTAGAGGCTGAGGTCGCGGCAAGCGAAGCGCAAGCCGAGCAGCTGGACGCCGTACTCCTTCTCGTGGATGGCAGCGTCGGACTGCCAAGCGCCGCAGACGACCCTGCGCCACCGATCGGCGGCGAGGAGCTCGCCATCCAGCGGGGGGGCGGCGCCGGGCCCATGGTCCAGGCAGACCCAGGCAGCGGGCGGCCTCCAGGGCGCGACGCCCCTGGCGAGGAAGCCACGTCCAGGTCGTCTGCAAAACGGCACACCGCTGGGGGCCAGTCGGCGGAGGTCATGGGGGCCTCGGAAACATCGGGACGTCCTTTGAGCAGGGGCCGACCGCCCCAGCATTCCTAGTCCTACAGCGAAAAAATATTAGAACCGAAAAATGCTCTAATAACAGAAACAACATTCTTAGAACACACACCCGATGTGCTAAAACAAGACAGACTCAGCTAGAGATGTTCTCATAACATTTCGTGGGAACCACAAAAGGTTCTTATAACACTGTTTGGTAGGGCTATAGGCGAGCCAGGACGCTTCGCCACTGCTTGAGTCCGTGGCAGAAGTCGACCTCGCAAAACCTCCAGCGCTCCTTGTAGCGAGCGGCTCGGACGACCTCGTCGGGCTCGACGGCCGCGATGTGCAAAGCGTAGCCCAGCATGGAGGAGTCCGACGCGAAGGCCACCCTGCTCCACGGCGCGGCGAGGTCGGCCTGACACAAGAAGACGAGCCCATTAATGGCGCGGAGCTCGGTTGTCAGGGCAACTGAAAATCGGCCAGTCCCCGGCCCGAAATCCACGATGAAGCCGTAGACGTGATCCAGCGCAGCCACGGCGCCGCGGGCCAGCATGAAGTGGTTCACCACGCGCCCTGCGGCAGGCCGCATAGCGTGGCCAGAGGCCACCACGCGCCTGATGAGGTACCCCAGCGCAAAGTAGAGGCGCCTGGCCCGCTGAGCGCGATGGCGGACGACGCGCTGCTCGTCACTGAGTCAACGACTAGCCTGACAACGTCAGCGACGTCGGCAGGCTCAACCACTTCATGGTGGGCGAGGTGCCGATCCCGAAGGGTATCCAGCGCCGCGGCAGCTGCAGGCGCCGAGCCGATCAGGGCACCGCTGTCGACGTAGGGGGCGACGAGCGGGCGGCCAAAGGCCAGCGCTGGCCGCGAGTGTCCCTCGCGAAGCAGGCACGGACCAGCATCAATTTCGACGGCGTCCTCCAAGGCACTGCCGAGCACCTGCCGGCAGAAGTAGAAGCTCCAGGACCAGCCCATGGGCAGGCCACAAAACGCAAGGCACACGCGCGAGTCGCCGCTCGCGGGCCCGAAGGACTGCGAGGTCTCGTCGAGCACGCGGGCGCAGCCGTGCCAGCGCGCCCCCCCCCCCCCCCCAAGAAGTCGAAGCCGAAGTGAGGCCAGGTCCTGGTCCACGAACTGGTAGAACCCACCCTTCAGGTCGACCCCGCAGATCGAGAGGTCAATCGACGAGACCGACGCCGTCAAGAATCAGGGCGTCGTCGGACAAGTCGAGGAAGCCGAGGGCGCCGCCAGAGATGGAAGGCGCTGGGCTCGCGGCCGTCGATCACGAGGCGGATGTCGCCATTCTTCTTGGCCGCGAAGAAGCAGCCGACGCGGTGGGCGATGCAGCGTCGGAAGGAGACAAGCATGAGGCTGCGCAGCGCCCGGGTGAAAATCCTCCACATGGTCGAGCTGAAGCGCAGGCTGGCGTCCCAATACGGGCGGATCTGCGGAGTCTCACCAGCATCCACCGGCCGGTCGATGTCCGCGGCGGCCCTGTAGATAGTCTGCCCCTCGTGGTCCAGCAGCCTGCGAGCCTCGGACGGGAGTCGAGGCCGTAGAGGGCGAGGCTCAACCGAGCCGCGAAGCACTGCGAACTTCGAAGAGTCGTAAGGCACCATGTTGGCACCCTCGGAGGAGCACAGGTCCTTGCCCTTGATCAGGTCGAGATAAGCCTGCTGAGCGGCGTTTGGCGCCCGCGAGAAGCGCCCAGCCACCCGTCGACGAAGCCGCTGAAGGATGTCGCGCTGAGGACAGGAGGCCACGACATCTCTGGGAGCGAATGGCCCCCAAGGGGCATCGGAGGAGCCGTTGAGCGCGTTCAAGGCATGCGAGCACTCATTGACTCTCCTCACCACCGAGGCAAGAGGCACGCCGGCGGCGGGAACCCACCTTGCCAGCAGTCGGCAAGGGGAACAGATCGCGCTGTCGATGACCCGGTCGATGCACGCCACGCCGAGGACGAGCACGACGTCGCCTGCCAGGGCCGCGGGGGCCACGACGTCGCCTGCGCCAGGGCGATGTCTGGCGCGGGCGGGCCCCCCCCGCGGCCTGCCCACAAGCGGGGGCTGGCCACCGCCGCCGCCAGAAAGGCCGTCCGCCCCCCGGCCTCGGCCGCCCCCGCGCCCGCCACCTCGCCCGTTGCCGCCGCGGCCTCGTCCGCCGCCAGAGGGGCCGTCGACGCCGCCAGAACCAGAGCCGCGGCCTCGGCTGGCGGCGTG
>CAUYUJ010004701.1:60000-67576 GCA_963575745.1 Prorocentrum cordatum | reverse complement strand
CACCACCACCACCACCACCACCACCACCAGCACCAACACCACCACCAGCACCAGCACCACCACCACCACCACCACCACCACCACCACCACCACCACCACCACAACCACGCACACACGCACGCACGCACGCACGCGCACCACCACCCACTACGCACGCGCGCGCGGAGACACAGGTCCGCTACGACACGCGTCCGCGGATAGAGAAAAACAGCGCCATGGTAAGGGATGGGAGGGAGGGGTAGGACGTCAGATATGACGCGAGCGCACCTAGCTTCTCCTCCTCCTCCTCCTCCTCCTGCCGTCAGGCCGAGGCAATATCAAATGCCTCGCCACCGCGGATAAGCGGTGCAGCCTGGGCTCCGTGTGGCACCGCCTGAATGCGGTGTGGGTCCGATGATGTCACGCTCCTTATCCCGCCCGCTCGCGGGTGCGATAAGGAACGGGCGGAGGGCGGCACTTCCCTCTGGGAGGTTCGTGGTCGTTCGTTGTCGTCCTTCGTGTCTCGTTTCGTCGTCGTGTCCGTCGCCCCTTTCCTCTTTGGGAGTTGCGGCACGGTCCTGGATTAAGTTCCGGGGTGGACGTTGTTTGCGCTCCTGGGCTGGAGAGTGGCCCCCCCCCCCTCCCCGCCCTGCTGCCGCCGCTGTCGCCGTTGCAGCTGTCAGGCCAGGGCTTTTAGTGCCCTGCCACCTCGGCCAAGAGGTGCGGCCTGGGCGCGGGGAGACCCCAATGGCACCTCCTGGTCTGAGGTGAACCGCCGTTGACGATCACGGAGGCGGGGCCCGCGGCTTCCCGCCTGTAACCTCTTGGTTGCAGTGCTCTTTGCCGCGGGCGCACTGTTGCCGTGCTTGTGAGGGTGCGGGCGCTGGGCAGCGCTCCGTGCATTGTCCCTTGGGCGCCGATCCCGAACCCCCGTGCGCCATTCTGGCGCGGGGTGTAGGGCGGTCCTTGGTTTGCTTTCTTTTTCTTGATTTCTTCCCTAAGGCGCAGCGTTTCTGGCGCTATTGGGAGTTAGTCAAGGACAGGAGGCCGGAGGTCAGGTCCCAGCTCGTGTCCGCGATTCCCTCTTTTTGCGCGTGTGCCCTTGGTTTTGGCCGTTGGCCACTTTGGCCGTTAGCCAGGGCGCGTTGGCCCGCGCTTTGCTGGGCGCCACGGTTTTGTTCGGCCTTTGCGTCCTCCTCCTCCTCCTCCTCCTCCATCGCGTTCCTTCTTGCTACCCGACTGCCCATCCGTTTGGTCTTCCTTCGCACCCCTGCTCTTGAGTCCAGGTCCCCACGTGCTCGGCACCATCCTCCGCGACCCCTACTCATTTGCTCATCGAGGTCCGCAGGCACCCTTCGTTTCGAATTCACCGTGCCCCGCCGGGGCGGCCAAATTCAAGAGGGGAAAAAACACACAGACACAATTAATAGACGATCCCCAGGAAAATATGGGAAACTATGGGGAGTGGGGGGGGATGGCAAAACCCAGGAAATATGCGAAAATATGGGAAATCTTTCTACTAGTGTGTATTTATTTGTGTGTCCCAGGGCCCCTTCACAAGTCCTTCCTCCCAGGGAGCCCGTGCCCGCCTGTGGGGCCCCCTCTCACCCCGCCCGCTTCTCAGCAGGGCATCCGTGACTCCACTTGCCTCCCGGAGCCAGCACGCCGCGCGCGCGCCCGGGGGCCCCCACGGCGGCGCGACCCCCCCCCCTTGGGTGTGGACAGGCCCTGTCCCGCGGGGAGCATTCGCTCTCGTTCGCTGCCCTGCACCAGCAGGGGCACAGGCGGCAGGTCGTGCACCCTCAAGAGTGGGCGACGGAGGAGAACGGGGTCGACGGCGCGACCCCCCCCTGGTGGGGACAGGTGCTGTCCCACGGGGAGCCTTCGCTCGCTTTCTGCCCCGCATCAGCAGGGGCACAGGCGGCAGGTCGTGCACCCGCAAGAGGGGGCGACGGAGGAAAAAACGGGGCCGGCGGCGCCGACGTCTGCGCGCAGTCCTGCCCCGCGCAGGGCCGCGCGTCGGGGGCCCCCCCTCGCTCCCCAGTTTGCAGCGTGCCGCGAGGCCGGCCCGTGGGAGCCGCCCGCAGGGGGACGCCACGGCTGTCTCGCGTGAGACCGGATTCTTGTCGTCGCTCGCGTGGGGCCCGGCAGTACTGGTCCAGCGTGCGTGGCCGCTGCCAGGAGCCGGGGAAGAGCACAGGTTTATGGTGGGCTCTTCACCGGCTCGTTGTGTTGCTGCCTACCCGCCACCTCCGGCCCCCTGCTCTCCTGGCGCCTCCGGCTCCCTGCTCTACGGCTGCAGTGGGGGCCCGACCACAAGGAACCCAACTTTGCGACCCCAGGGCGTCCATCGATTCTTGGCGCGGGAGCGTCACGCTCTCCATGGCAAAGCCATCGAAACCCAAGAAACCCAGGGCACCCTGGAGGTGAGCAGGGCGTTTCTTGGCATGGGCCCCCGCCGTAAAACGAAAACGAGATGTTACTAGGGGAACGAAGAATAACATAAACAGACAAAACTCGGAGGTCCGCGCGGTTTTCTCGGATCGGCGCTGGACCCCCTCCCTGGCGCGCAGAGCGCGCCAGGGGCGGCGCCGGAGGCGCCGCCGTGGGGGTCCAGCGCGGATCCGAGAGATCCGCGCGGACCTCCGAGGTTTGTATGTTCATGTCATTCCTCGTTCCCCAATTTTTCAAACCTGTCGGCCGAGCGGCGGCCGCTTCCCGCTGCCCGCGCCCTCGCGCCTCTGCTGGCCTCCTCCTCCTCCTCCTCTTCCTCCTCCTCCTCCTCCTCCTCCTCCCCCTCCTCCTCCCCCTCCTCCACAATTACACAATATGAAAATACTCTCCCACTTCCCCTGATGGCGTCCCGAAGATGGCCGACCCCCCTGCGCGTACTGTTTCTTTACACGCAGGATTCCCAGGAGACGGATTTTCGCCTGCGTTTTTTTTCAAAATGCTGCTCTCGCTGAGGCGCCTGCCTCATTTCTGCTCCCGAATCGTTCCGAATCGTGCTCCCGCTGCAGCGTGGGCCTCATTTTCGGATCGGTGTTTGGCCTCCGTCGTTCAGGATGGCGTTCTCGCCCCAGCGCGGGCCTCTTTCTCGCGCGCCCATCCGCCCGCCACCACCGCGCCGCACCACCACCACCACCACCACCACCACCACCCCACCACCACCACCACCACCACCACCACCACCACCACAGCACCACCACCACCACCATCACCACACCACCCACCCACCACCACCACCACCACCACCACCACCACCACCACCACCACCACCACCACCACCACCACACGACCACCACCACCACCACCACCACCACCACCACCACCACCACCACAACCACGCACACACGCACGCACGCACGCACGCGCACCACCACCCACTACGCACGCGCGCGCGGAGCCACAGGTCCGCTACGACACGCGTCCGCGGATAGAGAAAATCAACGCCATGGTAAGGGATGGGATGAGGGGTAGGACGTCAGATATGACGCGAGCGCACCTAGCTTGTCCCCTCCCCCTCCCCCTCCTCCTCCTCCCCCTCCCCTCCTCCCTCCCCCTCCTCCTCCTCCTCCTCCTCCTCCTCCTCCTCCTCCTCTCCTCCCCTCCTCCTCCTCCCTCCTCCTCCTCCTCCCCTCCTCCTCCTCCTCCTCCTCCTCCCCCTCCCCCTCCCCCTCCTCCTCCGCCCTCTCGCCTCTGCTTCCGCCGCCGCCCCCCCCCGCGGGCTCTCTCCGCGCGCCCAGGCCGCGGGCCGCTGCCCGCCGCGCGCCACCGTTCCCCCGTCGCGCCGCCCCCGCGCGAGAGAGGCCCGGCGCAGGGCTGCCGGTCCAGGCCTCCTGGACGGGGTTCTATCGACTAGACGTAAGGGTGACCTTTCGCCGGAGTGACCTCTGGTGCGGGCACAGATGGGTCCCCAGATGGCTAAAAACGAGGCAGTAGCAGGTGCTTGCGCGCCCAGGTTTGGTCCCCCCGCGGCCCCCAAAAAGTCGCGCACCAAAGGTCACTCTTACCCAGGGTCACTCCTGCGTGTAGCCGATTCTAGCCTTCCTGGATGGGGTCCGAGTAGATGGGGTCGGAGGATCGCGCCGCATCGCCGATGCATCGGCGCTGCGGCTCGATGCGGGGCCCGATTTGCTCCACTTTGACGTTGCCGATGCATCGGCTGCGTCGATGATGCATCGCCGGTGCATCGCCGATGCATCGCCGACGTGGCGCGATCCTCCGACCCCATCTACTCGGACCCCATCTAGGAGGCCTCTAGTTCGGGAGCCTTGAGACGGGGGTCAATGCAAGCGGTGGTCAGCCAGAGCGACGGATCTTGCAGGATCCTGCAGGGGCAGGGTCGCATTGACCCGGGTTTGGGTGCAGGATCCTGCAGGAGCTTGCAGGGTCCTTGGCATTGACCTGGGTTTGGGTGCAGGATCTTGCAGGATTTTGCAAGGCCTGACTGACTCGGGTCTGGCTTGACCCGGGTCAGAAGATCCCCGAGGGGTCGGAAAGAAAAACATTTCCCAAAATAGTAAGAAGCAGTAGAAACATCGTCCCCAGACTAAATTTCATATTAGGTCGGAGTATTCCTCCTGCAGAGGGGCATACCCGACTTGGGAGTAGACGGGGTCGGAGGATCGCGCCGCCTCGCCGAGGCGTCGCCGATGCGGCTCCGCGTGCAGCCCGATTGACTTCCGGCCGACGTCGCCGATGCATCACCGATGCATCGTCGACGCAGCGCCGGTGCACTGGCGATGCGGCGCGATCCTCCGAGCCCAGAGCCTGTTTTTTTTGGATTCAGGCAAGTTTACTTGCATGGCGTTCCCCCCACCCCCCCCCCTCGCCCCTCTTCAAGCGAATACCATCGTGCAAGTGCCTTTCGACTGGCGTGATTTCCGCGCGCCCCCCCCCGGGGCTCAGCCCCCCCCCCCGTCCATGCAAGTAAACTTGCCAGAGTCTAAAACAAATAACAGCCTCCCGTCGACTCGGACCCCATCCGGGAGGCCTCCCGCCGGGGAGCAGAGCGAGGGCCGGGCCAGCGGCTCGCCGCGGACTGGCCACGGGTGCGGAGGAGGGGGCGGGCGCGACGGCCGGCCTCTCAGAGGTCCGGCGCCCCGGCGAGAAGTTGGAGCGGCGGGTCCTGGGGCGATTTTCCGGCCTCCGGGGGCCCTCGCTGGGCTTCGGGACCGTCACCAAATGATTCGGGACGAAAGCTCACCACCCACCAAACCACCCCAACCCAACCCGAAGGGTCAGATTTACCCTCGATTTTTCTAGTGGGGGCGGGTCCGGGAACATCGAGAAAACACATATGGAACCCGTACCCCCCCCCAACCCGAAGTTCGGGTCTTCGGGTTGGGTTGGGGTGGTCTGGTAGGTAGTCAAAAACAAGGCTACGGGGATGTGGTCCAGGCCTCCTGGGGCACGCGCCCCCCCCCCCCCAAAAAATCGGGGCGGCCGGATGTCTGGGACAGCAGTTCCTGCTCGTCCTTGACAGGACTCGTCGTCGGTTTCGCTGCAGACGCTGTGTCCATGGGAGACGGGAGGCCGCCTGCCGAAGTGCGGCCGCTGTCGGTTTTGGACAGCATTCGTTGTTTGTCGGCGGCGAGCGAGGGGGGGAAATGAGAAGGAGAAGGCCTTCTCAGAAGGCGGCGGGACTTCTCAGAAGCCCTCGTGCCTTCTGAGAGGTTCGTTCTGTCTTCGGGGAAGGCTTAGAAAACTTCTCAGAAGGCTGGGGGACTTCCTCTCGCTCGCCGCCGAGTTTGCCATCGTACCCGTTTTTTCCGTACCCGTTTCGGGCGTCCACAGCGGTCGGAACGGGCTGGGTCTTTCCAGGTAGGTGCCTGGGGGATCAGCTGTTGCCCCGAGGCAGCAGATCCCACTCGGTGCTGTCGAAACGGGGACGGGAAGGGTCGGGGCAGAGGTCGAAAGCGGTCTCAGACCATTCTGAGCGGGGCTCGCTGTCGGTGTCGCCACCGGCGTTGTCCACTCGAAAAAAGGAAGTCGCTTGCCCAACAGCGGCTGCTGTCTGTTTTGGGCAACGTGTGCTGCTGGGCATCGCCCCCTTTTTCTCAGTGCCAATTTCGGGCGTGCCAAGCGTTCGGTTCGGGCTGGGCCCCCTCGGGTGATGCCCAGGGGCTGACATGGTCGGGGCAGTGCGCTGGCGTCCCTGGGTGGCACTCACGCAGCTCCCCCCGAACCCAGCGCCGACATGGCCGTTGTTCTGCTCCCTGGATCAGGCCAGTCAGTAGTAGGTTAGCGCCGCGGGATCGCCCCCGCACCAAAAGGCGCGAGGGGGTGCGGGCGACACCAGATGGGGCCAGCTGGCGAGGAGTGCGGGCAACAGCGAGCAGGAGGATGGTAAGGAGGGGGGACTGATGATTCTGATCGTCCTGATGCTGGTGGTGATGGTCGTGATGATATGCTGCTGCTGTTGCTGCTGAGGTTGATGATGATGCTGATGATGATTATGATGATGACGACGATGATCATGAGGATGATGATTATGATGATGATGATGAAGATGACGATGATGTGGATGATGATGATGATGATGATGATGATGATGATGATGCCAATCAGACTGAGGCTGAGGCTGATGATGATGATGATGACGATGATGCCGCTGCTGCTGATAATGGAGGTGGTGACGATTATGCTGATGATGATGATGCTGATGCTGCTGCTGATGATGAAGACGATGATGATGATGATGATGATGATGATGATGATGATGATGGTGCTGATGATGATGCTGCTGATGCTGATGATGGTGATGCTGATAATGATGATGATGAGGAGGAATGGGGAGGAGAAGAATGGGGGAGGAGGAGGACAAGGATAGTGGTGTACGATGCAGATGATGGGGAGGGTGCAGTCGAAGAGGAGGACGAGGACGGGGGGGGACATTGATGATGATGGTAATGATGGTGATGATGAGGACGGTGCTGTTGATGGTTGTGATGATGATGATGATGATGATGATGATGATGATGATGATGCTGATCACTATGCTGATAATGATGATGTTGGTGGTGATGACGATGCTGATGGAGTTGATGATGCTGATGCTGATGCGGAATAAGGTGATTATGCTGCTGCTGATGATGAGGATTACGATGACGATGACGATGACGATGATGATGATGATGATGATGATGATGATGATGATGATGATGATGATGATGATGATGTTGTTGTTGTTGTTGTTGTTGTTGTTGAACTATTTCTTCTTAAGAATAATTATTGTTGGGACCCCTGGTGCACGACCCCCCCGCCGCGCCTAGGCCGCAGCCACATTTTCATCATTTTCGTGAGGAAGTCTCAGGCAAAACGGGGGCGTCCGGATCCGGTTGTGTTGTTACGATCGGTTTTCCCTTGCAAAAAATAAGCTAAAGTGGACATTTCTTGTTCTAACATAACCAAACTTCAAGAATCCCTTGCAAAAAATAAGGTAAAGTGGACATTCGCGCGCGCAAGACGAAATCCTTCCAAAACCTTAGTTTTCGTAGCGATTTTAACATAAAAACATCAAAAAACCAATGGTTTTTCAAAAAAAAATGTCAAAATTTCATCCCGCGCGCTCTTGCGGATTCGTAGGAAACCC
>CAUYUJ010004701.1:0-52500 GCA_963575745.1 Prorocentrum cordatum | reverse complement strand
GGCCAGCCGGGTACGCTGTGCAGAGGCTCTCTTAGCCCGCAGCCCTGGCGCGGAGCTCTGGCACTGGGCAGAAACGTGGCGCCGGGCAGCTGCTGTACACCTTAGGCGATGCTTAAGAAAACCTAAGTTTTCGTCCTGAGTCTCGATTATTCTTAACTTTTCAATGTAAATCCCAAGATTTTGATAGAAGTTCTGGGTTTTATTCACTTTCTGAGACTATGAATTTCTTAACCCATGATTTCTTAAGCATTTCGCAGGGTGTAGGTGATACCCAAACTCCTGCCATACATGACGGATCGGACCAGCCGGAACAACGGACCGCAGACCTTTAAGTCGGCCATGTCCCTCTACAGGAGGAATATCCCAAATAGTCATAGAATAGTATGGGGACGATTTGTTGAGCATCTTTGCACTATTTTGGGCTATTGTGTGTTCTTTATCCAAAATCCGCCTGTAGGAGAACACGCCCGACCTAAGCCTAGCTGGGTCTGCTGTGCAGAGGCCCCCAGCCCGCATTCCTGTCCTGGAGTGCGGACGCTGCTTTGTGGGTTGGGGTGCGACTGATGCCAGAACTCTTGCCGTCCCTGCTGCACTGGACTAGCCGAAACAACGGGCCGCTGGCTGGTTGGGCGTGCTGCGCGTAGGCCCTTCAGCCCGCAGCTCTGGCGCAGAGTACTGGTTCTTGTTGGAGATGTGCACGGGGTCGGGGTCAATCGGCTATGCAGTCTTCGCGGGGAGGGTGGGTGGGTGGAGAAAGAAGACAACAATTTTGACGGCCCGGTGGGACGGCCCTACCTGGACTGCGGGGAGTGAACGGCGAGATCGGAGAGAAGGACATGTGTTGTGTCATCTTGCTCTGAGAGTCCTGCGCAGGCTACGACGACGAAGGAGGGGCTGAGGGAACTGGATGCAATGCTCCTGAAGGAGACCCCCCTTACCCCTAGGCTGGGTAACGGGCCGGCAGAGAATGTGTCCCCGCAGAGATTGGGGGCCTAATGGGGATAGACAGAATGATGAAGGCCAGGCTAGCTTAAGAAACGGAACGGGGTCTTGCCTAAGGTAATGCGGCACGGCTGATGCCAAAACTCTTGCCGCACATGTTCCTCTATTGTCCTATTTTCGTGGACTAGCAGCGCCATGTGTTGCGTAGTTGTTGGCCGGGGGATCAACGGGGGAAAGGGGTCTGAGACCCGCCTCGCACCCGATAGAAACACCACTGGCATGCGAGTATTGTTGGGCATGCTCTCGAGCGAGAACGTGGGCTGGCTCAGCGGGGAATGCAGGCCGGCAGAATCATGACCGCTGGGGAGGGGAAGGCGGGAGGGGGGACGGAAGAGGACGACGACGACGACGACGCTGACGACGATGAGGACGGCGACGACGACGACGCCGACGACCCTGACGACGACGAGGACGGCGACGACGACGACGACGACGACGACGACGACGACGACGACGACGACGACGACGACGACGACGACGGGGTACTCCCAACGTCCAGGGGCATTCCCCGTGGAGCCACGCTGGCCCTGGAGGAGGAGGAGGAGGAGGAGGAGGAGGAGGAGGAGGAGGAGGAGGAGGAGGAGGAGGAGGAGGAGGGGGGGCCCGCGCTGGCCCCGCCGTGTGGCGAAAAAGCCGCCCCGCCGACGAGGGCTTGCCCGTCCTCCGACGGCGGGCCTCTCAGGGGCTCCGCCCCGTGCACCGGGCGCTGGCTGCCCGGCAGCGCTCCGGGGAGCTGCGGTCGGGGCTCCCCCCTCTCGGGGGCCCCCAAACGGGGTGGTGACCACACCGTGTGGTGAGTCGGTGGGGGTTCGGGGTCACCGCACGGTTTTGGGACTTGGGTCGTTCTCCGAGGACGTCTCGGGCGGTTGGGGCCTACAGGGTCCTAAAAGTCGTGTGGTGACGGGCCATGCGGTGAGGTCTTTGCGGATTTCGAGGTCGCCGCCGGGTCTGTCACCACACGGTTTTGGGACACCCAACTCTCGCTTGCTCCGATATTCGGGGGGCTTCGACTTCGGCGGCCTCCGATGCCGCTTCGCTTCGGCTTGGGATGCCAGTGTGGGCTCCGATGCCTTCGCGGAGGCGCACTGGACCAGCTCGCCGATTCGAGTTTTCCCGACTCGGCTGCCGATCGCCGCCGATCCCATTCGTTTCGATGGCCGATCCGGCTTGTCGATTCGACTCTGGGGGCGCCTGGCTGCGTGGCGTTGCTGGTGCCAGAGCTCTTTTTTTTTTCCGAATCGGTCTTGCCGAAGCAACGGGCCGCGGGCTAACTTCAAGTCGGGCATGTCCCTCTACAGGAGGAATATTCAAAAATAGTCAAACAAATTGTCGGGGGACGATTTTCCTATTACTCTTGATTATTTTTTGACTATTGTTGATTTTTTCTATCAAAATACGCCTGTAGGAGGACATGCCTTACCTAAGGCTAGCTGGGCATGCTAGGCAAAGGCTCGTAGCCCACAATCTTGGCATGGAGCACTGAGGATGCGGATCACAGATCTCTTGCCGTATTTGTTGGATTGTCTGGCCGGAAGAACGGACCGCGATTTGGCTAGGTATGCTTGGCAGAGGCCCTTAGCCCACAGTCCTGGCTGAGATCCAGGGTCGATGAAGATGGTGTTGGCCTTCTGCGTACATTGCAGAAGCCAGCTCGCCGAATCAATGGTGCTGCATCCTTAGCTGACGTTCTAAGAAACAAGATGAAGCTTGCCCAACTGGATGTGGTACGATTGATGCCCGAATTCCTGCCAATGCTCGCTGGATCGGTCATGCCGATCCCGCGGCCCGCAGGTTGAGCGGGTCGGTGATGCAGGGGCCCTTAGCCCACGGACCCGGCTGGAGTCCTCGTGTTGGCAGCAACGGTGGCACAGGGCTGCGATAGAACAGCGTGCTGAGGCGACGGCGATGCCAGGCCTGCATGCGGCACCAGGCCAGGGCGACGTTGGGACGCATCTGTCCGGAGCGCGAGGCGGGGTGGCTCAGTGCGGTGAGCCAGACGGTGGCGTCACGTCGCGTTCCAGACAGGGGGGGGAGAGAACGGTAGTGAAGGGGGCCCGCTACAGTCGGCCCGGATTAGTAGGTCGACCCTGCCAAATCGAGGGTACCCTCGTGTCCTGTGTCTTGCGACCCGTGCCTCCTGCATTTCTGTGGCAACGAGGCCCTCGGAAGGGTCTTGCGTCCCCTCGCGTGTCCTCTCCAATCAAGTCCGACTGCCGGGGTCGGGCGGTGGAACGGGAGATCAGGGCGGGAAGGGACAGGTAGCCGGCGGTTGCCTGGGATTTGGGGAGGCAGGGACGGAAAGAGGGATTCGGGAAAAGCGGTCTGGGCTGCCGCTGCCCTTTTGGGCTCCAGCGCGGGCCCTGCTGCCTCGGCGGACCTGCTGCGTTCTGACGAAGCAGTGGTAGACGTTGTTGGGTATGCTCGGCAGAGGCCCTCAGCCCGCAGTCCTGGCCGAGACCCAGGACTGATGAAGATGATGTAGGCCTTCGGCGTGGCTTGCAGAAGCCGGCTCGCCGGATCAACGGTGCTGCATCCTTAGCCAACACTCTACTTGGCATCGTTCGGACGTGTGCATGTTTTATTGTTTTTCTCGGCGAGGACCATCGAGGACCATCCTGGACCGTCGAGCAAAACAAGCACGCACGACACCGAAACATGCACGGGAAGTGGACGTCCGAGCGACGGCAAGTCTAAGAACACGTTGAGGCTTACCCAGCTAGGTGTTGCACGGTTGATGCCCGAATTCCTGCCGTACTCGCTGGATCGGCCAGGCCGATCCAGCGTCCCGCAGGCCAAGTGGGTTCGCCGCGCGGAGGCCTTTAGCCCACAGACCCGCCCTGGTGTTGGTGGTAATGATGGCGCAGGGGCGGCGGCAGAGCAGTGTGCCGGAACGGTGCAGAGGCTAGACTGCATGCGGCACGAGGCCAGGGTGATCGTGGGACGTATCTGTCCTGAACGGGGGGCGGACTGGCGCACTGCGGTGAGCAATGCGGTGGTGTCGCGTCCCAGACGGGGGGGGGGGGGGGAGAAAGGTAGTGAAGGGGCGTTGGGCGGAGGAGCGGGAGAAGAGGGTGGGAAGGGATGGGCAGCTGGTGGCTGCATGGGATTGGGAAGACAGGGGCAGTAAGAGGGAGTCGGGCCAGCTGGGTTGGGCTGCCCTTTTAGCCCCCACCGCGGACACCCTATTGCCTCGGCTCACTTGCTGCGTTATAGGCGAGAGGACACCTGCGACAGATGGGGAGAGGAAGAAGGGGGAGGAGGAGGAGGAGGAGGAGGAGGAGGAGGAGGAGGAGGAGGAGGAGGAGGAGGAGGAGGAGGAGGAGGAGGAGGAGGAGGAAGAGGAGTCACCAACGATGTTGGAAATAACCCTCCAAGCTCTCTCTTCATAGGCCCCTACAGCGGTTCATTTCCATTGAGGGAGCTGCCTCGTTGGAAGACAGCCGTTTGAAGATCCTGAAGCGTGCCAAAACATTGTTCTCGGGATTTCATCGCCACGTGCCAACCTGCCTGCTGCGTCTTGACGATCCAGAATCGTGCCATAACGACATTTCTGGGATTTGAACACTGCGAATCAACATAGCTGTTGCGCCCGCATAATCACACACGTTCTGGTACGTTGATCACGGGAATCCGTGTACCTCTTGCAAATGTAGAACACGAATGTGCGCGGCGCTAAGGCGAGAACCACATTTTGAAAAGGAACAGCCCTCAATCCGTGAAACTCTTGCAACTTAAAAAATGAATGTGCGCGGCGCTGAGGCGAGAGCCACATTTTGAAAACCACCCGCCCTCAATCCGTGAAGCTCTTGCAAATGTTTGAATCGAATATGCGAGGCGCTAAGGCGAGAGCCACATGTTGAAAACCACCCGCCCTCAGCCCGTGAAACTCTTGCAAATGTTTAAACGGATGTGCGCGGCGCTAAGGCGAGAGACACATTTTGAAAACGACCCGCCCGCCATCTGTGAAACTGTTGTTTGTTAAGCTTCAGGGTCACATGGTGGGGAAATCTCAGGCGAAACGCCATGCCTGCCCTAAAAACTGGCCTCGGGGTGCGACCGGGAGGAGTTATCTATAAGGAGAAGGAGTGGAGGAGGAGGAGGAGGAGGAGGAGGAGGACGAGGAGGAGGAGGAGGATGCGGAGGAGGGAGGAGGAGGAGAAGGAGGAGGAGGAGGAATAGGAGGAGGAGGAGGAGGAGGAGGAGGAGGAGGAAGAGGCGACGGAACTGGAGCTAAAACGGGATCATTAGAAAGGGCCGAGGGAAGAAATGACGGAATCATGCTTAAGGAGGTGCTGGGGAATCAAGGAAAGAGCGGGGGATCCATAAGAGATAGGGAACAGAGGATCGGGATGGAACCGCTGGAGGTAAGGGATGTAGCAATCTACCTCCCCCTGCCTCCTGCCCTCCATTCTCCACCACCGCTCTTCCTTGGAATGGTCGGACGGGAAGGAGCATGCTCCATTCTACCATATCTCCCTGGTCCCCCCTCACGTCTCGCAGATCCGCCCTCTTCCCTCTTCGCTCTTCCTCTCCCCACCCCTTGTTTTTCTTCTTCATCGCTCCTTGCTTCTCCCTCCTTCCCCTCTCATTGCGCCTCCTCTGCCTTCACACAGTATGAGTACTACTCTCCTTTCTTCCTCGAAGACGTCCTTAGAGTGGAAAGCCCCCCTCCGCGTATATTTTAACACAGGACTTATATCATTTGATATTCATATGTGTTTTTTTTCCAAGCCGAGCGTTTTTGGCCCTTCGAAACAACATTGCGCTGCCTTTGCAGCGTGGGCGTTTGTTCCTGGTGGGTGCTTTGCTTCCGACGCCCAGAGTGGCGCTGTCGTCCCAGCGCGGGCAATTTTATGAATTTGAATTCTTCCTGCTCCTTTCTCATCCTCCGCCTTGCCCTCGTCCTCCTTCTGTTCCCGTTCCTCCCATTCCTGCTCCTGCTGCTGTTACCCCCCCCGTTTCCTCCTGCCTCATCCTGCTTCCTTTCTCCTGCTCCTTCTCTGGTTCATCTACCATCTCGTTTATATTAACGTCTAACTCTACGTTTTTTCATTGCGCATACCACCATGGTTTCCTGTTGGGGCTTCCGAGTCTGCTATGGCACCCGTTGGCGGACGTATATAATTGTTAGCCAGCTTGGACCCCACAGTGGTTTCTACCACTCTAGGTGATGCAATCCACGTAGTGCAAGCTACGTGGTGCAAGGTATGTGGTGTAAGCTATGTGGTGCAAGCTATGCTGTGTGAGCTATCTGGTGCAAAGCATGGTGTGCAATACATGCGGTACGATCTATGGGTTGTGGGCCAAGTCGTGTACCTTTCGTGGTGCGATCTATGTGGTGGAAGCCATGCAGTGCAATCCACGTAATGCAACCGGTTCAGTGCAGCCAGTGTGGTGCGAGCTCTTTCGTGTAAACTATGCGGTGCAACCTATGTGGAGCCAACGCGTCATGGTGATGTGGGCGATGTGGGGCAAGGTAAGTGTAGTGACATCCACCTACGTGGTGCAATCCATGTGGTGCGATCTATGCGGTGCGGCTGCAGCGCAACGCGATGTGATTGCAGTGCAGCGCGGTGCGATTGCAACGCAGTGCGGCGACGAGGCGGCGGCGACGGAGGGCGACGAGGCGGCGAGAGGGCGGCGACGAGCGGAGGCGGGGTGGCGACGGGGCGACGACGAGGCGGCCGGGGCTACGCACAAGCCCAGCTCTTGCAAAGCCAGGTGTGCAAGCACAGCCTGGGGACAAATCAGCGCCATGGCAAGGGACGGGCGGAAGTTGTAGGACGTCACGTATGGCGCGAGCGAACCAACCAGGCCTGCCTTTTTGCCCCTCTCCCCTCTTACTCCCTCCTCCCTCCCCTCATGCCCCCTCTCCGTTCCCCCTCCTGTCCCCTCTCCGTCCCCCTCCTGCGCCTCCCTCAACGGTCAGAGTCATTTCTGAACGAGTGAGCGAATATCTCCTGCAGTGTGAGAGGGGCTGCAGAAAAGACGCGAACGACGGTCTGGCCATCCCGGGGCTGCTGGCCCCAGGTTCCTCGGTCCGCGTACCCGCAGGGCAAGGCGAGCGGCAGAGCCGATGTTATTCAGCTCGGGATCTCGCGGTCAATCTTGGTTGGCTTCCGAAGACGGAACGCCAGGGTCGTGCCTCCGTGTCCGCATCGCAGGGTGGGGCAGAGCCCCGCAATCTCTCTGATCCATGCAGCGCGCCTGACATGGGCATGTCGGGAGTTCCGTGATTCACTGGGACCCTCCAGCCTTCCTCCCCCCTCGCTTCCCTCCCCACTCCTCCATCCTCCCTCTCCCCCCTCCCGCCTCCTCCCCACTTCTCCCTCCTCCCTCCCTGCTCTCTCCTCTTTGCTCCTCATCTTTCCTCCTCCTCCTTTTCTTTCCGCCTCCTCTTGCACAACCCCGCGCTTCCAGCTGACTCCTCATCCCCCCCCTCCAGTGCCCCCCCCTACGACTCCTTCTCAGAACCTTCTCTGCCGCCCACAACACCCCGCCGCGCGCCGCCTGGTGGGTGCAGGTCACGCGAGACTGGGTCAGAAAACCAAGCAGCGCAAGGCGCCTCTGGAGGAGGGGGGGAGAGTAAGGAGGAGGGTGAGGAGGGGTCCAGGAGGGGTGCGACGGAGGAGGGTCAGGGGGGGTAGGAGGGGAGGGTAGGATGGAGGAGGTGGAGTCTGGGGGGGGGGGCGGGGAGGAGAGGGAAGACGAGATGGAGGAAGCAGAGGGGGACGGAGGGAAGGGGTGGGTGTGGGGCGGAGCAGGGAGGCTGGGGAGGAGGATGCGAGGGAGGGAGGAAGGGAGGGAGGAAGGGAGGGAAGGCGAGAGGGAGGCAGGGAGGAAGGGAGGGAGAGTGGGAGTGAGGAGGGAGGGAGGGAGGGAGGAGAAGGAGCAGGAGGAGAAGGATGAGGAGGATGATAAGGGTGAAAGCGAGGTGGGCGATGAGGATGCGGCTCTGTTGAGGCTTTGTTGAACTCACGCCTCCTCTGTACGATCGTGCCGCGGGGGGGGGGGTCAGTCCTCGATACATGGGCGTACGCCTCCCATCGTCAGCTGCGTGCAGTTGTCTATTTTTACCCGCCTTTGCCCTTTGCTATCCGCCCCCCTTGGTGCGCCCCGATTCTTCCGCTTGCCTGGCCGCTGGTCTCGCTGCGGTTCCTCTCCCCCTGCTCCCCGCCAAGAAGCGCGCCCAGGAGATGCGCGTCGGCTACGACCTGTGCAGAAAGGCGCGATGAGCGATATCCAAGACTGTGTGTATCTCCCTGTCCCTCTCTCTCTCTCGTCCTCTACTCAATCTTTCCCTTTCTCTCTCTCTCTCTTTCATGTGCTGTTTTGTGTTTCGTTATCTCTCTCTCGCTGTCTCTCTCTCTCTCTCTTTCTCTCGCTTCCTCTGTGCTTCTATCTTATGTTTCCTAGTCTTTTTCTCAACCATCCTGTGGTGTTCGGTCCTCTTTTTGGAGAGGCAGCGCCCCGCGTCTCCCACCTCTCCTCCTCCCGCTCTTCCTTCCTATCATCATCATCATCAGCAGCAGCAGCATCATCATCACCATCATCATCACCACCACCATCATTATCATCATCATCATCACAACCAGCTATAATCAGCATAATCATAAAAATAGGTATTATTATTATTATCATTGTTGTTGTTATTATTATTGTTGTTATTATTACTATTTTGATGATGATGCATATTATTATTATTATTACCAGTATCATTATTATTATTAGTATTAGTATTCTTATTCTGATTACTATTATTATTATTATTATTATTATTATTATTATTATCAGTATTATTATTATAATTATAAATATTATTATTATCATCGAACGAGCACCAGTGTATTCCCTCGTAATTGAAGGGGGGGGGGGCTTGCAGACCCCCTCCCCTCCCCCCTTTCGGGGGGGGGGGGGCGTATTCGAGCCCCCCCACTCTTTCAAAGTGGGGGGTGAGGGTTTCCGCCCCCCCGCCCCCTTTGGCTCTGGAGAGGAGGGGGGCATTTCGGACCCCCCCTCGCCCTTTGCGCACGACCGGGGGGAGGAGGAAGGGGAGGCCCTCTCCGCGCCGGAGCGCCAGAGCGGTAGGGTTAGGTGGTTTGGGTAGGGGCCAGGGCAAGGGTGGTCGGGTTTGGGTCAAGTCGGGCCTGTCCCTATACAGGGGGAATATTCGAAAATAGTACAGAAATAGTCTAGGGACGATTTTTGGGTTTGAGCATTTTTGTAGTATTTTTCGAGTATTTTTGAACTTTCGTCCAGAATCCGCCTGTATGGGGACAGGCCCGACCTAAGGTTAGGGCGCACGGTGGTAGGGTTAGGGTGCTAGGGTTCGGGTGTTAGGCTTAGGGTTAGGGTGTTAGGGCCTAGGGTTAAGGCCTTAGGGTGCGTGTGTGAGTGTTCGTGTGCTTCAGTTAGGGTGTTGGAGGGTAGGGAAGTAGGGCTAGGGTTAGGGGTTAGGGCAAGGTAAGCGCTAAGCCTAGTATTTAGGGTTTGGGTTTGGGCTTATTGTTAGGGTTGAGGGCTCGGGTTAGGGGTTAGGGGTTAGGGTCAGGGGGTTAGGGGTTAGGAATTAGGTTAGTGTTAGGGTCAGGGTTCGGGTTCGGGTCAGGGGTTAGGATTAGGGCTTAGGGGTTAGTTTCAAGGCAGGGGTGAGGGTTAGGGTTAGGGTTTAGGGTTTAGGGCCTACAAGCTCTGCCGCAGCTGATCCCCTCCTGCCTAGGAGCCCACCTGCGGTGGCTGCCAGTCCCATCCGCAAACCACCCTACAATAAAGATCATCTCTCCCCTCGTTGTAAGTACAACGAATGGGAGCGCTTGGGAGCGCATGGGAGCGCCTGGGAGCACTGGGAGCGCTTGGGAGTGCCTGGGAGCGCCTGGGAGCGCCTGGGAGCGCTTGGGAGCGCCTGGGAGCGCTCGGGAGCGCCTGGAGCGCTTGGGAGCGCCTGGGAGCGTTATGAGCGCCTGAAACATCGTGGAGTTCATATGGTAAAACACAGGATTTTGCGACAGCGGCGCACTTGGTAAGGAAAGTCTCATAGGTGCATGAACGCATGATCAGGGAATCCTTTTTTTCAAAGGATGGCAAGGGATCGCGTCCGCGGACGCGCATTTGTACTGTGAAACGCAATGGGTAATGCACGCATGATCAGGACATAATATTTTTGCAAGGCGTAGCGAGGGTTTACAGCACACATGATCAGGACATAATATTTGTTGCTAGGGATGGCGAGGGTTTACAGCACGCATGATCAGGATATATATATATATATATATATATATGTGTTGCAAGGGATGGCGAGGGTTTACAGCACGCATGATCAGGAAATCGTATTCTTTGCAAGGGATCGCGAGGGTTTACATCCGGGGCTTGTCAGAAAATCGTATTTTTTTTGCCAGGGATGGCAGGGTTCAGGAGTTCGGCTGACATCGGGGCGCGTGGAGCCTCAGAGGTGAGGGTTTAGTAATCATAAGATTCAGGATTTAGGGTCAGGGTCAGGGTCAGGGTTTAGGTTCGGGTTCAGTGTTCGGATTGGAGTTAGGGTTCGGGTTCGGGGCTAGGGTGAAGGGTTAGGGTAGTGTTACTTTTAGGGTTCGGGTTTCGGGTTTGGGATAGGGTGTAGGGTTTAGGCATTAGGGTTAGGGTTATGGGGTTCGGGTTAGGGGTCATGTTCGGGGTTCGGGTTAGGGTTGGGGGTTAGTGGTTAGGATTAGGGGTTGGGGTTGGGGTTAGGGGTTGGGGGGTTTGGGTTTGGATGTCAGGGTAGGGGTTCTGGTTCGGATTTGGGAATATGGGGTTAGGGTTAGAGGTTAGGGTTCGGGCTGGGGTGTCGCTCCTCCGTGGGTGCGAGCGCCTCGCCGACATTGCCGGTTTTTGGCGCGGCTTCTGGGCGACTAGGGCTGGACCTAAACGCTGTTTTGCTGGACTTCGGCTGTGCTGTGTTTTTCGTTTTGGCAGGGAGGTACAGGAATTCAGGTAGAGGAAACAAACATCAAAACGAAAGCACGACGAAATCAAAACGAAACAGCGAAAACAAAACGAGAGCAACACGAAAAACAAAACGAAGCCAACGACCAGCAGCCGCCGCTTCTGCCTGCCCGCGAGGCGGCCGAGATCCACCGGACAGCGGAGCCGGGCGACAGGAGCGGCGTGCGCCGGGGCCCGCGCCCGGGGCTGCGGCAGAGACGGCCGTCGTGGCGGCGGCGGCGGCGACAGGAGTCGGGTCGAACGAAAGGGGAGGATAGGGAAAGGGGGGTTACGAAAACTGCTGCATGCAGCTGGTTTCGGCCCCGCCGCCGGGCCCATTCCTCGATACATGGGCGCCTCCCGGCGCCGGAGGGCGCTGGGGAAATCAGCTACGTGAGCTGATTCTCTACCCTACCCTTTGCTGTCCCCCCCTTTCGTTCCCCCCGGGACAGGAGCAGCGGCGGCGGCGGTGGCGTCGAGGATCAGGGACCGACCACAACGAGGTTTAGTTTTGCTGTTCGTTGAGCTTCTGTTGTGCTGGTCGTGGTCTGAGGCGAGCCGGCCCCTGTGGGGGATCGAGGCGGGAGCCCTTTTCTCAGACCTAGAGGTTGACACCAACACCAAGATCGGCGGTGCGCCTCCACCGAGGGAAGACGATCCCGACCTCGGTGATGGTGTTCAGATTCAGGGCTCCAAGGTGACCGAAATATTGCCGCCAACACCGAAATCTAGGATCATCGTCCCCACGTGTCGGGGAAGCGTAAGACTCGAGTAAGCCAGGACTCGGGTTTGCCGACGTTTTTTGGCGAACGCGTCCTGGATTTTGACGGTCCAGTTTCCGTGGGACGTTCGCAGCGGGAGCTCGCGTCAAATTTCAGATTTGGTCTCGTCATTTTCATGATGGCCTCGTCAGGCCAACCCGAGCCCACCGTACCCGAGTCTTACGTCTCCCCGAACGTGGAGGCCCCCCCCCCTGAGTATGTTTTGACCTTTTTTGGGGGGGTATTTTTGGAGTTTTTTTTTTTTGTTTCGTCGAAGATCCCCCTGCAGGGGGACACGCCCGACATCGATCTGGGCCCATCGTCCCCGCGTGGAGGCCCCCCCCCCCGTGTGCTGCGTGCTGGTGCCGAGGTCTGGGCCTCCCGGCCCTTGGGGCGCGTGGTCGGCCTGCCGGGGCCTGCCGGGGGGCGCCCTCGCGGCCACGGCGGGGGCCGCGCGTCGGAGTCCTGGCCTCCAGTCGGGCCCGTCCCCCCCTACAGGAAGATCCAATTCAATAGTTGTTTTTTCTTCCTATTCTCTTACTTTTTAATATATATATATATATATATATATTACATATATATATATATATATATATGAACCTTCCAAGGAAACCTATGCGGAGTCCACCTGAGCGTGCGCGACGCCGTTGATGGATAGCGTGAGTTTCATCCATCTTCCGTAGCTGTGTTGGCTTGAGACAGGCAGCGGAGTCACCGGGCGGTGCCGCCCGTCTGTGGCCGCTGCCGAGCCACTCTGACTACTGTAAAGACTGCCGCGCTCGCGCGGCCGCTTGCAGGGCCACGCTCCGACGACTGATTCTGATCAGCCTCGCTGGCAGCCTTGGCGGGTTGAGGGGAGCGAAGACCTGGCTGGGAGACGAGGATCCCGGGCGCGGGTCGCCCCTCTCCCGCTTGGTTGCTGGCGAGGAGCCCGATGGAGCGGGCAGCCCCAGCTGCCGGCGGCTGGCCCTTTTCGCGAGGAGCCTGGCTCGACGCGGCGCTGAACGGCGAGCTGGTGGCGGGGCTGCCGCCGAGGGCTGGAGCACGGGTCCTGGCGCGGGTCTAGGACGACCCAGGGGCGCCGCAGGGCGTCGAGATGCTCGATGTCGAGGTCGCCTACCAGGCGGACACCATCGGCAGATTCATCAAGGCCCGGCAGGTGGGCGCCAGCGACACGTACTTCTCATGGTAGGCAGCCTCCTGCGGGCAGCGGGGCGCACGTCGCGCGGCCACGGTCTTCCACCTCTGCAGGTGCAGCGCCAACAAGTGCGGGACGGTCGCTCCAGCTGGCGCTGTGGTCGAGCACTTGGACATGGTGCAGGTGATGGGCCCCAGCGGCGTGGCCCGCGAGCGGGCGAAGCTCATCTGCCCAGCAGCGGATCCTGGAGCGCCTGTGCGGACCGCCTCGCCCTCGGCCGAGTCATTGCCTGGAGAGCTCGGCGGCTGGCCGCTCGGGGATGGGGCAACAAAGTCGAGGAGAAGCCTCGCGGGCCCCCGCACATGTGCGCCCGCGAGGTGGAGGGCACCCAGACCCCGGGCGGTCCAGGAGAGGCGGGCCCGCTCGACCAGGAGATCGCCGGGCTCGAGGAGACCGCCGAGGACCCCGCGCTCGAGGCGCGGCTGGCGCGGCTGGAGGGCAGGGCAGCTCGTGGTGTGCCGAGGCAGGGCACGCCCAGGAACGCTGCGCGCCCGGCAGGAGCCATAGGCGAGCGCCTGGCACAGGAGGTTGCTGGCCGAGCCGCCGCTGCTGCCCCAGGGCGCACTGGCGCCTCGGGGAGGAGGAGCAGGCCAGCATCGGCCGTGACCACGGCACTCCTGGACCGCGACGACGACGACGTGGAGGACGGCGCGGAGAGCGACACAGAGCGCTTTGGGGGCTGCGACCGCTACCAGGGCGTGAGCAGCAAGCGCGACTTGTTCGGCTGGATCGCTCGACAGCGGCCCTACGCTCTCCTCGTGAATGGGCTTGGCCACCTGTGCAGCCAGTTCACTCAGCAGTTGTCCGCAGGCGAGGCCGACCTGCTGGCCCCAGGTGTCACACAGTTCCTGTACACAGTGCTCTTCGTTGCTCACCCGCCGCGGATGCTGGGGGCAGTCGAGGGGCGGGTCCTCCGCCCGCCAGGGCTGGCGCTCGACGGCATCGTGCGCAGGGAGGTCATCAAGACTGCGGATCTGGTCATGCTGAGGTTCAAGGCGCGGTCGATGGGCATCCGCGACGGGAACTGGCAATCGGCGCGATGGCTCACGCTGGTCTCGCTGGAACAGCTTCCGTCAGGCACCTCTCTGGGCGAAGAGAACGCTGCCGAGAAGGTCGAGGCCCGGGAGCTGAAGGTCGCCGACTTCCGCCAGCGACTTGCAGACCGCCGGCCGGGCTGGGGGCCTGGCCGGGAGCCGTCTCCGTTGCTGGTGAGGACGGCACCTGCAGGCCATGGGCGCGCGGAGGCGCGCCGCCCGCCCCTCTGCTCCCGGGACGCCAGTCTCAGGATCGGCCAAGGCGATGAGGATCCTTGCCGAACGAGTCCCAGGCGACGTTCCCGCAGCTCTCCGCGCCGGGAAGAAGCCGCCAGCAGCGCGGAGGACCAGCTGCAGTCCCACGCGGTCGGTCCAGCTCCTGAGCGACTTCGAGGGGGACCTCGACGCAGCTGCCGCCGCCCGCGTGCCACCAGCGGACGCGGCTGCGGGCCGGGGCTGCGCGCAGCACAAGGCGGCCCACCCGAGGCGCGAGGGCGAGACCCAGGCGGCGTGGAAGGCGCGCATTGGGAGGCCGCCAGCTGCCAAGAGCCGCGGCGAAGGCAAGACGGGGAAGAGCCGCGGCACAAGCGCTGCTCGCAGGACAGCCCGGGTTCAGGCGTGAGGGCCGACGCTGCGGAGGCCGCGGCCTCGCGCACGCCCCCGCCTGCCCTCCGCCCGCCTGAGCGGCAGCTGCGCGGCAGCTCGCTGCCTCGGCGGTGGCGCCAGATGCCAGCCGAGGTGGGCACAGGTGTCAACTCCAAGTTCAGGCTCGCCCTCGCGGTCCACGAGGCGGTGCACGGTTTGCCAGGGGCGATCGGGCGGTATGTTTGTGAGATGTGCACTTCGCCAGACCCCACGGCCAGCTTCGCGCGGCTGCGCGAGGTGTTGCCGTTACCGTTGCCCGACGCCCCACTCTTCGAGAGGCACCGTGCCGCCTGGTACTTGCACCAGCAGTTGTCGGAGACCTGCGAGGTGGACGCCGCCACGGCGCAGGGGCGGGCCCTGCTCGTGGACTTCAGCCTGAACTACTCGTACATGGGGCACATGCGTTGTCCAACCGACGCCGCAATGCGGCCCACGGCAGGTCTGGTCAGTGCGCTCGGCATTGTGCAGGAGGGGTGTGCGAACTTCGTTCAGGATCCTGCCGCGGCGTTCGAGCTCCCGGACTGGGACCGGGTCATCGCGTCGAAGACCGTCTCCCACGGGGGCAAGGTGATGTCCCGCGCTCCGCCGCTCTCGCTTGCAGGCAACATGCCAGGCCTCCCCGCGCAGGGCGACCCCGCATCGGGCAAGGCGGTCGACCTCGCGGACGCTCAGGCGGGCGCCGGGCGTGCCGGCCCCACGCTGGCTTTGCTCCCTCAAGATGAGTCGCCTGCCGAGGTCCCGCAAGCGGCGATCCAGGTCACGCCCAAGCAGGAGTGGTACCGCATCGGGACCAAGCTCGTCAAGCTGGGGCTGGCGGCGCCGATCGCCGACGACCGGTTCTTCAAGGTCGGGAGCCGCAGGGTGCTCGCTGGGGCGTTCGGGGTCGCCAAGGGCGGCACGCGGTCACCCGGCCAGGCGTGCGTCCAGCGCCTGATCATCAACACGGTCTCGGCCGACAGCTACCAGCGCATCATGGAGGACGGCATTGGGACCCTAAGTGCCTCGCCCTCGGGGGTCGCCGTCCCGCTCCCAGAGGGGCACATGCTGCTCGGGTCCTCAGATGACCTGGCCTCCGCTTTCTACGGCTGCGAGCTGCCCGAGGCTTGGCAGCCACACATGGCCCTCGCAGAGGCGATCCCAAACGAGCTCATCGGTGTGCCGGGTCCAGGGAAGACACACCTCGCGCTGCTCGTCTTCCCGTTGGGCTGGATCATAGCGGACACGGAGTTTCAGCACTGCCACAGGCGCCTCGGGGGCGGCGCTCGCCCCCTCGCTGCGGGGTTTCCTGCGGATCTCGAGTGGCACAGGGACCGCCAACATCCGATCAAGTCGAAGGAGCTCGAGCAGCAGTGGGTCCGGTACTGCATCGACGACTGGGACCATGGCGAGGGGGTGCCCAGCGCGTTGGTCGCGGAGCTCATCGGCACGGTGAGCTGCGCCCCGGAGAAGCAGAGGGCCGCCTACGGCGGCTCGGGGACCAGCGACGCCCCCGGCAAGGTCAAGCGCCGCGCGCTGGTCCTGGTGCAGATGGGCGCAGGTCTTGACGGGGCCGTCGGCCAGGTCGGAGTCACGGCCGAGAAGCTGCACCGGACGCTCGCGCTCATCCTGTGGGGCATGGGCAGACAGGGCCACTCGACGCAGGGCATGCTCATGGTCCTGGGCAGGTGCGTCAGGGCAGCCGAGTTCAGGAGGCCTTTTACGGGGTTCCTCAACAGCGTGGGGGCTGCTGGGTGCTGGACGCGACCGCAGGCTGATCCCCTTGGAATGTGCGACGAGCTCTTGGACTTCGCGATGGCGCTGCCGCTGGCATACACCGACCTGCGCGCAAAGATCGTCATTTGTGACATTGCGACCGATGCCAGTGAGCGCGCTGGGGGCATCTGCCACACGGCTGGGCTCTCGGCGCAGGGCGTTGCCTGCGCGAGGGGAGGAGCTTCAGCAGTGACTTTGCGGCCTGATGCAGTTGCGGCTCTTGTGCGTGGTGCGCGGTGGCGCCCTCGCATCGTTCTCATCGAGCTCTACGCAGGCGGTGCTGGGGCCGCGGTGGAGGCCTCCAGACTCCCGATCGACATGCTCGCCCCCGTCAGCTGCGAGGTTGAGCCCGCTGCCTGGCGACTGGTGCGTCGCCGCTGGGCGGGCGTGACCAAGCTTGGCAACATCGAGGCCGTCGACACAGTGCGGTTCACGGAGATGCTGAAGGGTTACGCGGGGGACGCCGACCGGGTCGTCTTGAGCGCGGGAAGCCCGAGCCAAGATCTTGCAAGCATCAATGTCGCGGGGACCGACCTAGAGGGGTCGAGGCCGAAGCTCTTCTTCCCGGTCCCCGAGCTGACGCAGGCAGCGGAGGTTGCCTGTCCTGAGCGCACCATGGTGTTTGTCGAGAACGTGTCCAGCATGACCCTGGAGTCGAGGGCGGAGTTCTCCAGGGTGCTGGGTGTCACGCCCGTGTTCCTCGGGCCCAGGTGTCACGCCCACGTCAAGCGGCCGCGCCTGTACTGGTGCTCGTGGCCCGACACGGCGTTCACGGCGTCCGACGTCACCGTCGAGACCAAGGGCGTGAGGGAGGCCGCGAGCTTCGAGGTTTTGCTTGTGGTGGAGAGGCTCCCACTGAATGCCTCGGTCTTGGAGGGCTGGTCGACGCTGGACCCAGAGGCGGACCTCCCGTGTTTCACGAGGCCGATCCCGGGACGCCACCCGCCGTTCCGGCCCGTGGGCCCCTACTGCGCCTCGGTGCTGGCCGCGGGGCGCTGGGCTGCCGACAGCTACCGCTACCAGGTCGACAACTACGGGGACGGCAGCCTCATCTGGGACGCGAGGCGTCAGCGGGGCCAACTGCCCGTGCCTGAGGCGAGCTGGAACGTGATCCCCGATTTCCAGCAGCCAGGCTTGCGCTGGCAGCGGCCCGGGCACATCTCAGCGCTGGAGCTGGAGGCTGCGGTGGCTGGAGCACGCTGGAGGTGCCGAGCAGGTGAGAACCACCGCTGCCGCTGCCTGCCCATTCTGGATGCCCAACCGTTCACGGCAGTCAGCACCAAGGGCAGATCGAGCGTGAGGGCTTTGCAGCCCGCGCTCCGCCAGCACAACTCCCTGCTCCACGCGACGGCCAGGTACCCGCTGTACAAGTACTGCGACACCGTCGACATGCCCGCCGACACGCCGCCCCGCTGGGGCTTCGGCCGCCGCTGCCCTGCTGCCAGTGTTGCCGCCGGCGAGAGCCAGGAGAGCCGCCCCTGGCAAGCGGGCAGCGCAAGCACCAGCAAAGGTGAGCCGGGTCGCGGCCCAGGCGATGGCGCAACGAGCTGCAGCGAGGTCCCAGCCGCCGAGGGGGCGTTGGTCACGCCGCTCATCCTGCGGCGGCATCGTGCGGCGGTCGAGGAGGTCGTTGATTTCTGGATTCAGGAGCACCGGCAGCCGCAGACGCCCGCTCAGGTCGACGCTGGCGTGGCCGCCTTCATCGGGAGCCGTTGGCTGAGCGGAGAATCTCTAGTTGAAGTTAATAATGCAAGTCCGGGCATCATGCACGCTTTCCCGCCCGTGCGAGGGCACCTGTGGGACAGCTGGCGCTGGCCAAACGGCAACGCCTGGAGTCAGCTGGGCGCGCGCTGCCGATCAGTCCTACAGCAGCGTTCGCAGGTGCATTGGCGGCCGTGGGCCAGCGTGGCGCTGCGGCGGTGCTGGCAGCAGGCTACGACGCTTTTCTCCGGCAAGGGAGGTGACCTCGCTCGCGTGGTCTGATGTACAGCTGTATCCAGTCCGCCAAATGACCGTGCTGCAGCTGCGCAACACCAAGAGCCAGCATTAGACTGGTGCCCGTCAGTTCGTGCTCGTGCGGAGCGGTGTAGCGGTCGCCCTCCATGCCAGAGCAAAGGCTCAGGCGCACGGACAAGACTGGTGCCTCGAGATGGAGCCAAGCAGTTTCATGCCACTTTCGGCCGCGTACGTGAGCTGCTGGAGCTGCAAGATGCCAAGCTCACTCTTTGCAGCTGGCGTCAGGAGGCGCCTCCGCCGACTTCCGCAGCCACAGCTCCATGAGCAGACGCTGCTCCGAGGCAGATGGCATCGGCGCGCACGGCCCGCTTTACGTCCATGATGCCGTCGCCGAAGCCACTGAATTAAATCTCTCGCCCGCGCAGCGGAGGCGCGGCAACCTGCTCGCGCGTGCCTGCGAGCAGAGGCGAGATGGACTGTTCTTGCTTTGAGCTGCCTGTCTGTTTGTCCCGCCCATCCTCCACCTTGCTTCCCTCATGTCATTACAACAAGGTGGAGGACATAAGTAGCAAGAAGGAGCGGCTTTTGCCAGGGTAGGGACCGTGGAGAGAGCTAGGGGGTCAGGGGTTGGTGACGTTTAACCTCCCGGCGGGGCAAGGGCCCAGCGCGTCTGGGACGCAGCGCGGGTGCTTAAGCGCCACGGCTGTGCCAGGCGGGTTGGGAGGCCCTTGGTGGCCGCTGAAGGGACGGGACCTCTCCCAACTCCTGGGTTAACCCCTGAGTAGCCCCCAGAGGTCCTGGCCTGACAAGCTCCCTGGCGGAGTGCACAAAAACAGGTGAGAGTAGCATATATGAACCTTCCAAGGAAACCTATGCGGAGTCCACCTGAGCGTGCGCGACGCCGTTGATGGATAGCGTGAGTTTCATCCATCTTCCGTAGCTGTGTTGGCCCACCCACAGACAGGGGGCAGCATTGCTACCGTCTCGCGCGTGGCCGTGCCTGCCTCCGCGCGAGTTTTTGCCAGGACGAGAGCTAGGGGGTCAGGGGTTGGTGACGTTTAACCTCCCGGCGGGGCAAGGGCCCAGCGCGTCTGGGACGCAGCGCGGGTGCTTAAGCGCCACGGCTGTGCCAGGCGGGTTGGGAGGCCCTTGGTGGCCGCTGAAGGGACGGGACCTCTCCCAACTCCTGGGTTAACCCCTGAGTAGCCCCCAGAGGTCCTGGCCTGACAAGCTCCCTGGCGGAGTGCACAAAAACAGGTGAGAGTAGCATATATATATATATATATGTGTATATGTTTACATACATACATACACACATATCATTGTTATTACTACTACTATTATTATTATTACTACTACTATTATTATTATTATTATTATCATCATCATTATTATTATTACTACATATTTAAGACATGATATAGATACATATATATACATATATATATATAGATATTAAAAAATAAATACCCTTTTTGAGTATCTTTGGAGTTTTTTTTTTATTTCTCGTCGAAGATCCCCCTGTAGGGGGGGGCAGGCCCGACCCAGTACTGGCCAGAGGGCGCTCCCCAGAGGAGAGCCCCGGCGGGCCTCCCCGGCGGGCCGTGGGCAGCGGTCTTTGCGGCCTGCGGGCCCGCCGGCCCCAGGCTCCCAGGCTGGCGCGCCACGTGGCGGCGGCCAGCGTCCATAACTGTAAGTCAGGAGGGGAGAAAGCACACACATCAGGGGGCCGCATGCGAACCCTACCCCTACCCCCCGCGATTTCTGAGGGGGAGGGTGGGGTTCACTTCGCTCGGGAGCTCCCGAACGAAGTGAACCCCAGCGTCCTCAAACGTAAGTCAGGAGGGGGAAGCATGCGGGACAGGAAAATGACCACAGCCACTGCTTCTGGTTTGCGCCGCCTTCCAGCCAGCCGAACAATAAGCAGTGGTTGTGGTCAGTTCCCTGGTGCCAGGCTGAACGAACATGACCACAGCCACTGCTTTGTTTCTGCTGGCTGGAAGGCGGCAACGAAAGAAAAGCAGTGGCTGTGGTCGTTTTTTGCGTCCCGCGAAGAAGCACACAGAGACACAGTGAATCGTCGATCCCCCAGAGAACAGATGGGAACATCTGGGAGGGGTGGGGGGGGGGAAGACGAAGGCCCCGAAAGTGTGGGAGGAAGTGCGGGGGATCCTGTGATCTGTGTCTGTTTCTTCGTGTGTCCCAGTGCCCCCTCAAGTTTCCACAAACGTAAACTTTGGCGCTCCGCGCGGATCTCTTCGATCGGCGCCTTGCCCCCCCGGCGGCGCCTCCGGCGCGTCGCCCGTGGCGCGCTCCGCGCGCCACAGGGCGGCGCCGATCCCAGAAGTCCGCGCGGAGCGCCACAAGCTCATGCTTCCAGTCGGGGCGTTGACCTAAGGAACTCTAAATAAGGAACGAGGCCCCTATTTTCCATAAGTGAAACCTCGATTTCACATCGAAAACCTAAGGGAAACCTACGGCAAGCTGCGAAACTATCAAGGAACACGGAGCCCCTCCCCAACGAAAAGGGTTCCTTCTTCAGGGCCCCGACTTTATGGCGCTTGCAGACGGGCCAAGCTGGGATGGCGGCGGCCAGGGACAGCAGAGCGCGACGAGGCTGTGATCTCGATGTTGCAGTGTTGCGGGAATGGGCGAGGCAGCGTTGGCCGCCGTCGCAGCTCTGAGGCGGCGTGCTCCGCGGAGGCTGCAGACTGCTGGGCCTCCGGATCATGGGACGCAGACGGCAGCAACACTGATGCTGCTCCCATCGCACTTCAGGACCACATCCCAGACATGATTCCGAGCACCCAGGGAAAAGTATCGAAACAGTGTCGAGCGAACCTCGCCTCCCAAGGCGCGACGCGTGGAAAAACCCTCCAGTTTCGGTGCCTTTCTTGGTGCTCGAGATCATTCCTGGTGGTCCAGGCCAAAAGTAGGTTGGAACATCATAGAGCAACACCAGCGACAGCCCAGGGCCGACCCGTGCGCGCGCGTCATGCCTGGCGCGGTAAAGTCACACGGCGCGGCCGCCAACAATTGAACGGGCGAAGATCAGGAGGGGAACAAGACACACAGACACAATTCATCGTCCACTCCCAGGAAATATGGGAAAATATGGGAAGTGGGGGGGAAGACAAAAACCCAGATAATATTGGAAAATATGGGGAATCCTTTTATTTGTGTGTATTTGTTTGTGTGTCCTTGGGCCCCTTCAAATAATTGAACGGGCGAAGAACGGTATAACATATACGTTTTCGCTGTCGGGGGCGCCTGTCCCAGGGCGGCTGGAAAGTTTACAACACCCTTACGGTGGCACGTCAAAGTATAAACTTTCCAGCCGCCCGTGGGCAGCGCCCCCGGCGACGGAAAAGTTTATTCTATACCGTTCTTCGCGCGCTGAATAATGGCGCGCACATGAACGGCTCCCCCCCCCACACCGAGGTAATGTGCGTCGTGCGGCGCGATCCCCGTGTTGGGCGCCCTGCTTCCTGTCCTGTCTCGACCTGTGCGTTGCCAGAAGCCTTGGCATCGCTCGGACATGTGCATCTTTTCTCGGCGAGGGCCTTCGAGGAGCATCCTTGATCATCGAGGAAAAAGCAACACGCACGAAACCGACAAATACGCTGAAAATGGACGTCCGAGCGAATGGAAAGAGTCGGGGAAGCGTTAGACTCGAGTACGCTGGAACTCCGATTTGCCGACGTCTTTTGACGAGCGCATCTTGGATTTTGACGGTCCAGTGTTCGTGGGATGTTTGCAGCGGGAGTTCGCGTCAAATTTCAGACTGGGTCTCGCCATTTTCATGATGGCCCTGTCATGGCCAACCCGAGTCCCCCGAGGCCGAGTCTCTTTCCTGAAGGAAAAAACGCATCCGACGGATTCGATTGTCAAGAGTCTCCTTCCTCCTCGTCCTCGTCGCCGTCCTCCTCCTCCTCGCCTCCATAATCCTCAATTTCCTCTTTCCTCTCATCCTTTCCCCTCGCCCTCATTCGTATTCTCCACCTCTTCGTCCTCCATCTGGGGGCTGGAAAACCCAAAGACACAGTCAACAGACACAAAACCCAGGATGCTCTGTCCGCTTGGGCCGACGGAGGGGCGACGAGCGAGGGGGGGAAGTGAGAAGGAGAAGGCCTTCTCAGAAGTTTCGGGAGTCCCCCAGCCTTCTGAGAAGTTTTCGAAGCTTTCCCCGAAGGCAGGAGAAACCTCTCAGAAGGCGCGAGGGCTTCTGAGAAGTCCCCCTGCCTTCCGAGAGGGCCTTCTCCTTCTCACTTCCCCCTCTCGCTCGCCGCCGAGAAAAGGCAATTACCCATACCTCAAAGAAGAAAAGACGCCATTAGCAGAAACTTTGGCGCTCCGCGCGGATTTCTTGGATCCGCGCCGGGCCCACCCCCGTGCGGCGCCTCCGGCGCCGCCCCTGGCGCCGCGCGTCACGGAGGGGGGTCAGCGCAGATCCAAGAACATTCGTTTTTTTTTGTTTCCTTGTGCCGCTACCCTTCTCTCGTTTCCCCCTTTGGGGGCCTCCTAGGGGGCCCTCGTCGCCACCGCTGGATTCGCCTCGAAGTCCTAGTCAGAACGCGCTCCAGGAGAGGTCCGGGGAGCAGCGGTATCGATACCTTTCCCCAACCTCCGCACCTCCGCTCCCCTCCCCCATCCCCCCTCTAGCGGACGCGCGTCGTGCTGCATGCTGCGGTCGTGGCTCCCCGGGGAGGCGATCGCTGTGGAGTCCAGTCCATCGTCCAAGAGGGGGAGGGGTGGGGCGAGGACCAGGGGGGGGGCTGGACATCATGGCCAGAGTCTTCAGATTTCATGCCCCCCTCTTTTTCTTTTTGTCTTCCTTGCATCATCACTGTGATTAGTATTATTGCAACTCCCGTTCTCCCTGTTCTTCTTATTATTCTTCGTCCCCTTCATACAATTATTGTGCTTATGTCTGAAAGAGCGCGTTCTGTGGTCGCTTGGGGGGGGGGGGGTTGGAACGGGACCCCTCCCCCCACCGTGGATGTAGGGGGGGGGGGTTCGAACTCCCCCCCCCTGGATGGGGGGGGGGGCGTTCGACCCCCCCCCCTCCCTCTCCCCTCCCCTCCCTGCTTCCCCTCTCCTCGGGTCGGCGCTGCGCTTGCGTCGGCGGCGGCTGGCGATGGCGGCGGGGACGACGATTTCCATTTCTGGGCCCGCGCCGGCGCCTGCGGCGGCGGGCGGCGGTGGCGGGGAGCGTCGACGAGGACGACGGTGGTGGTGGTGGTGTGGTGGGTTGTGGTGGTTGTGGTGGTGGCGGTGGTGGTGGTTGTGGTGGTGGTGGTGTGGTGGTTTGTTGTGGTGGTGGTAGTGGTTGTGGTGGTTGTAGTTTGGTGGTGATGGTGTGGTGGTGGTTTGTGGTGGTTTGTGGTGTTGGTGATGGTGGTGGTTGTGGTGTGGTGGTTTGTGGTAGTGGTGGTTTGGTGGTGGTGTGGTGGTTGCTTGTGGTGGTGGTGGTGGGTTGTGGTTGTGGCTGTGGTTTGTGGAGGTGGTGCTGGTGGTGGTGGTGGTGGCGGTGGTGGCGGTGGTGGTGTTGTGGTGGTTTGTGGTGGTGGTGTTGCGTTGTGCTGCTGGTTGTGGTGATTGTTGTGGCGGTGGTGGTGGTGGTGTGGTAGATTGTGGTGGTGGTAGTGGTGGTGGGTTTTTGTGGTGGTGGTGGTGGTGATGGTGAATTGTGGTGGTTTGTGGTGGTGATTGTGGTGTGGTGGTGGTGGTGTGGTGGTGGTTTGTGGTGGTGGTGGTTGTGGGTTGTGGTGGTGGCTGTGGTTTGTGGACGTTTGTTGTGGTGGTGATGGTGGCGGTGGTGGTGGTGGTGGTGTGGTTGTTTGTGGTGGTGGCGGTGGGTTGTGCTGCTGGTAGTGGTGGTGGTTGTGGCGGTGGTGGTGGTAGTGTTGTAGATTGTGGCGGTGGTAGTGGTGGTGGGTTTTTGCGGTTGTGGTGGTGGTGATGGTGAGTTGTGGTGGTTGTTGTGGTGGTGGTGGCTGTGGTGGTGGTGGTGGTGGTTGTGTGGTGCTGTTGGTGGTGGTGGTGGTGCGGTGGTGGTGGTGGTAGTGGTGGTGGTGGTGGTGGTAGTGTTGGTAATCGTCGCTGCGTCCCCGCCGTCGCCAGCGCCGGCGCTGCTGGCCGCCGCCATCGCCGGCGCCAAGGGGGGGGGGTGAGTTTTGACCCCCTCCCCCCTGGGAGGAGGGGGGGGGTTTGAAACCCCCCCCTGGGCTGCCTTTGGTCATCGTCGCTGCGACCCCGCCGTGGGCGCTGCTGGCGGCCGCCAGCGCCGGCGCCGGCGCCGAGGGGGGGCCGGGGGTTCGCGAGGGGGGGGGGGTTTGGGGGGAGGAGAATCCCCTCTGGTTTTGATCGACGGCGCCGAGTGTTGGGGGGGGCCCACCCCCCGGGTCGAAACGCGCCGCCGAATGTTCCCAAGGCATGCGCCCGTGAAACGCGTTTTCGTCTGTCTCCCTCTTGTTGTTGTTATTTAGCTTCTTCTTATTATGATTCTTCTGTCAACGCGTGCCCCGGCCTCCAGTCGTCCGCGCCCGTGCCTGGAGCCAGTGCGCGCGCCTTTCCCCCCCTCGCGGCCCCCGTCCTCGGCGGCGCACCCGGCTCCAGCTCGAGTGCTCGTCCTCGGGGAGGCTTGGGCGCTGGAAGCTGGACCCGCTGGTCGCCGGAGTCTCCTGCGCCCGCACAGTGGGGGCCCATGCGAAGAAACACCCCGCTTGCCTCCAAGGTGCCCCGGGTTTCTGGGGTTTCGATGGTTTTGCCATGGAAAGCGCGACGTTACCACACCAGACGTCAGTGGGCGTCCTGGGGTCTCAGGGTTGGGGGTTTCTGGCGGAAGGTTTCTTGTGGACGGGCCCCCCACTGTAGGCCTCCTGGATGGGGTCCGAACAGATAGTGTCGGAGGATCGCGCCGCATCGCCGATGCACCGGCGATGCGGCTCGATGTGGAGCCCGCGCTTCCCCACAACGACGTCGCCGTTGCATCGCCGACGTCTCCGATGTGTCGCCGATGCATCACTGATGCATCGCCGATGCATCGCCGATGTATTGGCGATGCGGCTCGATCCTCCGACCCCGCCTGCTCCGACCCCAGCCAGGGAGGCCCTCCTGCGCCCCTCGCGGGCCTCGGATTTCCATCTGGCTGCTGGGGCCCCGGTGGCGTCTCACCGGGGGCGAATCGTGGCGCGAAGCTGCGTGGTTGCAGGCTCAGTGGGCGTCCGCTCAGAGTCCTTCCCTGGACCCCTGCGGAACACCGTCCTGCACTGCTTCCAAGGGCCTCGTTTGCGGCCGCGGCGGCGACCCCCCCCTCCCGACGGCTCAGAAGGGAGGCGGAGGAGCAGGGTGTGTGCGTGTGTGTGTGTGTGTGTGTGTGTGTGTGTGTGTGTGTGTGTGTGTGTATGTGTGTGTGTGTGTGTGGGTGTGTTGAGACTGGCCTCGCTCGCATGTGGGCAGGGCCTAGGGGGCCCCAGGAATTCGTCCGTGGGATTCGTTGTCGATCGTTTTAACATAGCATTGAAAAGTCACTTTTTTCGTCCTTGAGATCATGCTTGCTTTTTGGTGGCGTGTTTTCCCGAGAAGGTGCGCACGCTATGCATGATGGTTGAACATCCCCGTGGTTTTCGGAGTTGTGGCGCCTGGTGACCTTGTTGGTTGATACCCTTTTGCTGCGAGGGCTCTGGCGGTTCCAGTCTAATGCACGCCTTCTCTGTACGAGGGTACAGAACATATTCGCTACTCATTCACCTCTTACATCAATTTCACTAGTTTCCTCCTCCGACGACAAAGACAGGTAACCATACGTACAGGCCTTCGCATTTGTTTGCTCTTGGAGTCTCTAGAAGGCTTCTTCGAGCCATTCTGGATCCATAGTCGGCCTTTTGTTTTGTTGTTCTTTTGAGTTTTCTGGGCCCTCATGGGGTCTCTCGTTTTTTTGTTTCGGGGGCGTTGGGGACCCTCTTGAAGCAAGTCTGGGGCAATCGATCAGCGAGGGGGGTGATTCTTGCTGAGGGCCCTCCTCCTGGAACCCGACGAATTATGTGTCGGAGGACCCTCTTCGATGCCCTCAAGGATCTCTTCTGGGACTCCCTTAGGGTCGCACTGAGCGATCTTGGGGTCATCTTGAGGCCCCAGGAGCCCCCTTCCGGAAGCGAAAGGGCCGCTGGATCCGGGCTGCTCGGGCGGCTTCGAGTCCCCTTGAAGCCGCCCTTGTGGTGTCCTCAAGCCTTTTGAAGGCATGTCGGACGCCATGGTGGCCCAACTTGGCCACTCTGGCGCCGCCTTGGAGGCCACTTTGGGGTGCCCAGCAGGGCCATCCTGGAGCCACGTCGAGAGCCAGGGGCCCCTCCAACCCGTCGCGGGGGGCCCGCGTCAGGCCCCGAGGGAGGGGCAAACCCTTCACCCAAGGGGGAACGAAAATTAAGTCGGGCCTGTCCCTCTACAGGAGGAAAATCCAAAAATAGTAAAAAAATAATAGGGGGACGATTTTTTGACCATTCTGACCATTTTGGCATATTTTTTTGATCATTTTCTATTCTTCCTCCAAAACCCCCCTGTACTGGGCGCGTCAAGGCGGTTAGTAAGTAGATAGCCCCAGTGTAGTTGAGGTATAGTGTCGGTATAATCTACATATAATTCCGTCATCTTCGGTTGATCCGCCCTAAGTGATTCACAAGCGCCCCGCCTCCTTAGGCTGCTTAGGGTATCCAGCTTCGGCTGGTCGAGGCCTTACTATCCTGGTTAGTATAACCTCCTATCGGAGTTCAGGGTGGTTCCGTATGGCGGTTACATCTAGATACGAATGTGGTTCTAATGGGGTTAGCTATGTTGGCGTTAGGCTGGTTAGGTATCGTGGTTACCACAAGTCGGGGAGCGTTTTTCGATTGCAGCAAGCCCCGATATGAAGCGCAGGGCGCAGCGATTCTGGTAACATACCCCCAGAAAATAAGTTCCCACTTCAAAAAAACAAGCCGAACTACGAGCATATCCACGATCGCAAGCAACAAAACAAATTCAAACAAACGAGATGCATGAACCGTGCCAGCAGCAGCAGTGAGCAGGACTTGGCAGCAGTCACGTACACGCGAGGCTCAGCAGTACGTGCGCCGATGGGGATGATGATGATGAGGAAGAGGAGGAGGGGTAGCTGAGGAGGAGGAGGAGGAGGATATTTTTGGGGAACGCACAGAAACAAAACCAGACATGCGTAGCCACACTGGCCCAAGCCGTTTCGGCAACCCCCGCCCCGCGGGGCAGAGTCGGTGCTCACGTCATCGGTGGGCCTCCACGGCAGCCAGCCATGCCCATGCATCAGAGCTTGCAAGCCGTCCTCACTGAGTTGGCTTCGGGCTTGTCGGCAGTGGTCCAGCAGTACCAGAACGCAGATGAGCAGGGCGCGCGGCAGCAGAAAGCAGCAGCTGATAAGATGGTGCAGCTGCTAATCGAGAGAGAGCTGGCTTACAGGATGACGGTGAAGCCCGACGACGTCGGGGTTCACCCAGCTAATCGGTTCGGCGTCGGCGTCGAGTGGCACGAGGTGCACGCGCTGGCAGGCATCATCATTCGGTCTGGTTGGAGCTGGTCCGAGGTGAAGGACCCCGTTGCCATAGAGCTCGGCAGCGCGCAGCTGGGCTCGGCGCAGATGCGCTTTAACGAGGAGCTCGCTGCCACGAGCGAGGGGTACTTGGCAACGATCTCGAACACGCTGAAAATATTGAGCATCGCTTGCAGCCACACCAACCAGGTCCCACGCTGCGTTCTTCATTGTACGAAGAGCTACGAGACGGAGTTCACCAACGAGGATGGGTACATCAGCCAAGACGCTGTGTTCAGGGCGTGCACCAGCATCAAGGAGGCAATCGATAAGGGCCTCACGTGGATTGTCATCCGATCCGAGGTTGCAGAAGCGGTGCCAGGTCTTCCAGCGTTCCTTTCCGAGTCGCACAACATAGGGCACGGATCGCATCGATTGCAAAGCAAGGTTCAGACATTGTTGCAGATCCACACAAAGATATCCAGGACCATGAGGGCGAAAGGCAGCGCGAACATCCAGTCCGTGATAAGGGACATTGAGCACACGCGCCCGTACCTTCGTGGTCAAGTCGAGGCCATGGCTACGTGCGTGCAGCAGTTCAGCGGTGGCGAGCCGCCCGTGTTCCTGACTGAGCTGAAGGAGTTTGCCAAGACGCTGGGGGACCACACTCGCGACGTCGGGGCGGTGACTTTCAGTATTCTTGGGAAGGCTCGCTTGTCGCAGGCCCCCGAGTGGGTCACAGCTTGCATGAAGGCGTCGCTCGGAGCACCTGAGCAGTTCGTCAGGGACGGCGGCGTTCGGCTAATCACAAGCGCTGACATACAGGCCGTGGAGTCAGGGAGGCTTCGCACTATGGCTTTCGACGCAGTGGCCAAGCACCGCACTGCTGTTCAATACTTGAGGGACGGCTGCAAGGTGACGGACGCCCACTTGTTTGCCAAGCTCATCGGCGACCTCGACGTGCGGATGGTCATGACCACGTACGGCAAGAAAGCTCGCGGGCGCAAGCAGTTCGACGACCTAGACTCTGTGGTGCAGCAATTCGTTCGCGACGTGGTCGCAGCCTGGCCCTCGGCCGCGGGAGTGGACCCCCCCCGGGCGGTGACCGCGCCCGACGAGCCGAAGATCATCACGACCCCCATGGTGCAGTTCGATGCGGGATCGAGCTCGTCAGGCCACGTCGTGAACACCAGCGTCCTGGAGAGCAAGGGTTTCGTGATCGCGGCGAAGGTCAAGGGCAGGGGCGGCGCGGGCGCGCAGGGCGTGTGGATCATCGCGGCGGTCGACGCTGGCAAGGTTTGGCTCTCTCCGCCTTGACCTGCCCCTCCTCCTTCGCTCCTCCTCTCACTCCATGCACCATCTCGCCTTCGCAGGTCAAGCTGTTCAAGGACGACGGCACTCCTGTTCCAAAGTTGTTCAAGGACGACGGCGCGCCCGTTCCCAAGAGGCGCAAGGCAGATTGCGAGCTCCAGGTTTCGGTCAGCCAGCTCATTGATGACTTCGAAGTGGTCTCCGAGGATGCGTCGACGGTCGTGCAGGTGACGGGCGGAAGCGCCATCGGGCTCCTGAGCAAGGAGGTGGCGAGCGAGCTGAAGAGGTCTTTCGTCAGGCTGGCCCCCGAGAGCGCATGCAGGGAGCAAGCCCCCAACGTTGGGCTCACCATCACGTTCGCGAAGGCGGGCAAGAAAGTCGAAGCCAATAAGAAGTATGCGAAAGGTCAACTCGAGCTGATCCCACTGACCCCAAACATCGGATTCGGCGCCAAGGCGCCGCAGAACGGGATCCTCGTGAACATGAAGATGCCAGAGTCCAAGCACGAGATGTGGCTGCTCCCGAAGACAACCTTGCCTGGTGAGAAAGCACCGCAATTCATCGTGCCCGCCTGGTGCGTCCCTTCGGTTTCAGACTCCGCGAAGGTGAACATGGCATGGTCCACGGCGAGGGTGATGGTGCGCACTTTCTGTGCCGAGTCAGAGTCGAAGCGTTTTGACGATTTTACGTGCGTGCTCCCCTGCCTAGTCAACACGAAGGTGATTGAGAAAGGCAGCGAGCTTTTTCTGAAAAGCGCAGAGACTGGCGTTGCGCAGAAGCGGTAGAGCGCCGCTTCCTCACCGCATCACCACGCTGGCCAGTGCATTACTTAAACGATACCCCAGGACACCCAACATAAAATCCAAGGGCGTGAAACTCCAAGGGCTTGAAACTTTATCTCCAACATCACCGCCAACAGTATCACTGGCCAGCCTTTTCAGGAATCGCACGTGGGTGGTTTTGTTTGGCTGGCGGAAGCGTTTCTCCTGTGCCATGCAGTGCCCACGATGACTCTTGTTCGAGCGGTCGTTGCCAGGCCGCGCGAGCCCCGCTACCAGTGTGAAAACAATTATGATGGTGCAGCGTTTGAGAAGATGGCTACGGCTATAGGGATGAGGAGTAGAGAGAAGAGGGTAGGAGAAGGGAGTGGAGAAGATGATCAAGATATCAGGAGAAGTAGGATAGGATCGAACGTACGCCAGGCTTCACCATCGCAAGTACGCAAGCAGAACAAACGCACAAAAGCAGAACAGATGCACCAAGATCACATGAACACAAACGTTAGGCTGGCTACGTCAGCATCCCCTGATCAGATGCAAGGCCGCGGCTCGAGGATGTGTGGGCACGATGATTGCGAGTACGAGGAGGGAGGAGGAGGAGGATGAGGAGGAGGAGGAGGAGGAGGAGGAGGAGGACGCAAAGCACACGTGTGTTTGTTGTACAAACACGAGGAGGGGGAGGCGGAGGAGGAGGAAGAGGAGGAGGAGGCGGAAGATAAGGAGGAGGAGGAGGAGGAAAAGGAACAGGAGGAGGAGGAGGAAGAGGAGGAGGAGGAGCGGCTGTTTCAAAAGATTTGGTCGCCCCTCCTCCTCATCATCCTCATCCTGCTCTTCCCCCTCATGACCCCCCCCTCCTCGACCGCCGCCCGCGGCCGCTGCCGCCGCTGCATCGGAGAGATCGTGATGGTGCCGCAGGACCGCCCACCGCCGCGCCCCCGCTGAGGGGGAGCAGGAGGAGAGGAGGAGAGGCGGAGGAGGATGAGGAGGATGAGAGGAGGAGGAGGAGGAGGAGGAGGAGGAGGAGGAAGAGGGAGAGGAGGAGTAGGAGGAGGGGGGAACGGAGGAGTAGGAGGAGGATGATGACATACGTGCTGGCCTCTATTCCATTTCGTGGGTGGCGCGAAAATCTCCCTCGACAACCCCCCCCCCCCCCCCCTATAAGGATCCTTAGGTGGGGTTTTCCAGAAACACATTTCCAAGGCTTCTGGAAGCGCAGATGGCTTCCGCAGAAGCTCCTGGAGTCAAAACTGTGTACGCAGATTCCGCGTGCGATCTATTTGGTAATGCCGCCCGCGTTTCCGCCCCTGGGGAGGACGAGTTCGCACCGTGCTGGCGCGGAGGAGGAGGGGGAGGAGGAGGAGGAGGAGGGGGAGGAGGGGGAGCTCCAGGAGGAGGAGGAGGACGAGGACGAGGACGAGGAGGAGGAGGAGGAGGAGGAGGAGGTGGAGAAGAAGGAAGGGGGGAGGACGACCAGAAGGAGGAAGGGGGGGCGGATCAAGGGTTCCGTGGGCCCTGGGGCCAAAGGGTTTCTGAGCCACGTGTTCCTCTCCAAGGGCTTTCAGTGGTTCCGAGGGCTATGTGCCAAAGCATGTCGGGAATTGCAACCCGTACTCTATGCAAGAGCCTCGGGGGGAGGGGCTTCGACACCGCGGTGTCGTGGGCCCTTGGGGTCACGAAGTCCGCCTACTATCCTGCGTCGCGTCCCCCAAGGGCCATGGGGGTTTGGGTTTCAAGAGGGTTGTCCCCGACAAGTTCTTGAACCACGGTTTCGTCTCCAAAGGCTTCGGGTAGCTTGGGGCCTGCAGCTGCTTAGGCCTCTGGGGCCACTGCTTCTGATTCTGGGGTTTCGGGGTCGCACAGGCAGATTCCGTCGGCTTCGTCTCTGTAGGCCTGAGGAGGCCCGACTCCTGCCTACGGAGGGTAACCCAGCACCGCCGCCTCCTCCCCCCCCCTCTTCCTTCTCGCCATCCTCCCCCCTTCCCCTCCCCCATAGCCATTTGGGCTCAAACACAAGTTCTGGTTCAGGTTCCGAAGCCTCAGCCTCTGCGCCAGAATTCGCACGCCATGCCAGTGTCCATTCAATCAGGCTACGTGTGCGTGTCTACTGACGGCGCGCCGCCGTCGCCAGCGCGCAGCTGGGTCGCGGCGACGGTCCAGGTGGAGAACAGGACGTTCGTATACTGCGACAGGAGGGACGCGAGGTTCGCCAAGCTGTGCGGCAGCTCGTTCGCCATGCTGGAGGCCATCGTGGCAGCGCGGAACGAGATGGTCGACAACTTGATGGCAGCTGTCGGTCGTGCCGGCGACCCGCTCGCCGAGGAGGACGTCGTCGAGGAGCGCCCGCCAAAGCGAGCGCGCAGGGAGCTCATCGATGACATCGAACCATTCGTGGAAGTTGCAGTGTCCATGGCCGACGGCTCCACTGCGAAGATCAACGTGCTCACGACCGCCCATCATCGTGACAAGCTGGCTGTAGAGCTCTCCACCAGCGTGCTCGAGCTCCTCGAGAAGGCGCCACTGCCGCAACAGACGGGCGAGGTGAGGCCAGCCCTGTCGTCTGCGCACGTCCACTGGCTTCCTTGCAGGCACTCTCTGAGGGTGAAGTACTACGACGCTCAGGCGAGGAAGTGGAAGCAGAAGTCTGTCCAGGTGCCATTGTCGGGCTGCCCGACGCAGCGCGTGGAGCGCATCACAAAAGAGCTGGAAGCCTTCTACCAGGGGCACCACTCCGAGGACCAGGGCGAGGCCGCTGCCATTGGCGGCGCCTGACGCTCGGCCACGGCACCGACATGGCGGCGTGCCGATGCGCGTCGGATGCATGGGGCGGCTTAGGGTTCAGCTGCTCCAGCGTGCTCGCGACGGGGAAGCGAGGCGCTCAGCTGGCGGCGCCAGCGCAACGAAACGAGCATGTGCAGATTGCTAGAGGAGGAACTCAGGGAGGAGGGAGGGGTAACAGCAGACAAAAAACAAGGCAGCAATGCACCGCCATAAGGCAATCATGAGCATGTCTGACCGCAAACACACGTGCAACCCAACGTAGGCTGCGAAGAAGCTCAGATGCACCAGTGCGCCCAGACGCGTTGGTGCATATGCACCAGTGCGCCCTGGCGCGCTGGTGCGTGCACCCCCCCCCCATGCGATGCACCAGTGCGCCCAGGCGCGTTGGTGCATATGCACCAGTGCGCCCAGGCGCGTTGGTGCATCTGAGGCTTCTTGAGGGTACCGACCAGACGGCCTCGCGGGGAGGCTGCGTGAAAGCTCAGGGGACGTATGATGTTGAGCGCGTCGGTGTAAATTCAGCGCCGTTAAGGCCTTTCTCACCAGGGGGTATGGAGAAATGTCGGCCCTTTGGAAGAAGAGGAGGACCACCCAGCCCGGCCTTTTTTCAGGAAAAACCGGCCTTGAAATGGCCGCAGGCCGGCCTAAATGGGTAGCCCTCGGGTCGGGCCCTTGAATAGGCTCTAGCATCGGTGTTTCCACGTGCACTTCAGGCAAGCTCGCCCTCTCGATCCCCCCCGCTCGCATCCGCAGCCATTTTCAGACAACTTTTGCAGGATTGCCTATCTCCAAAGCGTCGGCCCGACCAAACTCAGTAACCATGGACTTCGAGGCCCAGCGCCTGTGCACGATCATTTCGCAGCGCCTGTCTTTCGTGTCCTCCCAGGTCGGAGCAGGCATGCCTGAGGCCGTCTTGCTTCAGGCTCAGGCGAACTCGCTCGTGGCGACCTTCAGCTCCTCCACGGGGATTTCCCTTTCGGTGGCCACGCAGGTGACCGAACATATCAGCAAGGGCCCGTGGACGCCTGACCAGAAACTCATGATGGCGACGGCTCTGAACGACGCCGCCGCCGCCCAGGAGTTGACCAAGAAGTCTGGTAAGACTCGCTGCCTACAGACTTGCTCGGACCTGCAGCTCTTCCTCACTGCGTCTGACTGGGGCGCGCTTAACAACGCCATGCTGTCGGATGAGGCGAAGGCCCAGACATTGGGCGCTCGCATGTGGCGCGTGGGCATCACATGCCCTTCTGAGAAGACCCTGAAGGCAGCTGCTGGCATTATCGTCGCCTGCACCTACTCGGACATTGGTCAAGTGTCTGGCTCCCAGAAGGTGAAGCTCTGCGACAAGGTCCAGGAGGTCGTGAAGGGCATCGACAAGTCCAAGGTATACCCTCACGGTCACCAGAAGGACTTCACGCTGCCATCGGCGCTCACACCTGCTCAGCACAGGTTCGCGTACCCCGACGCCTCTGACCCGCCAGTGGCTGCGCCAGCTGGCTTCGACATGAGTGGCACCAACATGTGCCGCAGGAAATCTTCCAGCCAGGTGACAGGACGAACGCTCAAGGTCAATGGGCCAGCGAGCTCGGCAGATCAGCCGCCAGCCCTGCAGCTGGCACTCCCGCAGGCTCCGCAGACGCAGGCCCAGCATTGCCCCTTGCGGCTCTTGGCGGGATTGGCAAGCCAGGCGTTCGGCAACAACCCATTCGCAGCGATGCAGCCTTTCGCTCAGCAGTTCGGCATTCAGTTTCAGCCCAGCCACTTCGCCAACCAGCTCGGCGCGACCTCGCCCTACGCGCAGACTGCCAGCGCCCCCGTCATGGCTGACCGCGCGCGCGAGCCAGCTGAGGAGCTTGACGAGGCTCGCGACGACGCCTTGCCAATCCCCGACTCGCCCATGGAGCCAGAGGATGAGGTCGCACAGCTAGAGCGGGACATGGCGGCGTCTGCCAAAGCCAAGAAGGCCAAGGAGTCGGCGGCGGCTGCGACCGCCAGGAGCAAGGCCAAGAGCAATGCCAAGGGCAAGGCCAAAGGCAAGGCGAAGGCCAAGGCCTCACCCAAAAAGGCCTCGCCTAAGAAAGGCCTCGCCTAAGGCCTCGCCTTGCCGCAAGCCAGCTGCTGCGGCGCCTAAGACAGCCCCGCGCACTGTGAGTTTTTCCGAGTATTTGAAGCCCCACGATGCCAAGGGCAAGTCTCGCGGGGCATTCACAGGCAGGGCGTATGACAACACTAGAAGGAACGCCATCAGGGCTGGCCTGTCAGATCGCGATGCCACAGTTGTCGCGCGCGAGGCCTTCGCGGCGGCGACTGAGGTGTGGAAGAAGGCAAACAAGGCAGGCTCCAAGTAGGATGTACAGTTAGCCTGCTTGGCCCCTCTTTCTAGGCAAGGCATCGCGTCGCTCTCTGCACCTAAGCTCACGTCGACAGTGGGATGAGCTACTGTCATTGTCGGGGCCTCTGCATCACATCGGGGATTGGTGTGCATAGGGCACGCCCCGCATGCTCGAGCATCTGGCAGCAAGTGCGCACGCGCAGAACCTGCAGGTGGCCCTCTCACTGCCAGCCTGCGTAAACGCGAAGAGCAAGACAACATCGGCACCAACATAGCCACCATCATCATTGTTGCCTCCTCCTCCTCCCCCTCCTCCTCCTCCTCCTCCTCCTCCTCTCTCCTCCTCCTCATCATCCTCCGCCTCCTCATCATCTCCATCTCATCGCCCTCGCTCATCGTCCCATGTCTTTGCGAGGAGTGATGTTGCCCTCAGAGCTCGAGATGATGCCGCCGTTTGAAACCTCCAGCTGGTTTCAGTGAGCTCCCGAGAGGCACCGTATTGCTTGAGTTGCTGGTAGCGATCGCTGAAACGATAACATGACCTATATCCAAGACCAATCGCTGCAACAATCTGAAACCTCAGAAGGCGAAAGGGAGGATGCGGAGGGAGATGCGGAGGACGAGGAGGAGGAGCAGGAAGATGAGGAGAAGGAGACAAGGAGGAGGGGTGTGAGGAGCAGGAGGAGGAGGGCACGTGGGTGGAGGAAGAGGAGGATGACGATGAGGGGGAGGAGGGGGGGGGGGGGGGGGGGGGGGGGGGGGTGGCCAGCGGAAGGGGTATCAAGATGAAGGGTTCCACGGACTCCGCGACTCACGATTTCTGGAACCACGAGTCCTTCTCCAAAAGCCTCGGGGAGCTCCAAGACCGAGACCCTTTGGATGCCAAGGCTTGAATTTATGCCTCTGGGTCCCTTGTCCCGTCTTCGTCTTCGTCAGAGGCCTCCGCGAGGTTTCTTCAAAAAGGCTGGGTGGGGCCCTATGAGGACCACGAAAGCCCGAGAAGCTTCCAATGGGCTTCAAGTTCAAACAGTATCCCGAGAAGCTCTTAAGGACCTCATCCCCGAGGAGCTCCCCAAGCCAAGAAAAAAAAACTCCATGAAAAGGGGGCGCCACATGAAAGACCACGCCACCCTCTCAATATAAAACTTCGCCCCCCCACCCTGGTAGTGAGAAGTGATGTGTGGTGCGGTGTCGCGTGTTTTTTCGCGCGTTGCGCTTTGCCGCGCATGCAGGTGTCGTGAAGTGCCATACCGCAGGCGTTGGGTGGCGAAGCTTGCTACAGGGGTGGTGATGGCCAGCAGTGATCGTTGGTTTAGTCTTGTCAGCGTAGCCAGTTTGGCTCAAGCACAATGGCCGACGCCAAGAGAATCAAGCTTGCCCACCTCGGCCGCGACGCCCACGTGAGCGCCAGTGGGCTAGAGCACCTTCTCAAGCAACTTCGGGATGATGGCGGCTTGCTCCCTGCGGCGTTTTCGAGTTCCAGCCAGAGGCGGGCGAGGCAATCAATTGCTTACCAGAGCACTACATTTGGATCCTTGATTCAGCGCCGTTCTGCTCCCAGTAAGAAGCTCAATGCGCCACCTGTTGAGCTTTACTTCCAGCGCCCGTTTGCTTTCTTAGAGGCGGCGTGCCAGGTCAGCGAAGAGTTTCGCAGTGCGCTGGTGAGGGCGCTGGGCGCCTCCAACAACCATGCATCGATTGTGCTATACACAGATGAGATTACACCTGGGCAAGCGCTGCAGCCGCACAATACGAGAAAGGTCCAAGCAGTCTACTGGACCCTGAAGGAGTTCGGATTCCCGATCTTGAGCAACGAGATGGCGTGGATGACGGTGTGCGCGCCCAGATCAGACACCGTCGCGGAACTCCCTGGTGGCATGGCCGAGCTGTTTCTGTACGCGGTTAAGTTCTTTGTCGGGAGGCCCGCTGGGGCCGACTTGCGACATGGCATCTCCCTGTCGATCCCAGGCGAAGCAGCCCCTCGTCTGGTCACGGGGCACATTGCCATGCTCGTGCAGGACGAGCGCGGCCATAAGTTCTCGACTTGCGTCAAGGGGTCTGGCGGGATCAAGATATGTGCTCTTTGCAAAAACATAGCGGCGTTCAAGAGTACGTACTTGCCAGACCCCACTGGCTTTCTCATTCCCTCGACGGACCTCAACGTGGCGGCGTTCAAGCTGCACTCGGACGAGGGGGTCAAAGCCATCCAACGGAGATTGCGAGATGTGGCGGACAACGGCAGGAGGATCGACCTGGAAACTTTGGAAACGCAGCTGGGCTTCAACTACATCAAGGCTGGGCTACTCCAGGACGGCGACGTAGATTTTAACTTGATCAGTTGCTGGTGCTATGGCTGGATGCATTGTTATTGTGTAGACGGCACGCTCACCAAGGAGGTATCGGAGTTCGAGGCGAGGCTTTCTCAGCATGGGCTTGGAGGGACATTCATCGACACGTACTTGCAGCTGTGGCGCTGGCCGAACGCATATGCTCATGCCAGGCAAGTTTTCCGAAAACACGCAGACCACTCGCCAGCTGGCTCGGCTTCTGAGTATCTTTCACTGTGCCCTGTGCTTGCCCAGTACGTGCGCGGAGTTGTCAAGAAGAAGGGGGTGTGCGACAAGGAGGCAGACAGCTTTCTTGCTCTTGCTTACGTGATGGAGTTACTACAGATGGCCAACGGCGGCGACGTTCGGGCAGGTGAGCTTGCACGCGCGATTCACAAGCATCTTGCGCTGCACCAGGCAGCGTGCGGTTTTCTGCTGTGGAAAGCTAAAGAGCACTATCTGTTGCACACCCCGAGCCAATTGCAACTCCATGGCATGATTATATCAACGTTTCTGCACGAGCGGAAACACCGCGTTTTAAAGAGAGTGATGACGCCACGGCACAGTTTGACTGCGTTTGACCGTTCGGTTTTAGAAGAGGTCACCGTCCAGCACCTCCTACGATCTAGGCCGCCACAACCTTTCCAAGCCCGACATAATCAACCTCAAGGTACCAAGCAAGACAGCGACAGCTTCGTTTTTGAAAGCGTTCCCTTTTGCTGAGGGATATGATTTTTCGTAGGAAACTCAGTGTACGCACAAGGCAGAGTTGTTTCAAGTAGGGATGTCTGCACTGTCCTTGGGGAGGATGGGCTCGTGTGGATTGGCAAAGTGCAATTTTTCTGTTCCATCGATTCTTGGGTAGGATGCTGCATGACTCCTTGGTCTTTGGCAGGTTCGTGCGGGGAATCTGCGACGTGCAAGGTTGAAGGGAATGGCACGTTGGTACCTCTTTCTCGTTTGCAAGAGCCATGCGTGTTTAAGGATGCCCCTTTAGGGAAGCTGGCTCGAGTGCTGCTGCCACCTAGGTTTAAGCATTCTGGCGCGAAGCTTCGCCCTTGCAAGATGTGCAAGTAGGGGAAGGCTGCTTCAAAAGTGTACAGGGATGAGGAGAAGGAAGAGAAGAGGAGGAGGACGAGGAGGAATGGGAGACTGGGCCCCGTGAGCTAAGTTCGATCGGACTTGCGACCTTGAAGGCCTGGAAAAACAAACAACACAAGTTGGCATCAGGGTTTGCGCCTGACTCCGAGCCCACTTCGCTTTCCTTAATCATTCATGGCTTGCGCCCCAAACCGCCGCAACAACTCCTCATCCGTTCTCCCCGTCCTCCATCTCCTGGTCTCCTCCTCTCGGACCTACTCCTCTTCCTCGCCTTCTCCCTTCTCCTTGTCGCCCTCCTCCGCCCCTCTCATCCTCCTCGCCCGTAGGGTGGCCCATAGGGGCCGCGAGAGGTCTGCAGGCTCACTTTAGGACCTCACGAGCGCCCCTGAGGACCCTTGCAGGGCTTTCGCCCCCTCCGCCGCCTGGAGATTTCCTACATCGTCGAAGTGACACCTCCCCCGCAGACCCCCTCCGCCCCCGACGACTCCCGTCGCCGCCGATAAGAAAATTTGCAGTGTGATGTTGAAAAAATGCGACGGCCAACTGCGCAAACCGAGTTAGCCTAACGAAACTAACCAAGTATCCTGGTTGGCTAACCTGCTTACTATCGGGGTTCTAAGAACCTTAGAACCTCTTGCCGCTAACCTCATGGTGTACTCGGCGTACAGGGGTAGTAAGGGCGATAGAACTAAGCTAATGCCTTCGTAAGCTCAATGACCCCCCCAGTAGGGGGGGCAGGCCCGACGTAACACAAAAAGGAGGGCCCTGGCAAGGGCGGCCTGCGAAACCGCCTGCGCCCAGAGGGCTGGCCGGACTCCTGGACCGCACCCCGACCCCGTCGTATCGTGGCGCCGTTCCCGTCGGCTCGCTCCGCCGCGCGCCACGCAGCACGCTCGGCTCGGCCGGCGTGGCTCCGTCGGCTCGGCCCGGCGCGCGTCGCGCAGCACGTGTCAAACAGTGGCAAAGCGTCTTGGTTCGCCTATAGCCCTACCAAGCAATGTTCTAAGAACCTTGTGTGGTTTCCACGAAGTGTTCTTAGAACATTTCTGGCGGAGTCTGTCTTGTTTTATCACATCGGGTTTATATTCTAAGAACATTGCTTTGGTTCTTATAACATTTGTGGGTTCTAAGAACATCTCGTGGCAGGACCATAGGAATGCCGGGACGGTCGCCTCGCCTCGCGCCCCATCCTCCCCCCCGACGCTGAGCGGGCGAAGGACGGTGTAGAATACACTTTTCCGTCGCCGGGGGCGCCTGCCCCAGGGCGGCCGGAAAGGTCTTACTCCGGCGTGCCATTGCAGGGGTAAGAAGCTTCCCAGCCGCCCTGGGGCGGGCGCCCCTTGACCGCGAAGCAGCTCCTGCCACACCGCTCTTCGCCTGTCAGGACGCTCGCACGTGTAGCCCGCGCGCGGCGCCTCTCCGCCCCCTAAGCTGGGCCCGCCGCGCCCCTCCCCCGTGATTCAGGAGGGGAAGAAACACACAGACACAATTAATCGGCGATTTCTCAGAAAATACGGGAAACTATGGGAAGTGGGGGGGAAGACAGAAACTCAGAAAATATAGGAAAATATATGGGAATCTGTTTATTTGTGTGTATTTATTTGTGTGTCCCAGGGCCCCTTCAGTGATGGCGCCCGCGCGGCCGGGCGCTCGCGTGGCCCATCGGGAGCGCGGCCGCCCCCGCGCGGGCGCCCGCCGCCCGCCGTGGCCGCGCGCGGCCTCCGCGCCCTGGCAGAGCCCCGAAGCATCAGGGGTAATTCGGGTAAGGGCTAACTTAGCTTAGCTTCATCTTAGCCTAACTTAGCTTCATATAGATGTTGCTTTCCTAGATCCTCCAACTCCTAGGTAGGGTCGCACTGGGATGATTCGCAGAACATGTTTTGGTTCTAGGAACATTTCCTGGTAGGACTATAGGAATGCCGGGACGGTCGGTCCAGAATCCATGGACGCCCCGGGGTCGGAAGTCAGAGCCCCGAGTCATCAGGGGTAACTCGGGTCAGGGCTAACTCGGGTTCGTGTTTCGGGATTCCGAGCCCGAGATACCCCGGACCCGAGTTGCCCCAGATATTTCGGGCGTCCAGAGCCCCGAATCCTCAGGGGTAACTCGGGTCAGGGCTAACTCGGGTTGGTTTTTCGGGATTCCGAGCCCGAGTTATCCCGGACCCGGGTTGCCCCAGATATTTCGGGCGTCCAGAGCCCCGAATCCTCAGGGGTGACTCGGGTCAGGGCTAACTCGGGTTGGTTTTTCGGGATTCCGAACCCGAGTTATCCCGGACCAGAGTTGCCCCAGATATTTCGGGCGTCCAGAGCCCCGAGTCATCAGGGGTAACTCGGGTCAGGGCTAACTCGGGTTCGCTTTTCGGGAACCCAAGCCCGAGTTACCCCGGACCCGAGTTACCCCGGATAACTCGAGCGTCCAACCCTGGCAGGATCATGCTCGCGAAGATCTTGTCCAACATCGGCGAGGCCGTGCGCCGCGGCCTGGGCGGCGGTCGTCGCCGTCGTCGCCTCGTGGTCGTCGTCGTCGTCGTCGTCGTCGTCGTCGTCGTCGTCGTCGTCGTCGTCGTCGCATCGTGGTCGTCGTCGTTGTCGTTGTCGTCGGTCGGTCGAGGGTCGTTCGAGGGCAGAAGCGCGAGGAGGTCTGTCGCCATTCTCGGCCACTGGGGGCTCCTTGTCGGGCCTCCGGGCAAAAAGAGATCGATCCTGGGAGGCGTCGGGGAACAGGTCTCGAGCGGATCGCGGTTCCACGTTATCGTGGTCCTTTTCGTTGTGGTCGTCGCCGTCGTCTTGATCGTCGTCTTGGTCTTGGTTGTCGTCTTGGCCGTGGTCACCTTCCCTTGACCTTGCCCCTCTCCTGGCTCATCCTCTTCTGCCTGCTCCCGCTCTCATTCCCTCCTCCTCTGGCTCTGGGTTCCCCTCTCTGGTGTCGTCTGGGCCTGGGGTCGCTTTGGGTCTCAGAGAGGTCGCCCTGGGCATCGGCGACAGCCATTACCTGGACAAGGACCGCGGACAGGGGGGAAACCGACGGCCCAGTGGTGCGGACGAGGCGGAGCATGGATGGTCATGCTGTTGCTGCTGCTGCTGCCGATAATTGTGATGATGATGATGATGATGATGATGATGATGATGATGATGATGATGATGATGATGATGATGAGGATGAGGATGAGGATGATGCTGATGCTGATGCTGATGCTGCTAATGCTGATGCTGATGCTGATGCTGATGATGAGTGTCATGATGATGAGTAGGAGGACGAGGAGGACCACTGTAACCCCAAAACGCATCGACGATGTTGTAAAATTTAAAACACCTTCCATCCAAGTTTCCTCTCCACAGGTCCCTGCAATCATTGTTCACCACTGCGCGAAGTGCCCTAGTGGAAGACAGCCGTCTGAGAATCTTCAGCCGTGCCAAAACACCATTGTTGGGACTTCAGCGCCGCGAATCAACGTGGCTGTTGCGTCCTGACGATCTTCAGTCGTGCCAGAGCACGGCTTCTGGGACTTCAACACAGCGAATGCACGTGACTGTTGCGTCTTAAGAATCCTCAACCGTGCCAGCACACCGCTCATGGGATTTCAACCATACGAATACCTGAAGCTGTTGCACACATTCAAGACGAATGTGCGCGGTACTAGGGCGAGAGGGACATTTTGAAGACGGACCGCCATCCATCCGTGCAATTGCTGTAATTTGTTGAGACGGATGTGCGCGGCGCTGAGGCGAGCGACGTATTTTGAAAACGGCCCAGCTTCCACCCGTGAAACTATTGCAAACTTTTAAGGCGAATGTGCGCGGCGTTACTGCGATCTCCACATTTGACGGCCGCCCTCCATCAGTGAAACAGCTGCAAGCTTTTAAGACGAATGTGCGCGGCGCCACGGTCAGGATTGAGAACGGCTGAGATAAGCGAGGATGTTTTTTGTTGGTAGGACGTCTGGGTGATGCGCGCGGCTTAGATCACCACCCACCAAACCACCCCAACCCAACCCGAAGGCTCGGATTTACCCTCGATTTCTAGTGTGGTCCGGGAACATCGAACAAACACATATGGAGCCCATACCCCCCCAAACCCGAAATTCGGGTCTTCGGGTTGGGTTGGGGTGGTCTGGTAGGTAGTCATTAGACGCACCGCGCATCCCCGCCAGCCCGTCGAAAGGTGCCTCGCGGCACGCCGTGACGCAGGGGGAGGCCGGGGCGCCGGCCTCTCGGTCGAGGGCCCCCCCGAGAGGGCCCAGCGGAGGCCTTGGCAGTAGACCTTGGATTTCTGCGTGTCCGCGGACAAGCGCGAATCTATCACTCGTTACTTTGGATTTCGTAATAAAAGGGAGGGGGGTCTCATTTCGCGGGGGGGGTCTCTTCCAGGCTATCTTGGAGGGCCTGGGGGGGTCTGGGGACGATGTTTTGGAGGGTTCTCCCACGGGGGGGGGTCTGAAATGGCTTGTCCTGGAGGGTCCAGACCCCCTCCCTTTTATTACGAAATCTGGAGTAGCCGTAAGCCAGGAAGTCCTTCGCGAGCCCTTCAGCGGGAAGCCAAGAGGGAGCTTTCTGGAGCCTTCCTGTCGTCGTGTTGGGGCTCTCTTGGGGCGATGTTGAGCAGCTGCGTCTCTGTCAAACCTCTCGTGGGTCCACTGATGGGCCCTCGAGGCCATTCATGGCCGATCCAGGGGCGTGGCAAGCAACCCGTCGGGGCTGGGGGGTGCAGGGGATGTTGCTCTATCGCGCACGACCCAGGGGTCGAGGCGCTCTGCCATGCGCTTCGCGGCCGTCTGTAGACAGACCATCGGGTGATGGGGGAACATTGGCGAAGAGGAGGCGGCGAACCAAAATATTTCGAGGTCAAAAATAAATCGGGTTGATGGACAAGAAACGAAAAGGCGAAGTGAAAGCACGATGATACAACGGGGTTCGGGAGGTGACGAACACTGTGGGAGGAGCTTGCCGCCTTCGGCTCGCGGTGTGAGGATGTGCGGTTGTGGTCGTCCTCAAGGAACGGTGCCAAGTCAGGGACGTGTGCTGACCCTTTCGAGATTTACCACTCCAGGCCTGGGGGCGAGGCGGCGCACATTGGCGGCCCCAGGGCACGGCCCAGGGCCCGGATCGCGCTGACTTCCCGAAACGAGTGCGGGATGGCGGTCCTGCCGCACGGCCCAGGGGAACAAACGGCATTATGCCCCCGAAGGCGGTGAAGAATGGCGGCCTCTTGGCACGCCCGCGATGGACCCCGGCGGCGCCCCCCGATTTCCCGGCACGGTGCAGGACCGCGCGGGGCGCGGTCTGCGTCCGGCCCGCGGCCGCGCTCGGCAGGCATCGCGCGTCAATGGGTGGACGCGGGTGCGTGCCGTTCCTGTGGCAGCTCGTGCCCGCAGGGGAACGGGACAACGAGGGGGCGAGCAAGACGAGGAGGGAACGTTCCGTCGTGCCCCCCCGCCGCTCTTCGGTCAGATGTCCGGCGGGGCCTCGCGGGGCGATCGAGTGGGTTGTTTGCCGAGCGCGCTGCAGCACGGGCGAGGAGGGTCCCGGGGCAGGGCACCCTGCCGACACCCCCGTGGCATCTCGAGTGCTGGGCACCGCGTTGTTGGGGTTTCGATGCCATCGCAAGTATCGGGGGAGCGTAAGACCCGGGTTTGCCAGGACTCGGGTTCGCCATCGTTTTTTGACGACTGCGCCTCGGATTTTGACGAGGAGGAGTTTCGTGGGATGTCTGCAGCGGGAGGCCTTGTCAAAATGCAGGCTCGGCCTCGTCATTTTTGTTGACGACCTCGTCGGGGATTTCCGAGTCCCCTGTACCCAGGTCTTACGTCCCCCTGATAGTATTGGTCGAGAGTCTGGCCTAAAGATTACAGCAGAGCTGGTAAGGTCAGGCGTGCGGCAGAATCAAGATGAGGCTTCATCACAACCGACGCAGTCGCAATCCTCCCGTTCCCCCCCCCCCGTCGGGAGATGAGAAGGGGTGAAGCTCCGTGTGGGAGCAGTGTGGGCAGGGAGTCGTTGAGGGAACACGGGGCATATCCGCAGTAGGAGGGGTTGGAGGTAATGGGGGGAAGGAGGAGTACAGGCGGAGCGGAAGGGTTTGATGATGGATGTGGTCTTGTGGCCAATGGCGAGGTCGATGATAGGTTGATGCTGTTGATTGACGATAACGATGACGATGCTGCTGCTGATGTTGTTGATGATGATGCTGATGATCATGATGATGATGATGCTGATGATTATGATGATGATGATGATGATGATGATGATGATGATGATGATGATGATGCTGATGATGATGATGATGATGATCTGATGGTGATGATGCTGCCGATGATGCTGCTGACGATGATCATTACGATGCTGACGATGATGGTGGTGATGCTGATGGCGATGGCGATGGTGGTGTTGACGATTGTGATGGTGTTGGTGATTCTGACGATGGCGATGATGGTGATGGCGACGCTACTGGTGGGGACGACGGTGATGACGATAGTGATGATGGTGATGATGTTGATGATGTTGATGATTGTGATGACTCTGATGGCGATGACGAAAATGAATGGTGTTGGTGATGGTGATGAGGATGGATGCTGACCCGTAGTGGTGGTGATGATAATACGACTGCTGTTGATGAGAAGTTTGACGACGTTGATGTCTGAACTGATGACCATGATGATGACGATGATGATAATGATGATTGGATGATGATGATAATGGTTATGATACTGATGATAACGATGATGATGATGATGATGATGCTGATGATGATGATGATGATGATGATGATGATGAGGATGAAGCTGATGATGATGATGATGATGATGCTGATGCTGATGCTGATTATCATGATGGCCGTGCGTATTATGATGCTGGCCACGCAGGTTGTGGTGCGGCTTCTGATGATTGTGCTGCCGACTATGATGATGACGATGTTTTTTGTAGTTGTTGTTGTTGTAGTTGTTGTTGTTGTTGTTGGTGGTGGTGGTGGTGATGGTGGTGGTGGTGGTGGTGATGTTGATAACGATGACGACGGTGCTGATACTGACCATGACGAGCATGATGCTGCCCATGATGCTGTGTGTGTTTTTCTGATGATGGTGGTGAGGTGGTGGTGGTTGTTGTGGTTGTCGTAGTGTTGGTAAGGATGTCGAATGCATGAACATTGGACGACGATCAGGACTTGTGAGGGTAAGCGGGGTGAAGAGGAGGAAGACGTGGAGAGAAGAGATGACAACGCAGATGATGCGGCTGAAGAGGAGAAGCCATGTTTCGAGGGTTGGTTATGATCGGGGAGGGGGAAGATTCGAGATCCTCGGGGCATGGTCGGGCCATTCCCCTCCTGAGGGGTTCTCCGCAAAGCTGATGTGAGGCTGTCCCTGAGTATCCCCATCGAGACCGCTTCCCCTCACCGCGTAGATACCTCCGTGCGCGCTCGAGGGCTCTCTCTCTCTGTCTCTTTGTTTCTTGCTTCCTTGCATCTCGGCGCCTCGCCTCTCTGTTGCATATCTCGATGATGTTGCGTATCTCGATGCCGAGCAAATGGCCTGACAGCGGGACTTGGATTACCAGCGCAGCCGATGACCGCTTCGGAGTATTAGAATGAGGCGGGGGCCCTTACGGGGTGCCATGAGTGGCAACACTAGCACGTTCGCGAGGTCGATGAGCTAGGGGCGACATTTCTACGCTTTGGGGCACCATGTGCCAACACGTGACCGCGGCGCTACGTTTGGAGGCATCAGGCGTTGCCGATGGTGGTGTTGGTGAGGATGGCGGTGCTGATGGTGGTGATGGTGTTGATGCGGTGATTCTGGTGGTAGTGCTGTGGATTCGGATTTTGGTCGTGATGATGGTGAGGTTGATGGTTATGCTGACTATGATGGTGGTGTTGCTGAGATGGTGTGAGGTGTGCTCCTGCGCGGGTGTCTGGATAAACCAAGCAATTCCAATTTGAATGTGTGGGGCAAACAGAGGGAGCTGGGGATGGGGAGGGTGAGGAGGAGAGAGGAGGGCGAGCTGGAGAACGATGTGAAGGAAGGAGAGGACGTTGGAGGCGAATGGTGAACATGAGGAGGACAATGAGGAGGGGGAAGCGAACAGAACGGTGGAAAGGGATGACGGTACTGATGATGGTGATGTTGATGATGATGTTGATGACGAGGATGCTGATGACGATGATGATGATGAGGATGCTGATGATGATGATGATGATGATGTTGATTACGATGATGATGATGATGATGATGATGATGATGATGATGATGATGCCGATGACGATGATGATGATGATGATGATGATGATGATGATGATGATGATGGCGATGATGACGCGCACGACGACGATTAAACACTGCTGATGATGGTGATGATGATGACTATGATGTTGATGATGATCTTGTTTCCGACGGTGACGATACTGGTGATGGTTATGATGGTGATGGCGTTGCTTCTGCTGCTGAAGATTTTGGTGACGATCATAATGATGGTCATGCTGATGCTGTTGATGCTGATGTTGATGTTGATGCTGCTGTCGCTGATGCTGATGCTGATGGTGCTGAGGAGGAGGAGGACGACGACAATGACGATGACGATGACGATGACGATGACGAGGACGATGCTGATAATGATGATGACGATGATGACGATGGCGACAATGATGACAATGAAGAATATGATGATGATGCAGCTGATGATGCTGATGGCGATGATGATGACGATGCTGTCGATGATGACAATGTTGATGTTGATGCTGATGATGCTGATGATGCTGATGCTGCTGATGCTGATGATGATGATGCTGATGATGATGATGAATATTCTGATGATGATGATACTTACGATGACGATGACGACGACCATGACGACGACGATGATGATGCTGCTGATAATGATGATGGTGGTGATGATGACGATGATGATGACATGATGCTCATGATGAGGCTGTTGATGATGATGATGCTGGTGATGATGCGGATTATGATTATGCTGCTGATGATGATGAGGATGAGGATGAGGATGATGATGATGAGGAGTATGATGATGCTGACGACGATGATGATGCTGATGATGCTGATGGTGATGAGGATGATGATGATGATGATGATGCTGATGATGATGCTGATGATGATGATGATGATGATGATGATGATGATGGTGATGATGATGATGAGGATGATGATGATGATGATGATGATGATGATGATGCTGCTGCTGCTGATGATGATGATGATGATGATGATGATGATGATGATGATGATGATGATGCTGATGCTGATGCTGATGCCCATGCTGATGCTGATGCTATTTCTGATGCTGATGCTGAGTCTGATGATGATGAGGAGGAGGTTCAGCACTTTCAGGAGGAGGAGGAAGAAGTGAAGGAGGGCAGGGACGAGGGCGGCGCAAAGGCGAGAGCCGCATTTTGAAAACGGCCCGCCGTCTATACGTGAAGCTGTTGCGGTTTTCAAGCCTCTGGGTTCGATAGTGCGGACTCCTGGGGCGAAGCGCGCGGCCCACCCTGCCGACGCGTCTGGGGGTGCGACAGGGATGAGCCGCTTCTGAGCACATGGGATCTACGAGGAGGAGCAGGAGGAGGAGGAGGAGCAGGAGGAGGAGGAGGAGGAGCAGCAGGAGCAGGAGGAGGAGGAGCAGGAGGAGGAGGAGGAGGAGCAGGAGGAGGAGCAGGAGGAGGAGGAGGAGGAGGAGGAGGAGGAGCGGAGGAGGAGGAGGAGAGGCGGAGGAGAGGAGGAGGAGGAGGAGACAGCCAGAGCAGGGCGGGGAGGCGGGCGCGTGGGGGCGCCAACGGGAGAGGAGGTGCCGGCCGCAGGCGCGCGGGTCCCCGCCCGGCCTTCGCGCCCCCCGCCTCGCCTCCCCCCCCCCTCCGCCCCCACACCCCCCCCCCCCCCCCCGCCCCCCACCCCTCCCCTCCCCCCCCCCCCCGAGCCGCGCCTTCCGCGGCCTATCCATCTTCGCCCCACCGCCGGGAGGACCAACGAGGCGAACCCTGTGTTTTGTGAGCTGGTAACGAGCCTCCCCACCCCTTTTGTCCCTCCTTCCGTCTTTTCCTCCCCCTCCCTCCTCCCTCCTTCCTCCTCCTCCTCCTCCGCCCTCCTCTCCCCCTCCTCCCCCTCCTCTCCTCCTCCTCCTCCTCTCCTCCTCCTCCTCCTCCCCTCTCCTCCCACTCCTCCTCCTCTCCTCCTCCCCCTCCCCTACATACTCTCCTCCTCCCCCTTCCTCCTCCCCCCTCCTCCCCCCTCGTCCCCCTCCTCCTCCTCCTCCTCCTCCTCGTCCTCCTCCTCCTCCTCCTGCGGCAGGTCCCAGACCTCCCGGCGTCCCGAGGGGGCAGGGGCGGCGGCGCGCCCGGCGCTCTCCGCGGGCTCCCCTGGAGCGTGCCACGGGCCCGCGCTCAGCACCTCGACGCCACGGGTCGCCCAGGCTGCTGCGTCCTGACGGTCCTGAGTCCTGCCAGGGCACCATTCCTGGGACTTCAGCACCGCGGATCAACGCAACAGCTGCGCCCTGCAATCCTGAATCGTTCCGGAGCGCAGTTCCTGGCTCGTTAGGCCATGAGAACCAATGAAACTTTTACAGATCGTTCGAAGCGAATGTGCGCGGCACTCAGGCGACAGCCACATGTTGGAAACGACCTGCCCTCAATCATCCGTGAAACTCTCGCAATTTCAACAGCGGATGTGCACGGCGCTAAGGCGAGAGCCATTTGTTGGAAACGACCCGCCCTGCATCTGTGAAATTGCTGCCGGTCTTAAGCTTCAGGCTCATGGGTGGTGAGGAAATCTCAGGCGAACCGCCCAGCCTGCCCTTCCGACAGCTGCCATTGACAAGTGCTGCAAAGTTTGGCGGCGAGCAGAAGGGGGTAGGGGGAGGGGGGAAGGCTTCTTAGAAGGAGGCTGCTTCTTAGAAGGCGTCGGCCTTACATCTACAGAGAAGGCCCGCACCTTCTAAGAAGCAGGGGTGCTTCTAAGAAGCCTTCCCCCCTCCCCCTACCCCCGCTGCGCGGCCAAAAACGATTTTATGTAGTGGATCACAAACCCGACGTGCCAGATGTCCGAGCCCTTGGGACGGACGGCGTCAGCGACGGCCGCCGCAGCAGGCGCCCGCCGCAGCCGGCGCCAGCGCCTCTGGCGTCGAGTGACACCAAACTAATAGCTTACGAGCACCCAGAGCATGCTTTGAGCACCATATTGTGCTGGCGACCGCCAGGCGGCCAGGGAAGCCAGACCCTGCTTGTATCAAAGTGGTGTGCGTGCGCCACTTGTGTACGCAACAACGTGTCGGACCCGGCTGGTGACACAGAGCTTGCAAGCACCTCAACATAGCCGCGAGCACGGGCAACAAGCCTGTGAACACCACAGTATCTTGCGATTGCCGCAGCAGCCCAGCCCGCAGCCGCTACAGTCAACCCGCCTAGTAAGGATGGGCAACCTTCCTCAGGGTACCCTTGCATCTTGCCTTCTCGGCCCATCCTTGGCCGCTTTCGTTGGCCGCGGCCCGCTCGAAAAGCTTCGAGATGGGCGTCCAAGGCCCTTGCATCCTTATCGCGCATCCTGTGCGGGTTAACTGTACTGCAGCCTGCTAGCAGCGCAGCACTCTGCCATCACAGTGCGGGCGCTGCGACTGCGCCTTGCTACGAGGCAGCGGTGCACGCACGCGTTACGTTTAAGTCGGGCCTGTCCCTCTACAGGCGGAACATTCAAAAATAGTCAAAATAGTCAGGGGATTTTTTTGTTGTATAGTACCATTTTTGGGCATTTTTAGGGTATTTTGCTGGTACTCTTAAGTTTTCGTCCAAAATCGGCCTGTAGTGGGACATGCCCGACCTAACGTTACGTTATGATGGAGTGTTTTGTTGTGGTGGGGTGGGGAGGGAGGGGGGCAGGGGGGTAGGGGCCCCGATGCGCGCGTTATGACCCAGGCCTCAGCAAAAGCGCTCCTGGGGATGCGGCCGAGAGCTCTCGGGGCCTACGCATCGAACGAGTCGAAGCGCTGGATGCCTGGGATCGAGGCTTCTGGCGCTCCGCAGCTGCCGGCCGCCGTGGCGGATCGAGCGAGCGAGCGTGCTGCCATTTTCAGGGCTCGTTTCGATTTCGACGTGTTCCGATTTCGATGTATTCCGATTTCGATTCGATTCGACTTGCGATTCCGATTTGGCTGCAGATTCCTCAATGGAGGCCTACTAACCTGCCAGCTCTCGCCGATTCGGCTTTTCCCGACCCGGCTGCCGATCTCCGCCGATCCGATGGATTTCGATTGCCGATCCGACTCCTCGATTCGATTCTCGGTCCTCCTGCAGCTTAGGCTCTGCCGTTGCAAGCATGGCAGCAGGGCGCTCACAGGCACCCAGGCCCGCCCCACCACTAGGAGGCGCACGACCGGTCAGCACCACTTCTGCACAATCGGTTGGGACACAGTTCGTCATTGCGGCGAGGTGCGAGACCCACCTCACCACCACACGATTTCGAAGGGGGGAGATGGGGTTCAGTTCGTTCGGGAGGTCTTGAGCGAAGGGAACCCCACTTCCCCCCCTAGAAATCCTGGAGTGGTGGGATAGGGTTCACAGATGGCCTCCTAAACCTGGGGCCGGACGGGGCTAGGACGAGGATAAATCCGTTCCAGAGCGTTCCGGAACGCTCTCAGAGACTTCCGGAACGCTCTGAGAGGGCCGCGGCGCCCGGCACATCTTCCAGAGCCGCTGGATCTCAGAGATTTCCCGATTTATCCTCACCCGATTTTATCCTCGTCCTGGCTTCATCTTATGGGGGGGGTCTGGAGACCAGAGACCTTTTGGGGAAGTGGTGGGGGGTCGTCGTCGTCGTCGTCGTCGTCGTCGTCGTCGTCGTCATCATCATCATCATCATCGTCATCGTCATCGTCATCGTCACCGTCATCGTCGTCGTTGTCGTCATCGTCATCGTCGTCGTTGTCGTCCCTCTAGACTGATTGGATCCAGAGGATGAGTAAAACTGGCCCTGAAAGAGGCTGCCGAGCACAAGAAGTTTCAGCAGATGAACTACCGCCGTCAAATCGAGCACGTCAATCACCAACGGAAGAGCACTATTAGCAATCACGAGAGGAACTTAAAGGGGTACATCATGTAATTTGATATATCCGTCTCTGGCGCGCTTGGCCCTCGCACAGTGCGCCAGCCGAATGTTTCATAATGATGTTAAGACCTGGCAGCGTCAACAAGAGGCTCATCGACACATCGAAGCAAGGAATTGGTTATGAGGAAGACAGAAACGTAATACGCACCCCACATTTCTCACGTACAATGTTTAAGCTGCTCCTCCTCGTGGGCATGACAACACAGTTCCTCAAGGTTGGCATCGAGCAAATGCGGCCATAATCATCACGGCAGGAAAGGAGCGTATCATCATGACAATGTGCAAGTTGGGTCACGCTTTGTTCAAACACCTTCGGTTCGTTGCTCCGCCGAGACATGACCAGCATTAGATGCACGGATCATTCCAACAGCGACGGCGTGAGAACGCAGCTCTGGTTTAAATGAATTTCCAGTTGGCAACTTCTGCAGGCAGGATGCAGTCATGTCACGCGCTTCCACGATGCCACAAACGCATTGTTCTCCATCAATCAGCCCGCATTCTTGTTCATGGCGAAAAACTAGTACGACCCGAATGTGAAGTTTTGGCACGTGAGCGGATCATGCGTTTCTCGATGCACCTGGAAGATCGTTCAGAATGGGCCATGGTTGTTTACCTGGATATACTTGGGCAATGGCTGTCTTTCTTGCCACGGGTGCCCGCGCAGTCGAGAAAGCACACGATGAGAATGTGGTTGACAGCTTTACCCATATGTTGACCTTGACCTCCCCAGTATCTGGAGATGAGACCCAAATCTGAATCACGGGCTTTGTAGATGATTTGGCTGACAAATATCTTGCGCCCCATACTCCGACCGCGAAGAGAGCAGGTATTCATAACAACATGTCTGACGCAGGGCGCAACCGCGCAGGCACACACCAGAGCATCAGCAAGCAGTTTAGCTTGTATTTCGGCGTGGGCAGAGGCAG
>CAUYUJ010004700.1:56545-67581 GCA_963575745.1 Prorocentrum cordatum | reverse complement strand
CTCCCTCCCTCCCTCCCCCTCAGCCCTGTCCCTGCCCTGCCCTGCCCTGGAGGCCTCCCTGCCCTGCTCCCGCCCTCCCTCCCGCGGCCCCCTCGGCCCTGCTGCTGCCCTCCCTCCTCCCTCCGGAGCCTCCCTGCCCTGCTCCCTCCCTCCTCCTACTCCTCCCTGTCCCTCTCCTCCGCCCCCCCCCCCCCGCCGCTCCGCCGCCTCCTCCTCCGCCTCATCCTCCTCCGCCTCCGCCTCCGCCTCCGCCTCCTCCGCCTCCGCCTCCGCCTCCTCCCTCCCCCCTCCGCCCGGAGGTGCCCGCACCAGGGGCGCCATGGGGGGAGCGTCCCCGCCACCCCGCCCCCGGCGGCCGAGGTCTACAACGATAAGAAGAATAAGGACCAGGGCCCCGAGTGCGACTACGGGCGCCCCCCCGCCAGCCGCGGGGCCAGCCCCCCGTGCCAGGGGGGGAAGTTGCCGTCGTCGTCGTCGTCGTCGTCGTCGTCGTCGTTGTTCTCGTGGTTTTCGTCGTCGTCGTCATCGTCGCCGTCGTCGTTGCAGTTGCCCTCGTCGTCGTCGTCTTCGTCGTGGTCTTGGGTCGTCGTAGGCCTTTTCGGAGGGCGGCGGGGCTTCCTCAGAAGTCCGCGCGCCTTCTGAGAAGCCGTCTGTGCCTTCGGAGACTGCTTAGGAGGAGGAGGAGGAGGAGGAGGAGGAGGAGGAGGAGGAGGAGGAGGAGGAGGCTACCCAGGAGGCTGCTTCTGAGGCGCCCCGCCGCCCTCTCGCACGCCAGGTGGCCTCTTCGCGCCAAGGCTCGGCTCTCCGAGGCCCCGGAAACGCTCTCTCGGCGAGGCGCCGTTGGAACGCGCCTCGAGGCTGAAAACCTATCAGGAGGGAAAGAAACGCACAGACACAATTCGTCGGCGATTTCCTGGAAAAGATGGGAAAAAATGGGAAGTGTGGGGGGGGGGGGAAGACAAGAACCCAGAAACAAAAAGCGAACATATGGGGATGTTTTTTGTTATTTGTGTGTATTTATGTGTGTGTCTCAGGGTCTCTTTAAACCTTCAGAGAGCCGGCGAAAACGTTTGAAAACCTCGTCGGGAGCCTTGAGATGGGGGTCCAGGCAAACGGGGGTCAGCCAGAGCGCCCGATCTTGCAGGATCCTTCGTATTGACCCAGGTTTGGGTGCAGGATCTTGCAGGATCTTTCAGGATTCTGCAAGGCCTGACTGACCCGGGTCTGGATTGAGCCAGGTCAGACGATCCCCGACCTCGAACTTCGAGCCCCCTCTGCCTTCCCCTCCTGGGCTCGCCGCCGAGACGAGGGGGAGGGGGCGTGGAGGGCACTGCCCGCTCCCCCGCCAGTCCTCGACGGGCGTGCCGCGGGGCGCAGCGGCATCAGAGGCGAACGGAATGGGGGCCTCCTGGAACGCCAGCTCCTGGATGCTCCTTTTATTTGTTTCTTTGTTTTTGGTAGTTATATATATATATATGTATGTATATATATATATATATATATATAAATCCAGTAGGAGGACATCTCGGCTTCTGGGTAGGGGGGGTAGGAGGAGGGAGGAATCAGGAGGGGGAAAAACATACAGACACAATTCATCGCCGATTCCCCCGGCAATATGGGGAAACTATGGGAAGTGTGGGGGGGGGGGGGGGACGAAGCCCCAGAGTGTATGGGAAGGTGTGGGGAATCCTGGTCTCTGTGTCTACTTACTTGTGTGCCCCAGGGCCCCTTCAAAGAGGGCGTCTCCGAAGCTGGCGGGCCGCACATCCGGGGGGGCAGGGGGGAGGGCGGAGGGCCTCCCCATAGCGGAAGGAGGGAGGCGGCTGCTCCCTGGAAGGCGCGGGCCACATCTGCAGGCGCAGGGCCCGCGCGCTCTCAGAAGCAGCCTCCCTCAGTCACCGCCCACCAAACCACCCCAACCCAGCCCGAAGGCTCAGATTTACCCTCGATTTCCAGTGGGGGGGGGGTCGGGAAACATCGAAAAAAACACGTGTGGAACCCTTACCCCCCCAACCCGAAATTCGGGTCTTTGGGTTGGGTTGGGGTGGTCTGGTAGGTAGTCACTCAGAGATCCGGACGCCCGGAGTGAGTGCAGTCAACCCGCAGGCAACCTTCCCGAGGGTACAGTCGGGGCGCTGAAGAGGGAACCCTTTTCGTTTGGGGGGGGGGCTCCGTGTTCCTTGATTGTTCTGCAGTTTGCCTTTGGTTTTCCTGAGGTTTCCCATGGGAAATCGGAGTTGGAGTTCCTTAGGTCAACGCCCCAACTGTACCCTCGTATCCTTGCCTCTTCGGTCGATCCTCGACCACTTCCGTTGGCTGCGCCCCGCGCGGGAAGCTTCGAAATGGACATCCAAGGCCCTTGCCTTGGCATCGCTTGGACGTGTGCTCTTTTTCTCGGCGAGAAACCACGAGGACCATCCTGGACCATCGAGGAAGAAAACACGCACGAAACCGGAAAATGCACGGGAAATGGACGTCCGAGCGACGGCAAGTTGCCTCCTCATCCCGCATCCTTGCTATGCGGGTTGACTGTACGAAAAGAATGGGGGCGATGCCCAACAGCAAGTGCTGTCCCAAAACCGGCGGCGGCCACTGATGGGCAGGCGGCTTTCTGTCTCCAGTGGGCCACGCCCGCGGCGGCGAGGACGGCGAGTCCTGTCCAAAACGAACGGGAACTGTCGTTGGGCATCGTACCGTACCCATCCCTTCCGTACAGGGGAGACCCATGCCGAGACACGCCCTGCGTGCCTCCAGGGTACCCTAGGTTCTTTGGGTTTCGATGGTCTTGCGGTGGACAGCGTGACGCTCCCGCGCCAAGCATCAGCGGGCGTCCTGGGGAGGGCCGGGCTTCTGGTAAATCAGGAGGGGAAAAAACTTACAGACACAATTGATCGTCGACCCCCAGGAAAATATGGGAACATATGGGAAGTGGGGGGGAAGGCAGAAACCCTGAAGACATGGGAAAATATGGGGAATCCTGTTATTTGTGTGTATTTATTTGTGTGTCCCAGGGCCCCTTCATACTATGCGGGTTGACTGTGCGAAAAGAATGGGGGCGATGCCCAACAGCAAGTGCTGTCCCAAAACCGGCGGCGGCCACTGATGGGCAGGCGGCTTTCTGTCTCCAGTGGGCCACGCCCGCGGCGGCGAGGACGGCGAGTCCTGTCCAAAACGAACGGGAACTGTTTTTAGGCATCGTGCTGTACCCATCCCTTCCGTACAGGGGAGACCCATGCCACGACACGCCCTGCGTGCCTCCAGGGTACCCTGGGTTCTTTGGGTTTCGATGGTCTTGCGGTGGACAGCGTGACGCTCCCGCGCCAAGCATCAGCGGGCGTCCTGGGGAGGGCCGGGCTTCTGGTGAAATCAGAAGGGGAAAAACACACACAGACACAATGAAGCGTCGATTCCCCAGAAGATATGGGAAAATATGGCAAGTGGGGGGGAAGACAGAAACCCAGAAAAGATGGGAAAATCTGGGGAATCCTGTTATTTGTTTGTATTTATTGCGAATGCCTTACGGCCGGTGCCGCCGACCCTGAATGGCGACGACGACGACGACGACGAGCGCTCTTGGGGGCCTCTTTGGGGTAGTTTGTGGGCCTCTTGGGAAGCTCTCAGGGGCCGCTTGGAAGCCTCGTGGGGGCCTCTTGGGGCTTCCTGGGGGTCTCTTGGAGGGGGCCTGGGACGTCTCGGAGGCTTCCTGGACGGTCTTGGGGCTATCGTGGGCGTATTTGTGTGTATTTATTTGTGTGTCCTGGTGCCCCTCCGTGAAAGGCTTCCTGTGGTCGGGCCCGTGCTGTACCCACGTCGCCCGTGCCGAGAAGGGGCTCCCCCTCTCCCCCAAAGACGCACGCCGCGGGTGCGCGCCGCCGAGGCGCGCCGACACGCGACCGTTGTCTTATTCATTGTTTTGCCGATCGGCGCGGGCCCTCGCCCCCCCCCCTGACGAACGAACAACACACACACCCATACCCATAAGGGGGTCGTTGGGAGAAGGACTGGCTATGGGTGTGGGTGCGGGTTGTCGGACCCCAGGGAACGCTCCCGTTCGAGCGGGGGCCCCCGTCCGACAACACGCACCCATAGCCCTCTTCGACCCCCCTATGGGTATGGGTGTGCGTTGTTGGTTCATCACCCCCCCCTCCCTCTTGGCTGTCTTCTGGCGCCTGTTTCTCGAGCGGGTGGAGTTCCCCCAGAGGCAGCGCTCTCGCAGACAGTTGCACCAAGCAGAGGTCTGGAGCCAGACCCCCAGTGTCGAAACGCCGAATAAAGCAAAGAGCCGAAGGTCGAAACGCCGAATCCCCCCCCCCCTTCCGCCCAAGGTCGAAACGCCGACTGTCGAAAAACAAAAAACAACCCTTTCCGCCCAATGTCGAAACTCAGGAGGAAAAGAAACACACAGACACAATTAATCCTCGATTCCCCAGAAAATATGGGAAAATATGGGAAGTGGGGGGAAGACAGAAACCCGGAAAATATGGGAAAGTGTTGGGAATCTTTGTATTTGTGTGTATTTATTTGTGTTCCTGGAGCCCCTTCAGAACCGCCGAAGGAACAAAGACGCGCCACCGCGGCGTCGGCATGCCGTGTGGAGGGCCGCGCCTCATCCTCCTTCTCCTCCTCCTCCTCCTCCTTCTCCACCTCCCCTTCCTCCTCCTCCTCCTCCTCCTCCTCCTCCTCCTCCTCCTCCTCGGGTCGCCTACGGCCCCGGGGGAAACCGTGCACCCCCGGCCGGGCCAGGAGGACCCTTGGAGGAGGACACGATCCGGGAGGGGATAAAACACGGACGCCAATTCCTCGTCGATTGCCCCGGAAGATGTGGGACAAGATGGGAAGCGGGGGGGGGAAGACGAAAACCGAGAGATATGGGAAACTACCGGGGATCTTGGGAGTTGTGTCTGTTTGTTTGTGTGTGTGTCCCTGGTCCTGCACGTCCACTTCGGCACCGCCTGATCCCCGGGCTTCGCCCTCTCCTGGCCGCGTGAGGCCCCGCCTTCTTCCGCCCTTTTCTCTGCGAATTGAATCTGTGCGCGTCCCGCTTAGCTCTCCGCGGAAGAGGTTCGCTCTCGCCCCGCAGATCAACAAGTGGGAAACTACTGGGAATCTTGGGAGTTGTGTCTGTTTATTTGTGTGTCCCTGGGCTCCTGGGCTCCCTGAGAGATATGGGAAACTACTGGGAATCCTGGGAGTTGTGTCTGTTTATGTGTGTGTCCCTGGGCTCCTTGGAAAGATGCCCGTGCCGCTGCTCTCGCCCCGGGGAGCCCTCGTCGCCACGGGCTGCGTGGTCCTCGAACTTCTGGCCAGAGAGCACTCCAGGAGAGGGAGGAGGCGGGGGAGGAGGAGGGAGAAGGAGGAGGAGGAGGAGGAGGAGGAGGAGGGGAGGAGGAGGGGAGGAGGAGGAGGAGGAGGGAGGAGGAGGAGGAGGAGGAGGAGGAGGAGGAGGAGGAGGAGGTGGGAGGAGGAGGAGGTCCGTGGTCAATGCAAGCGGGGTTCAATGCAAAACGGGGGGTCGGTGCAAACGGGAGGCCTTGAGCCTTGACACGAGGGTTCAATGCAAAAAGGGGGTCAGTCAGGAGTCTGGCTCTTGCAGGTTCCTGCGGAGCAGGGGTTGCACTGACTGGGTCAGGGAGCAGGCTTGTCTGTTAATGTATTTTATTTTCTTTTCTTTGTTTTTTTTTTTTTTCGTTTATAAGTTTTTTTTTTTCATATTTCTTCCTTTTCTTCTTTTTTCCGGCCAGAATCCTGCAGGATCCTGCAAAGCACAGCTGACCCGGGTTTAGATTGACCCAGGTCAGTTGATCTCCGACAGGGTCAGGAGTCGGCACGATCGAATTGGGTACGGAAAGAATGAGCACGAAGGCCGACAGCAGTTCCTCTTCACTTTGAACCGGATTCGCTGTCGGTGTCGCCGGCCCAACAGCGGCCGCTGTCCGAATTGGACGACACGTGTTCGGCGTCACCCCAACATACTAATACGATATGTGCTTCGCCCCCCCGGGGCGACGCGCGAACCGATAAATCTTCTAGTGTTTGTATCGTGGCGTGCGCTTTCCGGCCACACCGCTCGGGAGATGATGTATGATACCGGAGAAAAAACCCAACCATAATCTTTTTAGGGCTACAGGGCTATGGGGCTATAGGGCTATAGGGCTGTAGGGCTATAGGGCTAAAGGGCTATGAGGCTATAGGGCTATAGGGCTATAGTGCAATTGGACTAAAGGGCTGTAGGGCTATAGGGCTATAGGGCTATTGGGCTACAGGGCTACAGGGCTACAGGGCTATAAGGCTATAGGGCTATAGGGCTATAAGGGCTATAGGGCTATAGGGCTATAGTGCTCTTGGGCTATTGGGGCTGTAGAGCTATAAGGTTATAAGGCCATAGGGCACGTGGGCACCTGGGCACCCGGGCGTGCCGCCGAAATCGGCGCCATATTTCACTTAATCATGTGAATCCGCTAGGACCCCTACAGAGGCAAGCTCTGATTGGGGAACTACAAGATGGGTATACTATATGTTCGGCCCGGACGCGCGCCTCCAAGGAGGACATGTACTATTGGTATGTCTTTGTTCGGGGAAACGTAAGGCTCGAGTAAGCCGGAACTCTGGTTTGCCGACGTTTTTTGACGAGCGCGTCCTGGATTTGAAGGGTCCAGTTTTCGTGGGATGCTTGCAGCGTGAGCTCGCGTCAAGTCTCAGATTGGGCCGTCGTCAGTTTTACGCTGGCCCCGTCGGGCCAACCCGGGCCCCCCGTACCCGAGACTTACGTCTCCCCGATTTGTGCATCCCCAGGTGCCGAGCATTTTCTTCGGGTGGAGGGCAAAGGTTGGAGGCCTGGAAATTGGCACCAACACCAGCACAAGAGGTTGCCTCCACATGGGGAATTGATCCTAGATTTCGGTGTTGGTGCTAATATTTCGGTCACCCTGGAAACCAAAATGTTACCACCATCACCGAGATTGGGGTCGTCCTCCCTCGGTGGAGGCGCACCGCCGATCTTGGTTTTGGTGTCAACCTCTAGGCCTGCGAAAAGGGTGAAATCTGAAATGCCGTTTCGATGGATTTTGGAGGCTTGCATCTGCAACAGGTGCACCACGAGACGGATTGACTCTCGAGGTGCGAGCGCCCATGTGGATCTCACCCTGAGCCCTCCATCCTCAGAAGCTGCTCAGATGTGCTGTGGGGCATCGTGCCAACGTTCGTGCGTACAGTGCCGTTTTTAATGCATGCTCTGCGTGCGGATCATGTCTTAAAAAGCAGGGATCTAGTACTTAAAGCAACGATGAGTTCATGCATAGATTTATTCACACATTAGTCATGTATTGAAAACCGAACATTTTTCAAATTCCCATGTATGAAAAACTGCCCTGGACCCTTCTCGGGAGCGAAAGAAGGACGTACATGTAAATGAATCCGCGCTGGTTTCGAGGGCACGACTTGCACAAGTGTTCGTACATCGCGGCCGGTCTCGCGAATCGAGGGGCCGTGTTCATGTACACAGCTGGGCGCGTACGTCCTTTGTGGGCTCCCTACCTTCTCGGGCGCTCCGCAGAGAGAGCGCCCGGCCGCCGCCCGCCCAACGACCCGCAGCCGGCGCGGAGGCATCGTGCCAACGTTCGTGCGTACAGTGCCGTTTTTGGTGCATGCTCTGCGTGCGGATCATGTATTCAAAAAGCAACAAGGAGTTCATGCATAAATGTATTCACAAAGTAGTCATGTATGAAAGAACATTTGTTCTTTCTCTTCTTTTTCTTCTTAAGCAAATCCCATGTATTAAAAACTGCCCTGTACCCTTCTCTCGGGGGAGCGTAAGACCTGGGTTTGCCAGGACTCGGGTTCGCCATCGTTTTTTGACGACCGCGCCTCGGATTTTGACGAGGAGGAGTTTCGTGGGATGTCTGCAGCGGGAGGCCTCGTCAAAACGCAGGCTCGGCCTCGTCATTTTTTTGACGACCTCGTCGGGGATTTCCGAGTCCCCTGTTCCCAGGTCTTACGTCCCCCTGATTCTCGGGCGCTCCGCAGAGAGAGCGCCGGGCCGCCGCCCGCCCAACGACCCGCAGCCAGCGCGGAGGCCGGCGCCCCGCCGCCCGCCGTCGGGGGGCCAGCGTGCGGGCCGCCCGGGTGCGGCCGCCGCCCAGCCCGCCGGCGCACGGCAGCCCCGCCAGCCATCTGGGCGGAGGTGGTCACTAATTCTAGGCCTCCTAGATGGGGTCGGAGTAGATGGGGCGAAGAGAACTATGCACATGCACCGATCCTGACAACGCCCATCCTTGACCCAGGATCGGTGCATATGCCTTCCTGGCCAAGGTAGGAGGGCGTATGCACCGATCTTGGGCTCAGGATGGGCCTGGCCAGAATCGGTGCATGTGCATAGTTCTTTTTCCTCTGGTAGATGGGGTCGGAGGATCGCGCTGCATCGCCGATGCATCCACGATGCGGTTCGATGCGGAGCCCGATTTTCTCCACGCCGACGTCGCCGATGCGTCTCCGACGTTGCCGATGCATCGCCGATGCATCGGCGATGCATCGGCGGCCGCCTACCAGCTCGCCGGCGCACGGCGACCCCACCAGTCGGGGGCGGAAAAGAGGGGGGTGATGACTAGGGGGGGGGTCTTTTTTGTTTTTTTTTTTATTTTAGGGAGGGGGTGATATCAGTTGCGCCGCAGGTTGGATATTTCCCCAGATTTCATGGCGCCTCCTCTTATTTCATTATGTCCCTGGCCCCCCCGCTGGGCCGCGCACGTGCCGCCGGTCATGATTTGCACCCCCCCCTCTTGGACACCCCCCTCTTTGCCGCCCCCGAACCAGCCATCTGGGCGGGGGTGGGCTGGAAGGGTCTCCTCGTCCATCGAGTGGGGGGCCGCATTGCGAACCCTGCCGCTACCCCCCACGATTTCTGAGGGGGAGGGTGGGGTTCACTTCGTTCGGGAGCTCCCGAGCGAAGTGAACCCCATCCTCCCAGCTCGCCGGCGCACGGCAACCCCACCAGCCACTTGGGCGGAGGTGGTCACTAACTCAAAACAGACGCCCAATCCCAAAAACGCGGGGGCCAAGACAAAACGCAGACACCTCGAGACTTCGGGGAGGGGGGATTTTGGGGCAGGGTTTTACCACGGTGACGACGACGAACGCAAGTCATACCCCGAAATCTTTGGCCGATCTTCGAATCCTCGGCGAATCCTCGATTTTGGGATTGGGGATGTGTTTTTTCGTGGTCAGGTGGGCTGGAAGGGTCTCCTCGTCCATCGAGAGAAAAGAAAAGAAGAGGGCACGCCACGAACAGAAGCTTCTGGCGCTCCGCGCGGGTGCCCTTGGATCCGCGCTGGCCCCCCCCCCCCGGCGCCGGAGGCGCCGCCCCTGGCGCTCTCTCCGCGCGCCAGAGAGGGGGGTCCAGCGCAGATCCAAGAAGTCCGCGCGGAGCGCCAAAAGTAACAATGTTTGTGGCGCTTTTTCTTCTTCCATTCCATCTTCCCCTTCTTCGCCTTCGGGGAGGGGTCTGCGCCTCCCCTCCACCCCTCTCGGGCGCTCAGAGAATCGAGGGCGCCCCTCCGCAGGTTCAAGCTGCTCATCCTCGGAGATGCCGGCGCAGTCTCTTCCGTGCCCGAGAGCGGCCGGGCGCACTATTCGGGGGTGGACAGACCCCCTACCCTGACACGTCGATTAGTGAATTGTCCGTTTTCGGTTCTCGAGAGGGCGCCACGGCCGTTATTTTCCAGGTTTGCGCCCGCAAGGTTTGGGCCCGAGGTCGTTTTTGCTAAACCACGTTTTACCAAAGGGAGGTCTGTCCATCCCCGAACTATCTCTTGTGCGTAATTGCCCATTTCGCGCGTGATTGCCGATTTTTGCGCCAAGCTGGCACTGGTTGTGGGGCACCGTGCCAATTTCTGTGCGCACCCGTTTCGGGGGTTCAAAATACAGTGGAGGACCATGCCAAGGAACACCCTGCTTGCCTCCAGGGTGCCCCGGGTTCCTCGGGCTTCGATCGTCTTGCGATGGACAGCGCGACGCTCCCACACCAAAAGCCAATGGTCCGGTGGGCGGACAAAAAGTGTCCACACTTGTCGCGCCAGGACAACTCGTCGTCAAATCACGTCGAACGAATATGTATACCCCCCTTTCCCCCAACTCAAAGTTGGCAGGGGTTAGGCGGCAGGCCGCGCGCCGGGGACAACATGTGGACACTTCAACTTTGGGTTTTGGGGGGGAGGGGTGCGAGGCAAGTGCATCATGCTGCTGCGGTTGCTATCACGCCGCAGTGTCTTGTCGCCCCGGGTGTGGACACTTTTTGTCCGTGCACCCTCGCCCTGGGGTCTCAGGGTTGGGGTTTCTAGCAGGAGGAGGAGGAGGAGGAGGAGGAGGAGGAGGAGGAGGAGGAGGAGGAAGAGGAGCGGAGGAAAGAGGGAAGGAGGAGGGGGGGAGGAGGGAGGATGGGAGGAGTGGAGGAGGGAGGAGGGTAGGGAGGAGGATGTGTTGGAGGTCGGGAGGAGGAGGAGGAGGGAGCAGGAGGTTTCTTGTGGTCGGGCCCACTGGGGGGGAGAGAGCCGCCCCGCCCGCTTACTGGTTCAAGGCTGATATCATCGGAGACGCCGAGAGGCGACCGCCGCGCTGTTGCGCGCACGGCGCGGCGCTCCGCGCGAGACGGGTGCATCGGCCGCACATGCGCCCCACGCGCGAGGGGATGGGGGTGAACGAGGGGGGGGGGGGCTTCTTAGAAGCACCCCTGCTTCTTAGAAGGCGCGGGCCTCGTCTACATCAGAAGCACCATAAGGAGGAGCCAATGCGAGAAGCCAATGCGCACGCGCGCGGGCGAGACGGATGTAGACATGGGCGCGCGAGGGGGGCCACATTGGATCAGGTCAAAGTTAACATTTGTGCTCTGATGAACATGCGTGTTTTGTCGCCCCACCCCACCTGGTTTTGGTACCCCTACGGTTTTAGTACCCCTTATGGTCCTGCCGATCTACAGATGTAAGGCCGGCGCCTTCTAAGAAGCAGCCTGCTTCTAAGAAGCCCCCCCCCCTCCCCCCACCCCCGTG
>CAUYUJ010004700.1:0-56445 GCA_963575745.1 Prorocentrum cordatum | reverse complement strand
TCTTGGGAGTTGTGTCTGTTTGTTTGTGTGTGTGTCCCTGGTCCTGCACGTCCACTTCGGCACCGCCTGATCCCCGGGCTTCGCCCTCTCCTGGCCGCGTGAGGCCCCGCCTTCTTCCGCCCTTTTCTCTGCGAATTGAATCTGTGCGCGTCCCGCTTAGCTCTCCGCGGAAGAGGTTCGCTCTCGCCCCGCAGATCAACAAGTGGGAAACTACTGGGAATCTTGGGAGTTGTGTCTGTTTATTTGTGTGTCCCTGGGCTCCTGGGCTCCCTGAGAGATATGGGAAACTACTGGGAATCCTGGGAGTTGTGTCTGTTTATGTGTGTGTCCCTGGGCTCCTTGGAAAGATGCCCGTGCCGCTGCTCTCGCCCCGGGGAGCCCTCGTCGCCACGGGCTGCGTGGTCCTCGAACTTCTGGCCAGAGAGCACTCCAGGAGAGGGAGGAGGCGGGGGAGGAGGAGGGAGAAGGAGGAGGAGGAGGAGGAGGAGGGAGGGGCGGAGGCGGAGGAGGAGGGAGGAGGAGGAGGAGGAGGAGGAGGAGGAGGAGAGGGAGGAGGAGGAGGAGGAGGAGGAGGAGGTCCGTGGGTCAATGCAAGCGGGGTTCAATGCAAACGGGGGTCGGTGCAAACGGGAGCCTTGACACGAGGGTCAATGCAAACGGGGGTCAGTCAGGAGTCTGGCTCTTGCAGGTTCCTGCGGAGCCAGGGGTGCACTGACCTGGGTCAGGGAGCAGGCTCCTGCAGAATCCTGCAGGATCCTGCAAAGCACAGCTGACCCGGGTTTAGATTGACCCAGGTCAGTTGATCTCCGACAGGGTCAGGAGTCGGCACGATCGAATTGGGTACGGAAAGAATGAGCACGAAGGCCGACAGCAGTTCCTCTTCACTTTGAACCGGATTCGCTGTCGGTGTCGCCGGCCCAACAGCGGCCGCTGTCCGAATTGGACGACACGTGTTCGGCGTCACCCCAACATACTAATACGATATGTGCTTCGCCCCCCCGGGGCGACGCGCGAACCGATAAATCTTCTAGTGTTTGTATCGTGGCGTGCGCTTTCCGGCCACACCGCTCGGGAGATGATGTATGATACCGGAGAAAAAACCCAACCATAATCTTTTTAGGGCTACAGGGCTATGGGGCTATAGGGCTATAGGGCTGTAGGGCTATAGGGCTAAAGGGCTATGAGGCTATAGGGCTATAGGGCTATAGTGCAATTGGACTAAAGGGCTGTAGGGCTATAGGGCTATAGGGCTATTGGGCTACAGGGCTACAGGGCTACAGGGCTATAAGGCTATAGGGCTATAGGGCTATAAGGGCTATAGGGCTATAGGGCTATAGTGCTCTTGGGCTATTGGGGCTGTAGAGCTATAAGGTTATAAGGCCATAGGGCACGTGGGCACCTGGGCACCCGGGCGTGCCGCCGAAATCGGCGCCATATTTCACTTAATCATGTGAATCCGCTAGGACCCCTACAGAGGCAAGCTCTGATTGGGGAACTACAAGATGGGTATACTATATGTTCGGCCCGGACGCGCGCCTCCAAGGAGGACATGTACTATTGGTATGTCTTTGTTCGGGGAAACGTAAGGCTCGAGTAAGCCGGAACTCTGGTTTGCCGACGTTTTTTGACGAGCGCGTCCTGGATTTGAAGGGTCCAGTTTTCGTGGGATGCTTGCAGCGTGAGCTCGCGTCAAGTCTCAGATTGGGCCGTCGTCAGTTTTACGCTGGCCCCGTCGGGCCAACCCGGGCCCCCCGTACCCGAGACTTACGTCTCCCCGATTTGTGCATCCCCAGGTGCCGAGCATTTTCTTCGGGTGGAGGGCAAAGGTTGGAGGCCTGGAAATTGGCACCAACACCAGCACAAGAGGTTGCCTCCACATGGGGAATTGATCCTAGATTTCGGTGTTGGTGCTAATATTTCGGTCACCCTGGAAACCAAAATGTTACCACCATCACCGAGATTGGGGTCGTCCTCCCTCGGTGGAGGCGCACCGCCGATCTTGGTTTTGGTGTCAACCTCTAGGCCTGCGAAAAGGGTGAAATCTGAAATGCCGTTTCGATGGATTTTGGAGGCTTGCATCTGCAACAGGTGCACCACGAGACGGATTGACTCTCGAGGTGCGAGCGCCCATGTGGATCTCACCCTGAGCCCTCCATCCTCAGAAGCTGCTCAGATGTGCTGTGGGGCATCGTGCCAACGTTCGTGCGTACAGTGCCGTTTTTAATGCATGCTCTGCGTGCGGATCATGTCTTAAAAAGCAGGGATCTAGTACTTAAAGCAACGATGAGTTCATGCATAGATTTATTCACACATTAGTCATGTATTGAAAACCGAACATTTTTCAAATTCCCATGTATGAAAAACTGCCCTGGACCCTTCTCGGGAGCGAAAGAAGGACGTACATGTAAATGAATCCGCGCTGGTTTCGAGGGCACGACTTGCACAAGTGTTCGTACATCGCGGCCGGTCTCGCGAATCGAGGGGCCGTGTTCATGTACACAGCTGGGCGCGTACGTCCTTTGTGGGCTCCCTACCTTCTCGGGCGCTCCGCAGAGAGAGCGCCCGGCCGCCGCCCGCCCAACGACCCGCAGCCGGCGCGGAGGCATCGTGCCAACGTTCGTGCGTACAGTGCCGTTTTTGGTGCATGCTCTGCGTGCGGATCATGTATTCAAAAAGCAACAAGGAGTTCATGCATAAATGTATTCACAAAGTAGTCATGTATGAAAGAACATTTGTTCTTTCTCTTCTTTTTCTTCTTAAGCAAATCCCATGTATTAAAAACTGCCCTGTACCCTTCTCTCGGGGGAGCGTAAGACCTGGGTTTGCCAGGACTCGGGTTCGCCATCGTTTTTTGACGACCGCGCCTCGGATTTTGACGAGGAGGAGTTTCGTGGGATGTCTGCAGCGGGAGGCCTCGTCAAAACGCAGGCTCGGCCTCGTCATTTTTTTGACGACCTCGTCGGGGATTTCCGAGTCCCCTGTTCCCAGGTCTTACGTCCCCCTGATTCTCGGGCGCTCCGCAGAGAGAGCGCCGGGCCGCCGCCCGCCCAACGACCCGCAGCCAGCGCGGAGGCCGGCGCCCCGCCGCCCGCCGTCGGGGGGCCAGCGTGCGGGCCGCCCGGGTGCGGCCGCCGCCCAGCCCGCCGGCGCACGGCAGCCCCGCCAGCCATCTGGGCGGAGGTGGTCACTAATTCTAGGCCTCCTAGATGGGGTCGGAGTAGATGGGGCGAAGAGAACTATGCACATGCACCGATCCTGACAACGCCCATCCTTGACCCAGGATCGGTGCATATGCCTTCCTGGCCAAGGTAGGAGGGCGTATGCACCGATCTTGGGCTCAGGATGGGCCTGGCCAGAATCGGTGCATGTGCATAGTTCTTTTTCCTCTGGTAGATGGGGTCGGAGGATCGCGCTGCATCGCCGATGCATCCACGATGCGGTTCGATGCGGAGCCCGATTTTCTCCACGCCGACGTCGCCGATGCGTCTCCGACGTTGCCGATGCATCGCCGATGCATCGGCGATGCATCGGCGGCCGCCTACCAGCTCGCCGGCGCACGGCGACCCCACCAGTCGGGGGCGGAAAAGAGGGGGGTGATGACTAGGGGGGGGTGGATATCATGGCGGGGGCCATGATATTTCCCCAGATTTCATGGCGCCTCCTCTTATTTCATTATGTCCCTGGCCCCCCCGCTGGGCCGCGCACGTGCCGCCGGTCATGATTTGCACCCCCCCCTCTTGGACACCCCCCTCTTTGCCGCCCCCGAACCAGCCATCTGGGCGGGGGTGGGCTGGAAGGGTCTCCTCGTCCATCGAGTGGGGGGCCGCATTGCGAACCCTGCCGCTACCCCCCACGATTTCTGAGGGGGAGGGTGGGGTTCACTTCGTTCGGGAGCTCCCGAGCGAAGTGAACCCCATCCTCCCAGCTCGCCGGCGCACGGCAACCCCACCAGCCACTTGGGCGGAGGTGGTCACTAACTCAAAACAGACGCCCAATCCCAAAAACGCGGGGGCCAAGACAAAACGCAGACACCTCGAGACTTCGGGGAGGGGGGATTTTGGGGCAGGGTTTTACCACGGTGACGACGACGAACGCAAGTCATACCCCGAAATCTTTGGCCGATCTTCGAATCCTCGGCGAATCCTCGATTTTGGGATTGGGGATGTGTTTTTTCGTGGTCAGGTGGGCTGGAAGGGTCTCCTCGTCCATCGAGAGAAAAGAAAAGAAGAGGGCACGCCACGAACAGAAGCTTCTGGCGCTCCGCGCGGGTGCCCTTGGATCCGCGCTGGCCCCCCCCCCCCGGCGCCGGAGGCGCCGCCCCTGGCGCTCTCTCCGCGCGCCAGAGAGGGGGGTCCAGCGCAGATCCAAGAAGTCCGCGCGGAGCGCCAAAAGTAACAATGTTTGTGGCGCTTTTTCTTCTTCCATTCCATCTTCCCCTTCTTCGCCTTCGGGGAGGGGTCTGCGCCTCCCCTCCACCCCTCTCGGGCGCTCAGAGAATCGAGGGCGCCCCTCCGCAGGTTCAAGCTGCTCATCCTCGGAGATGCCGGCGCAGTCTCTTCCGTGCCCGAGAGCGGCCGGGCGCACTATTCGGGGGTGGACAGACCCCCTACCCTGACACGTCGATTAGTGAATTGTCCGTTTTCGGTTCTCGAGAGGGCGCCACGGCCGTTATTTTCCAGGTTTGCGCCCGCAAGGTTTGGGCCCGAGGTCGTTTTTGCTAAACCACGTTTTACCAAAGGGAGGTCTGTCCATCCCCGAACTATCTCTTGTGCGTAATTGCCCATTTCGCGCGTGATTGCCGATTTTTGCGCCAAGCTGGCACTGGTTGTGGGGCACCGTGCCAATTTCTGTGCGCACCCGTTTCGGGGGTTCAAAATACAGTGGAGGACCATGCCAAGGAACACCCTGCTTGCCTCCAGGGTGCCCCGGGTTCCTCGGGCTTCGATCGTCTTGCGATGGACAGCGCGACGCTCCCACACCAAAAGCCAATGGTCCGGTGGGCGGACAAAAAGTGTCCACACTTGTCGCGCCAGGACAACTCGTCGTCAAATCACGTCGAACGAATATGTATACCCCCCTTTCCCCCAACTCAAAGTTGGCAGGGGTTAGGCGGCAGGCCGCGCGCCGGGGACAACATGTGGACACTTCAACTTTGGGTTTTGGGGGGGAGGGGTGCGAGGCAAGTGCATCATGCTGCTGCGGTTGCTATCACGCCGCAGTGTCTTGTCGCCCCGGGTGTGGACACTTTTTGTCCGTGCACCCTCGCCCTGGGGTCTCAGGGTTGGGGTTTCTAGCAGGAGGAGGAGGAGGAGGAGGAGGAGGAGGAGGAGGAGGAGGAGGAGGAAGAGGAGCGGAGGAAGAGAAAGGGAGGAGGGGGAGGAGGGAGGTGAGGAGGGAGGAGGGAGGGAGGAGGGAGGATGGAGGAGGGAGGAGCAGGGAGCAGGGTTTCTGGTGGTCGGGCCCCTACTGTGGGGAGAGAGCGCCCCGCCCGCAGGTTCAAGCTGATCATCATCGGAGACGCCGGCGCCGGCGACCCGCCGCGCGTGCGCGCACCGGCGCGGGCGCACCGCGCGAGACGGCGTGCCTCGGCGCACCTGCGCCACGCGCAGAGGGGGATGGGGGGAGGGGGGGGGGGCTTCTTAGAAGCACCCCTGCTTCTTAGAAGGCGCGGGCCTCGTCTACATCAGAAGCACCATAAGGAGGAGCCAATGCGAGAAGCCAATGCGCACGCGCGCGGGCGAGACGGATGTAGACATGGGCGCGCGAGGGGGGCCACATTGGATCAGGTCAAAGTTAACATTTGTGCTCTGATGAACATGCGTGTTTTGTCGCCCCACCCCACCTGGTTTTGGTACCCCTACGGTTTTAGTACCCCTTATGGTCCTGCCGATCTACAGATGTAAGGCCGGCGCCTTCTAAGAAGCAGCCTGCTTCTAAGAAGCCCCCCCCCCTCCCCCCACCCCCTTGTGCGCGCCGCCAAGCACCTGCGCTGGGGGGCCGCGTCGGACTGGGCCTCCCAGAGGAGGTCCGAGCAGATGCCCAGACCGCCTCGCGTGGCGGAAAGCTCACGACGAGAGGATTTATTCGCCACCTTCAGCCTTCGGGGGCCCTTCCTGGGCTCTGGGACTGGGAGCCAAAACAATCTAGGATGAGAATTCGGTCCCGGGGAAGGGGTCCAGACCTCTGGGGTCGGGAGCCTTGAGACGGGGGTCAATGCAAACGGGGGTCAGCCACGGCACCGGATCCTGCAGGATCTTGCGAAGACCCCCTCTGGCTGACCCGGGTTAGCGAGCCGCTCGTGGCCGCGAGGCGGCCGCGCCTATTGGCTGACACGGGTTTGCGAAGACCTGCGTTGCAGTTTTTTTGTCCTGCATTGCAGTCTTTGGTTTCTTGCTGACTCGGGTCAGAAGATCCCCGAGTTCGGGGTTGAGTTCTGCGGCGCGGAAGCACCCGTGGACACGGTAACGCCAGTGGACCCAACCGAATTCAACCTCGAAAGAGATCGGGGCCGCGGTCGGTTCAAGGTCGAGTCACCGGCGCGGTGTCAAAACCTTTGGCGCGCCAGGAAGATATCAAGCAGTGGCGAAGCGTCCTTGCTTGCCCATAGGCCCATCATATAATGTTCTAAGGACCTCTTGTGGTCTGCACGACATGTTCTTGAAACATTTCTTGCCGACATTGCTTTGTATCACATTGTGATTACGTTCTAAGAATATCTTGTTTGTTATTCGAACATTCTTAGGGTTCTGAGAACATGTCTTGGTAGGCCTATAGGGTAGGAGGAATCGAACCATATAAAATCATAAACATGATTTGTCGACGGTCCGCGCAGATCTCTTGGATCTGCGCTGGGCCCCTCTCGGCGGCGCCTCCGGCGCCGCCCCTGGCGCGCTCCGCGCGCCAGTGAGGGGGGGGCGCGGATCCAAGAACTCCGCGCAGACAGTCGAAAGTTTCTGTCTATGCTGCTTTTTGTTATGAGGAACGCGCCACATCGCCAATGTATCGGCGATGCGGCTCGCTGTGGAGCCCGATCTTCTCCACGCGGGCGACGCCAATGATGTCGCAGACGGCACCGATGTATCGTCGATGCCTCGGCGATGCGTCGGCGGTGCGGTGCTATCCTCTGACCATTTTCTCCGACTCCATCTGTGAGGCCTCCAGCTTGGGAGGGGACAAGGTTGGGGAAGTTTCGGGCTCGAGGCTCTTGGGGGTCTCTTGGGGGTCTCTTGGGGGCCTCTTGGGGGCCTTTTGGGGGCCTCTTGGGGCATCCTGGGCGCCTCTTGGTACCCTCTTGGAGCCTTCCTCGGAGCCTTGGAGGCTGTCTTGCGGCCATCTTGGAGGAGGTTGATCAAAGAAGGAAGGGGGGTGCATTGGCCCCCCCCCTCCTGCAGGCCCAAATGGGCCAAAACCGATTCAAAATTATAGATTTTTGATTTTTCGTCGAGGCCTTCATGGGCGCTCCAATCTGTCGCGGGGCGCCCCGTCCAGGTCCAGGAGGAAGGGGGTAGGGGGAGGGGTCAAGACACCCCTAGATAGCAAATCGTCTCGCTCACTCCCACCCGCCCTCTCAACACAAAAGCAAAACCCGAGCCCGAGCATGCTCAGCGGTCGTCTTTGGTTGGGCAGCTACTGGGAGCCAAAGCCGACCCCATGTGCGCGACGCTGGGGCGAGGTGCGCCACGCGTGCCAGGCGGGCCACGTGCGCCAGGCATCCCTGGGGCCCGAGCGTACCAGGCACGCCTGGAGCGCCAGATGCGCCACGTGCTCCGCGTGCGCCAGGTGTGCCGCATACTCCAGCCGCGCCAGGTGCGCCACGTTCGGAGCACGTGCAGAGTGTGTCAGGTGCGCCTGCGCACGTGACAGCACACATCGGGAAACATGTCGGCCCCCACCATCCTTACCGAAAACCAGTGCCCATCATTGTGTCTGGTGGGCCTGCGCACCGCAGGCCATGCGCCACCACCCCCGCCGTCCCTGTCATGACAATTATCGCGGGGTGGCCGCGCATTGTCCAGATTTTGCAGCGAGGTGCATGTTGTTTTTTTTGTTAGGGATGGTAGCCCTGCGCAGAGCAGGCAATCTGCTGACACCCCCGCCGTCTCTGTCAGAAACAATACAAAGTGCTTGCGGGCCTCACGAACATGACTCAATATTTTGCCCCAAAGTGTATTTTGTATTGTGTGTTGACAGGGATGGTGGGGAGAGGAGCGCATCGGTCTGGCCGCGCATGCTCCAAATGTGGAGACAGACTGCGTTTTGTAGTGTTTTTGGCAGCGATGGTGGGGGGGAGCATGGTTCCTGGTTGGCCGCTGGTCGCCTGGGGGAGGGGGATCTATTAAGAAGGAACATAGGGGACAGTGATACACCCGTCCCCGAAGGGAAACAAAGGGAGTTGGAAGTGGAAGCCCGCTAAACCACTCACGCCCAGAGGGCTGGTGGAATTTGGGACTTGTTGTTCCCGCTACCCTCCGACTCTCACGAGTTGGAGGGTCTGACCTCTGTGGGTCATTCTCTTGCGAGGTCCCCCCACCTTTATCACTGTCTTTACTGGCTGACCCGCGCGTCTTGATGTGCCGTCGGCTTTACACCGCAAGCCGCATGGTGACGACGATCTGGTTCCTGTCAGTTGTAAGGCTGTTGGCTTTTCTGGGGGGATGGGCACGGTGGCTTGGCTGTCTGGCCAATTCGTGCTACAGTCGGGGCGCTGAAGAAAAGAAGCAACCGTTTTCGCTGGGGAGGGGCTCGGTGTTCCTTGATTGTTTCAAAGTTTGCCTCGGGTTTTCCTGGGGTTTTCCATAGGAAATCGAGGTTGAACTTATGGGAAAACGGGGCCTCGTTCCTTATTTAGGGTTCCTTCGGTCAACGCCTCGACTGTACCGTCCCCTGCGATTCGCCCCGTTTTCCTTTGTCATGTCTCTCTGGAGGCAGGCCAATCCAGCAGCCAGCATCCTCCTCCGAGTCCAACCCTCCCTTTCCCTTTCATTGAGGCCAAAAATGCTGGCCTTGATGATGACGATGCGGTCGATTACGCATCCCTCACGGATGTTATCGCATCCACTGAACGCCATCTTAGTGACCTTCAGAGGATATCTAGTCGTACTGATGGTGCCGGTACCCTTGATGAACTGATCAAGGAGACGAAGAGACGGCTTCATATTCATCGCACCTCTAAGGCTGCGCTACTACCTGCAACGCTTCAGTCCGAACGGGCGGCTAAGCGGGCGCACTGGGTGCAGCTCAAGATTTCTAAGGTGAACAATGCGATCATGGAGACTACCACTTTGAGGGATGAGGCTTTGGCTACGGCGAACGATTGCGACGAGCGGCTCCACCAACTGCGCATGAAGCGGGACACGCTTGAGTTGGACCTGAAGGACTGGGAGGAGAAACGGGAGGAGATTCAGAAGGAGTTCCCCTTGCCTCCCCCGCCCGACTCGGACCCTGACCTCGCCTTCCTCCGCCTCCGCTTGGACAGGGGTGGTAGTCCAGAAGGTGACGATCCCGATCTTGACGCCGCCTTGGCCTCATTGGAGGGGCGCCTCAAGGATGCACCTCCCCCGGAGGATCATGGGGGTCCCTGGCACGTCCCAGGGAGAGGACGAGGACGAGGAGGAAAGGGCAAGGGCAAGGGTGGTCGTCGTGTTCGAGGGCCTCCTGGTGATGCCCCTGCTGCTGCTCCACCTGCTGATCCTGATTCTAGGTATGGGCCTGTTCGTCAGAACCGTTATGCGGCCTTCAACTACGAGGGCGACGATGTGGAGGAGGAGGACATGGAGGAAGAGGGACTCGATAATTCTGCCACCTCCGCCGATGAAGATATGGATACTGCTGAGTGGGACCGCCGTCGTCGTCGACGCCTGCAGGACTCGGCCGGAATGCTGCCTCTGGAGGGGACCGGCCCGTGGGTCTGGGGGGTAGCCCACACCAATGCCCTAGCGGCAACTCACGGCTCGGGCCCCAGGGTCATACCCCAGCGGCGGGCCAGTCAGGCCCGACCGCAAGTACCTATCCGAGTACGGCCCCACCAAGGTCCAATTCTGGGCAGCTTGACTCCTGCCCTAAATGGGCACTGAGCCGAGGGAGGGCTTTGCAAATAACCACCCTAAATACCAACTCGTTTGCCACCTTCAAGAGTAACGACGCCCAGGAGTCTGGTTTGTATTGTTTCCCGCAGGCTTCGATTCTTGTCCTGCAGGAAACCCTCCTCATGTCTGAGGAGTCCATTCAATCTGTTGCGGAATGGTGTCAAGAGCGTGGTTGGCAGTCCTTCTTCTCTCCGGCCATGCCGCATGATTCTGAAGCCTTCTGGTGGACTGGCGATCTTGATCAGGACTGGCCTCAACATTGGGGCAAGCTTTGTGCATTATGACCTGTCTGCTGTCCAACACCGGCTATGCGCTCTAAAGCTTGAGATTCCTGAGCTACCTCCCCTGGTCTTGGCCTCCATTTACATGGAGACTCGGGTGGGGCTCAATGCTACGAATTTGGCTCTGCTCTCTAGTATTGCTTGCTTGCAAGAGACAGTGCAACTCCCTGAGCTGGTGGTTTTTGACACCCCTACTTGTATTAAGAAGAAATCGAAGCGTGTAAGTGATTTCTTTATGATGTCTCAGGTCTTGACAGGTATTGTTCAGCAGATTGCTGTTGATCGTGTCTACCCTGTATCGCCGCGCTGCCCTGTAACACTTCATACTGCTGTCAATGGTGAAGCTACTGTGCCTGTGCTCTGTAAGTGTCAGCACCTACCACATGTGCTCCCATATGGCCCCTCTTTGCCCAACCTGGGCTGGGACCAAACGGATGAGGAGATGTACAGGCTGGAGGAGCTAATCGAGTCTGGGCCCCCCTATGGCCAAAAACAGGTTGCTTCGGATCATGCGTACGCCAGCTTTGTTTCAGACCTTGAGAAAACGATAAGTCTGTTGACCAACACGCCTCTGAAGCAGGTCTCTAGAAGAGGCTGGGGTCCACAAATCCAGCAGGTCCCTTTGAAGATCCATTGTAAGCAGGTCAGACTCTCTTGGAAGTCCTACATGGTGCCCCTGCGATGGATTACCAAATGGCTGACCCAGGTGTGGAGTTTGGTGCAATTGAAGGCTGGGGACTTAGCTGCTGGAATTCCCGGAGGACCCCATGCTAGCCCTGTATATTCAGATCTGGGAGGCTTGCTGGAGGATCTGGAAGCATGCCCTGCAGAGTTTCGGTCGGTCCCCACCCTGATTGCTATGCGCGACAGGGCCAAGAAGATGGCCCAGGCGCTGTCTACTGATCTAGCCCTTGGGACACTGAATCCCAGTGCTACCTACCACTCAGGTTGTAGATGAGTTCCTGAAGGACTTAGATGTGGCTATGAACGCAGAGCAATCCAAGGATACTCAGGCGTCGCTTCAAGCTTGGAAGGAATGGGTCTCGGGGCGCAGTGGGGCTGAGACCCTTGCGCGGCAACGCCGCTGGACAAAATGGAAATCCGTGTGGCGGCCAGGTGAGGTACTACAGGCAGGTACTTGGACTGGGCAGCCGACGCGAATTTTACGGGTGGGGGCTGGGAGGTTGGAGGCTCTTTGGCAGTGTTCTGAGTCTCCCCACGAGCCTTGGGAAGTTCCTTTTGACTTTCGCCGGGAGGTCCCCCTGGCCACTCCTTTGGAATTGAAAAAGGTCATTCGCACCTTCAGCCCCAAGACTTCCAGACGTACGACGGCTTCCACCCTCGCCATTACTTTATGTGTTCGGATCCCCAGCTGACTGTGCTAGCTCGCCTGTTGCGTTGCATTGAGTTGCATGGTAATTTTCCGACTGTCCTGCAGGGCATTGTCACGTGTCTTATCCCGAAACACAGGCCTGACGCCGAGGTCAAATTGCGCGGCATTGGATTATGCGTGTCGCTGTACCGTATACGGGGTAAGCTTAGGCGTGGAGGCCCGGACATGGGAGAGGCAGCACAGGTTGAGTGCCTTGTGTCATCAGCGTGGTACGTCGATCATTGAGCTTGTTTTCCTGCAGAACTTTAAAGCAGAATCGGCGAGCTATCGGGATCGAGTGGTGCACGCTTCGGCGGTATTTTATGACATGAGCTCGTACTACGACCATGTTTGTTTGAGGGTCCTTCGCGAGCTTGCGCAGGCCACTGGTTTCAACATGATGTGTCTCGCAGTCGCCTGTAACATGTATCGTTCGCAGAGGTTCTTCACTCTGAATGGCTATGCCCTTGCATCCCTGTTCCCGGACAGAAGTATTATTGCTGGGTGTCCCTGGGCGACTTTCTTGGTCCAGGTGTATTCGCATGACCCTGTGAAGGCTTTTGCTGGGAACCATCGGCTGTCTGATCTATATCTTTTCATCGACGATAGGGTAAACATGAACATTGATTTCGGTAGGCGTGTCTTGATCAACAGAACTGTGGCCAGTTCGTCTGAGGTCGTACGCTTAATTGGGGAAGATCTAGGCTGTCAGCTTGCATCGAAGAAATCGGCAGTGGTGGCCAACTCTGATTCTCTCCGCCGTGACCTAGCCAAGGCCATGGGCAAGTTCGCGGGCACTTCCAATTTGCGTTCCGCCAAGAATCTCGGCATTGATACCACAGCCGGGCTTCTTCGATGTCGCAAGGGGGCGAGACGCAACCTCAACAAGGCTCGGATCAAGAACCTCCGGGCGCGAAAGAGGCGTCTGGCGGCGGTCAAGAAGGGAGGTGCCGACATGCAGCGCCTCTACATCAGTGGTTTCCAGAGTTATGGATATTACGGGGCGGAGGTGGTGGGCTTGGATGGGAAGGAAGTGTACTCTGCTCAATCCTTCTTCCTGCAGACTGTGGGCTCGACCTGCCCCTCCCGCTCCCGAACTTTGACTCTCCTTCTTCACGATGACCCCACCCACAAGTTGGCGCTGGGTCCCGCTCTGACTTGGGCCAATCTGGTTTGGAAGGCAACTGCGTCCAGAAATTTTGAACCTTCTCTTGCAGGGCTGCGTGAACTTGCTGATCCAGTGCTCCATCAAGAACTCAGGACCTGGAACCAGGTCAAAGGACCCTTGGGGGCGGCCGTGCTGTCACTGGCCCGTGTTTCCTGGTCCTTCAAAACCCCGTTCGTCTGGATCAATCACCTCGGGGACGAAATCCACCTCACCACCACCTCCCCCGCCACATTGTTGTCGGACTTGAAGGTCGTTTTGATGAGACAACTCTCCGAGAGGGCTGCCCAGAAAATCGGGTTGGAGGGTGAAAAGGGTGGATATGTCCGTTGCTAGGAGCCTTCTGTTTTCTGACGCCCTGAGTGTGGCTGAGGAGCGAATGTTGAAAGCTTTCCTATTGCAGAGCGTCTGCGCGAATTGGCGACTATTGCAAATGGGGTACATTATTCCTGACTCATCTTGCCCGCTCTGCGGTGCTATATCTGATGATTTGCATCACCGGCTGTTCCTCTGCCCTGCCACGAGGGCGCTGCGAGAAGAATTTCTTTCAGAGTTGGTTCAGAATGTAGTCGTACACGGGAGCAGGAAGCGCCCCTTAATGTTAGGCCTCCAAGTTGAGCCGGAGAGCATCGGCTGTCCACCTGACGGTCTGGGGCATGAACAGTACGAATTCCACTGCGTGGATCCTGGCGCGACTGCACTTGAAGCCTTTAGAGGCAAGGGGCTCTTCTGGGATGGATCTTGCTTCAAAGACGGACATCGGGTACACCGCTGTGCTGGTTGGGCTTGTGTCTGTATCACTGGTCATGGTGAAGTGCACGCTTCGATCTCTGGTAAAGTAGGTCGTCTCCTACCTCAAACCAGCCCGGCCGCTGAACATGTAGGTTTTCTTGCTTCGTCTAGGCATGCACCTTATGCCAGCGAGTTCTGCACTGATTACGAGGGTCTTGTCGGTACCGCGGAGAAGGCTCCAGAGGCAGTTTTCGATCGAATATCTTATTATGCTGGAGTGAAGCTTCTAGGGATCGGTGCCTTCCCCAGGCCGCGTGAGCAGCTACGCATTTTTAAAGTGAAAGCCCATGTAGATCTGAGCGACCTCACCCCCTACAGCGAGGAGTGGTACCAGGCTAAAGTAACCATTGGGCCGACTTACTGGCCAAATCGGCGGCGTTTTCGCACGCGCGCCCCTCGGCAGCTGACCTCGACGAGCATTCTCGCGAGTGCCATGCTTTGGCCCAGTACCTTAAATTCGTATGTAAAACGCTGCTGCACTGGAGCTCCCTGGCTCCCCTTCGGCCGAAGGAGCGGTTGGCCAGGGAAGGGACAGCTACGGGGCGAGGCCGTGTTGGTGCAGCAGCTGGCCAAGAAGTTTTGGGCGAGGCCGCAGGGTCGTCCAATGCCCCTCCCCCCGCCCCTCCCTCTCCTCCTGCCCCTCCCGCTGCCCTTTTCCTCCTGACAGTGACCCTGCTGTACCCGCCGGTCTCACGGTGGGCGGCCACCGCTGGGTGTGGAGGCAGTCCAGGTGGGTTTGCAGAGTCTGCCTAAGGCGCAGCCTGCGTGACCCTCCCTTGCCCACACCTGCTTGCAAGCAGGCTCACCCCGAGCTCCCCGCTCTCTTCGCGAACCCGCGCCGCCACCACTTGCATGTTACCCAATACCCGGGCGGCGTTATTTTCATGTGCACGGCTTGTGGATGCATGACCGAATCAGGACGGCTTAACAAGCTTGCAGAGGATTGCCTTGGAGGGCCAACCATTGACCACCTCAGGTATAATCTTAAGCGAGTGCGGGAGGGTAAGCACCGCTCGCATGCCAAGGGCAATGATGTTGTTTTTGAGGAGCTTGTTCCTGTTTCCCAACTGCTTTAGTCGTCTCTCTTTCATACCCCTCCCTCCCCCTGCCTCTTCCCCCAAAGTTGTCTGCTCGATTACGGGGTGGGGGAGGCTTGGAGGAGAAGAGGTGGAGGAGAATATTGATTCCCTTTTAAACGACTGTGCTATATCGTGCGCAGTTCATGGGTTCCTAGTGGCCAGCGGTGGCAACCAATGGAACTGGTTGCCCCTGCTCTGCACTGCGTGGGACTCATCGCGGTTGTTCTCTCTAGGTCGGGTCCTCTGGCATGTTGTTTGGAGGGCCGCCATGTGCCGCTTAGCGATGCAGGGTCGGGTCTCCATCCTTCGTTGCTGGATGGCCCAGCCTTGTTCCCGACGTGTCCAATCCAATCCTCTGCGTCGTCGTCGTCGTCGTCGCCGTTGTCGTCGTCGTCGTCGTCGTCATCGTCGTCGTCGTCGTCGTCGTCGTCGTCGTCCTCGTCGTCCTTGTCGTCGTCTTCCTCCCCCCCTCCTATTCCGCAGCCTTCCCCTCGTGCCCGTCTTTGTCCTCCCTCCCCTTTTTCTTCTTCTTCTTGTGCTCGCCCGTGGGAGGGCGCCCGCGACCCGGCATCGATTCTATCCTGCTCGCGCTGCTGCTGATGCTGCCGCGCAGCGCGGGCCGTAGTCCCGCCCGCCATGCTCGGCACGAACGAAATGGGTACGGAAGGAATGGGTACAATGCCCAACAGCAGTTCCTGCTCATTCTGAACAGGCCTCGCTGTCCGCACCGCCGCGGCCTGTGTCTATTTGAGTCAGAGGGCCGCCTGCCCAACAGCGGCCGCTGTTGGTTTGGGAAAGCATTTGTTGTTGGGCATTGTGCCCATGTTTTTCAGGAGGGAAAAAACACACAGACACAATTAATCGTCGATTCCCCAGAAAATATGGGAAAATATGGGAAGTGGGGAGGAAGACAACAAACCTCGAAAATATGGGAAAATATGGGGAATCTGTTTATTTGTGTGTATTTATTTGTGTGTCCTGGGGCCCCTTCAGTTGGTTTGGGACAGCATTTGTTGTTGGACACTGTGCCCCTGTCTTCCGCACCCCTTCCGGGCGTCCACACATGCGCATTCCTGGGCGGGGAGGGCCCGGCGGCGTCCCCTGGCGATCCGCTCGCCTCGCGGGCGGCCAAGAGGGGGCTGATGACCAAGGGTGGTTGTGTTATGTCGGGCCTGTCCCCTGTTGTGTTTCGACGAAAAATGCAAAATACCCTACCAAAATAGTCAAACAATTGAAAAACAAATAGTCTGGGGACTATTTTTTGAGTACTTGTGTTTTGCCTTTTTGGGGCATTTTTCCGGTATTTTTATTTTTCGTCGACAATCCCCCTGTATGGGGACACGCCCGACATAACGGTTGTGGACAGTCACCATGGCAGGGGGCAATGGCATCTGCCCGCATTTCGCGGCCCCCTCTTCGTTCAATGCGCCCCCCCCCCTGGCCCCATGCCCTGGTGCCCTGGGCCGCGCACGTGCCTCGGGCGACTATTTTGTGCGTTCCCTCTTGGGTGCTCCCTCTGGGACGCTTCCACTTGGCGGTTTGCGGGGAGCGCATTCCCGACTGGCTCGCCCGCTTGGCGGATGCGCGCTCCCCGTCATTTACGGGACGCCCGCAGGAAGCAAGGGGGGCGCTCCAGGGCACCGGTTTGCGACCACTCCATCGAAGAAGAAAATGGCATCAAGAAAGACTGGAGCTCCGCGCCGGCTTTTGGGTTTGGCGCTGGACTCCGCCCGGCGGCGCCTCTGGCGCCGTCTCTGGCGCGTTCCGCGCGCCAGGGAGGGGGGTCCAGCGCGGATCCACGAGATCCGTTCGCACCTCCAAAAAGTTGTCTCCCGTGCAGGGAGCGCCACGGGCCATCTTCCTCGCCTGCGGACGTCGGAGCTGCTTGCTGCGGCAGTGCAGGGGTCCGCTTGGAGAGCACGGACGGCAGCAGACCGTGCCCTTGAGCTCTTGGGCGGCAGGTGGTCTCCGTGCCGTATCCTGTCTCCAGGGCGGGGGGCGGCCCGAGCCATCGTTTCCCCCCCGCCCCTTCCCCCCACCGCCGGCCCCCGTCACCACAAAGGCGTGGGTCGAGAGGAGCCAGGGGGGCCCGTCGGGGGGTGGGGCATGAACCTCCAGGGACCGGGAAAACTCGCCGGGACCTCAACCGAACCGAGCATCAGGAGGGCGGGGAGAAGCGAGCTCGAGAGGTGAGTCGGCGGCCTTCATCTCATGGGCAAAGGCCTTCCTGGATCCATTGCTCCTCTTTCTTCTCGTCGTTTCCCGACAGGCGCCAGCAGGCTAGCAGAGATTGATCGCAAATGAGTGGCCTCCTTCCCATGCTTTGCGCGCAGGCAAGAGCAGCTTCATGCATCAGTTCCTGGAGGGCAAGTTCAGGAAACAGTCCACGCACACGGTCGGGGCTGCCGACGCTGATGCGGGGGACATGCAGCGGAGAGGTAGCATGGGGGAGGAGATGGGAGGAGGACCATGAGGAGGAGGAGGAGGAGGAGGAGGAGGAGGAGGAGAAGCAGGAGGAGGAGGAGGAGGAGGAGGAGGAGGAGGAGGATGAGGAGCAGGAGGAGCAGGAAGAGCAGGAGGAGGCAAAGGAGGAGAAGAAGTGAAGGAGGGAAAAGTAGGAGGAAGGTTGCCTAGGAGGGGTGACCAGTAAGGAAGACTAGGAGAACGAGGCGGGAGGGATGACTAGGAGGAAACTTATCATGAGGAGGGGGAGGGTGGAGGAGAAGGAGGAGCATAAGAAGGAGGAGGAGGAGGAGGAGGAGGGGAAATGGACGCAAATGTATGCGGAGGATGGTGATGGAACGGAAGGTTAGGAGGAGGAGGAGGAGGAGGAGGAGGAGGAGGAGGAGGAGGATGCGAGACACGTGGAGGGGAATAGGGAGTGACACACACACACACATTTATATATAAACATGTATATATGTACATAGGAGGGTGATAGGGGAGGAGGACCACGAGGAGCGAGGAACTCATTCAGGATAATGACTCTGCAGCTTTTGTTGGCATGGATCCTGATCTGAATCGATTCAGCAAGTCCCGCTAGACTGTGCATAACGCGGACACGGTCAAGCATGCTTTGCGCTTGGCATCGTTCTGGCACTTCATTCCATGTCAGTGTGTCTCGGAAGCTATTATCGCTGTTTGCCATGACCGCGGTGAACGTGGAAGGCAAACTCATCCCTCCCAATAGGGAAGATATGCGTGCCCACAGACGGATGAAAGTTGGGCGAGGAGGACAAGTATCAGGAGGGGAAGCAACACAGACACAAACATTCGTCGACCCCCAGGAAAATATGGGAGAATACAGAACGTGGGGGAGGGGAAGACGAGATTCCAGAATATATAGAATGTATCGGGAATCCTGGTGTGTGTGTATATATATATATATATATTCATTTGAGCGTCCCTTGGTCCCCTTAGAGGACGAGGCTGAGGGGGAGGAGCTACTCCTCGGAGGAGCCCAGTCGTCCTATGTGCCAGAAGCTCATGCAGAAGTCACCTCGAATGGTGTCTGCCGAGGGTCGCGAATGACTCAGGAGCAGAAAGGGGCGGGAGCAGCAGGAGGACGGGGGGGTAGGAAGAGGAGGAAGGACGAGGAGGAGAGGGGGAGGAGGAGCCGCATCGCCCTTGGTACGCGACAAGGTGAGGAGGAGGATAAAGAGAAGGAGGAGTTGAAGGAAGATTCAGGAGGACAATTGAGGAACAGGATGGATGAGTCGGGTCAGCCCTACTGGTGGCCCGCGGCGGGAAAGACTGCGACACCCCACGGTTCCACCGCCAGATCCATCGCATTGAAGTCGAGGATGATGCGCGATCAGACAGAGGATGGGCGTGTGGAAGAGGATGAGGAGGGATGAATTTGGTTAGAGTAGAGGACAGGGATGACAAGGACGTGAGGGCCTATATGGCAACGACGAGGAGGATTGGGATCATGGGGCAGCGGGGGACACGACGAGGGGAAGCGGGTCTGGCATAGCGTGTCGGAGCACGAGCACCGGTTTTATTGTTCCGGCGCACCGCCCATTGTGGAATGGACATCCCATCTACTCCAGATTTCGTAATAAAAGGGAGGGGGTCTCAACCCTCCCAGACGAGAAGTTTTAGACCCCCCCGCCGTGGGAGAACCCTCCAAAACATCGTCCCCAGACCCCCCCAGGCCCTCCAAGATAGCTTGGAAGAGACCCCCCTCCGAAATGAGACCCCCCTCCCTTTATTACGAAATCTGGAGTATCGTTTTGTCATCGCATTTTTGGCCCACCCGCCCGTCGCTCAGATCGGCGTCGAGTTCGGCACCAAGATCATCTCCCTCGGCAATCGCCAGATCAAGCTGCAGATCTGGGACACCGCTGGCCAGGAGCGTGGGGGGATTCAGGAGGAAAAGAAACACACAGACACAATTAATCGTCGATTCCCCAGAAAATATGGGAAAATATGGGAAGTGGGGGGGAAGACAGAAACCCAGAAAATATAGGAAATATGAGGAATCTTTTATTTGTTGGTATTTATTTGTGTGTCCCAGGGCCCCTTCAGGGATGGCCAGGCTCAGGATGAGACTTGTCGGGGAGAACGGAGAGGATGCTTCTGCACTCAGAAGAGGGGAGGGTCGGTTGAGGTTGGAACAGGAAGAGGGGGATGATCGTGATGAGGTCGATGCGGATGGTGATGACGATGCTGACGACGTTGATGATGATTGTGATGAAGACGAGGATGACGATGATGGTTGTGATTGTGATGATTCTGATTCTGATTATGATTATGGTTGTGATGCGGATGATCGTGCTTACTATAGTGATTGTGATGCTGCTGATGATGCTGCTGATGACGATGGTGATGATGCTGATGATGATGATGATGATGATGATGCTGATGATGATGATGATGATGCGACGATGGCGAGGACGGAACGACTATACTGATGGTGGTGCTGTCGATGAAGATGCAGATGAATATTAGGATGATGATACTGAGATGATACGGATGACGATGAAGATGAAGATGAAGATGGCGATGATGACGATGATGATAATGCTGCTGCTGATGATGATGATGATGATGATGATGATAATGATTCTGCTGCAGATGATTATGATGATGATGCTGATGCTGATGTTGATTATGATGATGATGTTGATGATGAACATATTGTTGATGATGATGATGATGATGCTGATGATGATGATGCTGATGACGCTGCTGATGATGATTATGATGGTAATGGTGATGACGATGATGACGACTATGACGATGACGATGACGATGGCGATTGACGGTTACGACGACAATTGCAAGGTTGATGCCGATGATAGTGAAGAGGATGTCGAGAATGATGGTTGACGATGATGGTAGGGCTCTTGTGATTGATGATGTTGACGATGGTAATGCTTATGAGGATGATGCTGGGTGGTGGTGGATCATGCTGAAGATCAGCAGGAGGCGGAGGAGCAACAGGGGGGTGTGCGGAGAGCAGAGGGGCACGTGCGCAACTGTGTCGGTGTAAGTAGTTGCGTGAGGTTGGCGGAAGAATGATCCGCTGATGGTGATGACGATAGTGAGGATGAGGTGGAGGATGAGGAGGGGGAGGGGGATGGTGAGGAGGGAGATGATGAGGATCGTCGTTCGGCACCTCGCGCTCCCAGCACCTGATCACGGAGTGTCCCAGGGGGGTCAGGAACAAAGTGGTTCGCCAGTTTCTGGTTACAATTGCAGCAGGAGGTGGACCCCTCCTCCAGGCAACGGTTCGGGAGGACTTGGCTAGCCCCGCCGCGGCCGCCCTAGCAAGGTCTCATGTTCCGTCCCTGGCGGGCTGCTCCTTTTGTCCATCCCCCTTTCGCCCCTCTTGCCCCTTTTTACAGCGCGTGGTTGTGGCCCCGGGAGCTCCGCTGCATGCGCCAGAGACGCAGAGGATCACGCAAAGAGGAGGATGAGAATCCTCGCGCTCCTCTTCCTGCTCCTATTGCTACCTCCTCCTCATCCCCTCGCCACCCTCATCATCACCACCACCATCATCAGCATCATCATCATCATCATCATCGGCATCATCATAGTCATCGTCATCATCATCATCATCATCAGCAGCAGCAGCAGCATCACCACTATCATCATCAGCATCAGCACCATCACCATCACCACCACCAACCTCATTATAGTCATCACCATCACCATTATCATCATCAACATCATGGTCTTGATCATCATGACCATACTCATCATCATCAATCTTACCACCATCACCATCACAATCATCATCATCACCATCATCATCGCCACCATCATCATCACCATCATCATTACCATCATCATCAGCAGCATCATCATCATCATCATTGTGATCAACATCATCATCAGCATCATCACAGCTATCATTCTCATTATCACCATCATCATTGCTGTCATCATTGTTATCATCGTCATCAGCATCACCATCAGCGCCATCATCATCATCACCATCACCACCACCATCATCATCATCAGTATCATCATCGTCGTCGTCATCATCATCATCGTCATCTTCATCGTCATCGTCGTCGTCGTCGTCATCATCATCATCATCCTCTCCTCGTCTGTCGTCCTGTTGGGCACGCGGAGGCTTCGACGCCTACGAGTGACGGTAATATCGCCTTGCCAGCTCTTGTCGTCGTCTTCCTCCCCCCTCCTCTATCGATGCTCTTCTCTGTGTGTGTGTGTGTGTGTTCGACAAGCGCCATGGCTTGAACAGGTCCCCACGACAATCCGAACCGAACTCCTCCTCCTCACCATCATCATCCTTCTTGTCCTCCTCCTCCTCCTCCCCTTGCTCCTCCTCCCCTTGCTCCTCCTCCCCTTGCTCCTCCTCCCCTTGCTCCTCACCTCCCCTCTCCCCCTCTTAAGCAAGCAGCCGATTCATGACACATCAGCGTCCGCTCGGTTCTGCGCCCCCAGATACTCCCGCGCACGGCAAGCTAGGACAGAGGCACCCGTTGCACCAGGAAGGACGTTCATTCGTTCCCTCATTCTTCAGAGAGCCGCGGGGCCATGGGCCAGGGGGCGTTCTGACCTGCCCGCGCCCCCCCTGGGCTGTCCCCCCCCCTCGGAGGGGACCAGCTATACACCAACACCGATCCTGGCCCAGGATCACCCTGGGCCCAGGATCGGTGTATACGCCTTCTTGCGCAAGGCAGGAGGGCGTATACACCGATCCTGGACCCAGGGTGATCCTGGGCCAGGATCGGTGTTGGTGTATAGCTGGTGCCTTCCTACCCCCGGGCGGCGGCCCGAGAGGCCCCCTCGAGGTGCCGCCGCGGCGGGCGGGCGGTGCGGCGGCGGCGGGGGGGCGGCGGGGGGGCGGCGGCGGGGCGGCGACGGGTCGGCGGCGGCGGGGCGGCGGCGTGGCATCGCTCGGACGTTTGCACCCTTTCTCGGCGAGGACCCTCAAAGATCAGTTGGGACCCGTTTGCTCGGGTTGACCCAAAAGGGGGTCCAGCGACAAGGGGGTGGTGCAATAGATTTGGTGCAATAGATTTGTGGGGTTGCAATACATTTGAGGCGTGCAATACATTCCGGGGCGCAAATGTATTGCTGGATTTTCGCGTGCAATACATTCGTTGCAATGCAATGCAATACAATTCTCTGGCGCAATACGTTTGCAACACAATTGCCCCAAATCTATTGCACCACCCCCTTTCAGCTGGACTCCCTTTTGGGTCATTTGCGGAGCACGAAAAAAAAACGCTCACGGCACCGAAGAAGGCACGGGGAGTGGTCGCCCCAGCGATGGCCAGGCGGCGGGGCGGGGCGGCGGCGGTTCTGGCTCAGACCTCCGGCGTCGTGATTTTTCGCAGCGCCGACCCCTAGAGGTCACTCCACATCCTCCTCCTCATCCTGCTTCTCCTCCTCCCGCTCTTTCTCCTCCTCCCTCCTCCTCCTCCTCCTCCTCCTCCTCCTCCTCCTCCTCCTCCTCCCCCTCCTCCTCCTCCTCCTCCTTCCGGACCCCCTCCCCGGGACCCGTTTTCTCATCCAGGCGCTCTTGACGGCCCCAGGGCCCCATTGAGAGCCCGCAGAGGCCGACCCCGGCGAAGGGCCTCCCGCCGCGAGCCTCTCACCACGCGAGAGGGGGCCCGGGGGCGGCGGCGGCGGCGAGGCGGCGGGGAGGCGGCGGTGGCGGCGAGGCGGCGGGGAGGCGGCGGCAGCTAAGGGGCGGCCGCTGCGGCAGGGGGGCGGCGGCGGCGGCGGCGGCGGCGAGGCGACGGCGATGGGGCGGCCGCCGCGGCGGGGGGGCGGCGGCGGCCGCGCCGTGACGACGTCGACGACGACGAGCACGACGACGACGAAGACGCGGGGGGGGAGGTCAGGTCTCGGGGGCGGCCAGGAGGGGGGTGATGGCTGCAGTTAAGTTGGTCTAGGCCTCCGAAATAGATAGGGTCGGAGTAGATGGGGTCGGAGGAGTATCGCGCCGCATCGTCGATGCATCGGCGATGCATCGTCGATGCAGAGCCAGCTTTTCTCCATGCCGACGTCGCCGATGCGTCGCCGACGCCGGCAATACATCGACGATGCATCGTCGATGCATCGGCGATGTGGCGCGATCCCATCTGCTTCAACCCCATCTAGGAAGCCTCTAGAGGTCAGGTCTCGGGGGGGCGGCCAGGAGGGGGGTGAGGGCTACAGTTAAGTCGGGTATGTTCTTCTACAGGATGACTATTCAAGAGTAACAAGTGCATAGTCGGGTGACGAGTTTTTTTTTGTGACTTGTTTGGGCTTTTGTTTTGTTGTGTTTTATGTTTCTTCCAAAATCCGCCTGTAGGAGGACATGCCCGACCTGAGGCTACCTTGGGGGCGCGCATCAAGACACCATATGATTTTCGTCTTGGTATCCTGGGTTTCTTCGCTCCGCACGCTGCGCGGTGACCGTCCACAGTCGTCGAAGAAGCTGCTGCGTTCATGGTGCTCCACTTTCCCCTTCAGGTGCCCCTCGCGCGCGGGTTTTCAGGATTCGATTTCTTGCGAGGTTTTCTTGCGGCCGCGCCCGCACTGTACAGTCTGGAGGGGGAAAACGCACAGACACCATGAATCGTCGAATCCCAGGGGAAAGATAGGAACACACGGGAAGTTTTTTCTTTTTTTTTGGGGGGGGGGGGGAAGGCGAACACCCAGAACATGTGGGGGAAGCATGGGCACATCCTGGGATTCGCTTCCATCTCTTTGTGCGTCCCTGGGCCCCTTTTTATCGGCGGCGAGCGAGGGGGGAAGTGAGAAGGAGAAGGCCTTCCCAGAAGGCTCGGAAGTCCCCCGGCCTTCTGAGAAGCTTTCTAAGCCTTCCCCGAAGACCTCTCAGAGGGCGCGAGGGCTTCCGAGAAGCCCCGCGGCCTTCCGAGAAGATCTTCTCCTTCTCACTTCCCCCCTCGCTCGCCGCCAATTGTATCGGAGGCCTGGAAATTGGCACCAACACCAAGACAGGGGGTTGCCTCCACAGGGGGAAGGTGATCCTAAATTTTCGGTGTTGGTGGTAATAGTTCGGCCACCTTGGAAGCCAGAATATTACCACCATCACCGAGATCAGGATCTTCTTCCCTCGGTGGAGGCACACCGCCGAAATCGGTGTTGGTGTCAATCTCTAGGCCTGCGATTTTGGGCAGCTGGCACGGAGGGGGGCAGCCCAGCCCCAGCCCCGAAGGGGTGCCCTTCCTGCTCTCCGTTCCCAGGCTCCCTCCCGCGCCGCAGGGCTTTCCGCCGTGGGCACTTGCACGAGGCCTTGGGCCCTCGGAGCGGAGGCTCATGTGCTTGACCTCCCCCTCTCTCCTCCTCTCCTCCTCCTCCTCCTCCTCTTCTCCTCCTCTCCTCCCCCTCCTTCTCCTCCTCCCCCTCCTTCTTCTCCTCTTCCTCCTCCTCCTCCTTCTTTCCTCCTCAGCATCCTCCTCCTCCTCCTCCTCCTTCCTCCTCCCCCCCTCCTCCTCCTCCTCCTCCTCCTTTTCTCCTCCTCCTCCTCCTCCTTCTTCCCTCCTCCTCCTCTTCCTCCTCCCCCTCTCCTCCTCCTCCTCCTCCTCCTTCCTCTCCTCCTCTCCTTCTCCTCCTCCTCCTCCTCCTCCTCTCTTCACTCCTCCTCCTCCTCCTCCTCCTCCTCCTCCTCCTCCTCTCCTCCTCCTCCTCCTCCCCTCCCCCTCCCTCCCCCCTCCCTCCTCCCTCCCTCCCTCCCTCCCACGTTCTTGTGGCCATGTTTCGATCGCCGGGGCCAGGAGCATCGTGCAGGGGGGAAAACCTGGCGGCGAGGCGAGGGGGGGGGGGGGGGGGGGTATTGTTGAGAATGGGGCGGGCCTTCTCGGAAGGCTCGGGAGCCCCCCCGGCCTTCTGAGAAGTTCTCTGAGCAGTCCCCGAGGACACAGAACACTTCCCAGGAGGCGCGAGGGCTTCTGAGACGTCCCGCCGCCCTCCGAGAGGGCCCTCTCCTTCTCCTTTCCCCCCCCCCTCGCTCGCCGCGACGGAAGAGGCTCTGGGGGGGGGGGGGATGCACCGAACCCCCCCTCTCCTCCTCCCCTCCACCTCCTCCTCCTCCCTCCTCCTCCTCCTCCTCCTCCTCCTCCTCCTCTCTTCCTCCTCCTCTCCTCCTCCTCTCCTCCTCCTCCTCCTCCGCCCGCCCCCTGCCCAGGAGCGTGCGGACTCGCTGTCGTGGGGCCTGCCGCCGACGATGCACCGGGCGGTGCATCGCCGATTCCGGCTCGAGGTTTCCCCCCAGTGCATCGCCGATTCCAGCTCGATGGTTCCCCACCCCTCCTCCCTCCTCCTCCTCCTCCTCCTCCTCCTCCTCCTCCTCCTCCTCCTCCTCCTCCTCCTCCTCCTCCTCCTGGGCCGAATCCCACGCTGGTCGTTGCCCAGGGGGGCATCCTGGCCTGGGCCATGGCATCGCCTCGGAACTCATCGCCTCTTCTTCTTCTTCTTCTTCTTCTTCTTCTTTCGGCGCGTCCCCTGGTGCCCCGCGCACGTGCCTCGGGCCACGATTTGCGAGCCTCCCTCTTCGACGCCCCCCTCTTGGACACCCGCGAACTTCTGGGCTAGGAGGTCAGCATCAGAGGAGCAAGAGGTCATCATGATGATTCGTTCCAAGATTTCCTGGGTTCTCGAGATCTCCCGATGCTCCACGCGGGCTGCGGAAACGAAGGCCGCGAGCGGCCTTGGAGTTCATGCAGCGCATCCTGCGCCGATCGCATCATGACATCCGTCCCGTCCTTCAAGCATCGAAGGGGCCCCCTGGGGCCCAAGAGGCACACGAAAGGAGCACGTTTTGTTCGCCCCACCACTCCTCGCCCCCCCATATGTGCAACGCCCGCGAGAGCTTCGCTGGGAAGCCGGCCGTGTCGAGGAGAAGTCTCGCGGAGGCCCCCCACGGGACAGTGCCATTTTTAATACATGCTCCGCGTGCGGTTCATGTATTACAAATGCAGGGATTGAGTACTAAAAACAACGATGAGTTCATGCATACATTGATTCATACATTAATCATGTATGGAAAACCAATCAAATACTGTGTATCAAAGACTGCCCTGGACGAGAGTCGCCCAAGGGCCGAGGGCCTCCCGTCGTCCAGGCCCCTTCGGGGGAGGGGTGCGCAGTGGCGGGGGCGGCGCCAGGAGCGGTACCGCGCCGTGACGCGCTCGTGCCCCGCGCCCGCCCAGTGGGGCCCGACCTGCCTTCTCTGAGGGAGGAGGAGGAGGAGGAAGAGGAGGAGGAGGAGAGGAGGAAGAGAGGAGGAAGAGAGGAGGAAGAGAGGAGGAGGAAGAGAGGAGGAGGAAGAGAGGAGGAGGAGGAGGAGGATGAGGAGGAGGAGGAGGAGGAGGAGGAGGAGGAGGAGGAGTTGCACGTGTTTCTAGACATCGATGCTGTGCAAGCTCTGTGGGCCAACATGTGTGGTGCAATCTACATGTCGCAATACATGTTGTACAGTACGTGTTGTGCAATCCGTGTTGTGCAATCGATGTGGGGGAAAACTATGTGGTGCAATATAGATACATACATACATGTGGAACCGGAGCAACCTATGTGGTGCAATCTATGCGATGCAATAGATTTGGTGCAATCTATGCTGTGCAACCTCTGCGGTGCAATCTGTGTGGTGCGATCTATGTTGTACAATCTATGTGGTGCGACCTAGGTTGTGCAATCTATCCGGCGCAGTCTATTGTGCACTTTATGCGGTGCAATATATGTGGAGTAACCTATGTTGTACGACATAAGTTGTGCAATCTGTGGTACAACCTGTGTGGTGCAATCCATGTGGAACAATATCTGTGGTACAATCCGTGTGGTGCAACTCATGCTATACAATCTATGTTGTGCAACCTACGTGGTGCAAGATGTGTGGTGCGATCTATGCAGTGCAACCTATGTGGTGCAATCTATGTGGTGCAATTAATTTGCCGAACTTGAAGTTGTCTTCTCCACTGCTCGCGCAAACATCCCACCCACCCACCCGCAACTTGGTTTGCAAAACCTGTTAAGACCGACTACGACGACACCGACGACAACAACTAGGACGACACCGACGACGTCTCCGACGACTTCGACGACGACAGCGACGCCGACGCCGACGACGACGAAGACGACGACGACGACGCCAACGAAGGCGACGACGAGGAAGGAGGAAGGACGACGACGGCGACAACGACGACAACGACGAAGGAGGAGGGAGGACGGTGACGACGCGAACGACGACGAAGGAGGAAGGACGGCGACGCCGACGACGACAACGACGAGGGAGGAGGGAAGACGACGACGACAACGACGACGACGACGGCGACGACATAGGAGGGACGACGATGAGACGCCGACGACGGACGACGACGACGACGTGGGAGGAGGAAGGACCGACCACGGCGACAACGACGATGGAAACGACCACGACGCCAAAGAGGACGACGACGACAAACAGGAGAAAAGACAGAGGACGACGTAGGCGACGACGACGACGACGCGGGAGGAGGGAGGACGGCGACGACGACGACGACGACGCAAGAGCGCGCGCGCACGCTTTTGTTGAAAATCCGTGTTGCGAAACCTTGGGTTCTTGTAGGTTTTTTGGACGCACGATTTTGAAATCCTTCCGAAACCGATGGGTTTCGAAGGTTTTCGGCATACGTCCGCGACGACGCGCGCGTCTGCACTTCGTTTTTTTTTTTTTTGCAGAGGATTCTCGCGACGGCACACGCGCAAGGGCGTTCGACAGATTTCGACATGCGCGCGCGCGAAGCCCGTTTGGTAGCATTTTGTGAAAATCTTGAAAAAAACCTATGGTTTTCTCAAGATTTCGCAAGAGCTCGCGCGGAAGTTTTTTTTAGCAAACCAGTGTTGCGAAACCATGTGTTTTTGTATGTTTTTCGGAAACTCGATTGCGAAATCCTTCCAGTACCGAAGGTTTTTGAAGGATTTCGGCATGCGCGCGCGACGACGCGCGCGTGTGCACTTCGTCCCATTTTTTCAAGGGATTCGTGAAAAAGTGTTATGTCAGAAAGAAAAATGTCTCCGCATAGTGTTATTTGACAGGGAACCGCATGGGGGGGGAACCCGGCTTGGCTGGGATGGTATGAATTCATATTTAGGATGGACATGTGGTCATAATCATATATGATTTACAGCACGCGCGGGGGAACCAATAAGTCCGAGGGGGGGGTAGAATCTATTAGTCTTGTAGAAAAGGAAAATCTTTGTTGTGCAATACATGTGGTGCAATCCATGTCGTGCAATCTATGTGGTGCAATGTTGCGGAAACGTGGTGCAATCCGTGCGCCGTAACCCATGCGGTGCAATCTATTTGTGCAATCCATGTGGCGCGATCTATGTTGTGCAATCTAGATGGTGCAATCTAAATATGTGGGGCAATGCATATGGTGCAATCTATGTGGTGCAGTTAGTTTGCTGAACTTGAAGTTGTCTTCTCCACTGCTCGCGCAAACATCCCACCCACCCACCCGCAACTTGGTTTGCAAAACCTGTTAAGACCGACTACGACGACACCGACGACAACGACTAGGACGACACCGACGACGTCTCCGACGACTTCGACGACGACAACGACGCCGACGCCGACGACCGACGACGACGACGCCAACGAAGGCGACGACGAGGAAGGAGGAAGGACGACGACGGCGACAACGACGACAACGACGAAGGAGGAGGGAGGACGGTGACGACGCGAACGACGACGAAGGAGGAAGGACGGCGACGCCGACGACGACAACGACGAGGGAGGAGGTATTCTATAGGAGGCAGCGGAGGGACGCCAACAGTGACGACATAGCCTCCAGACCAGCACGCAGGCCCAGCCGACGTGAGGCGACGAGGCGGCGACTGGGCGGCGAAGGAGACAACATAGCCGCGAGACCGGCAAGCAAGCCAGGACGACGGGCGGCGACGGCGACGACACAGCCGCCAGACCGGCACGCAGGCTCAGCTCCTTAGGAAGAAGTGCGAATTTTTAAGGGCAAGCGCTGTGTGGGGACTCTAAGCCCTCGATTGACATGGTATTACAGTCAGTGGACTATCTTATCCAGAACGTTTCGGGTCCAACATCATGTTCCGACCCTCGTTGCGTCCGTGGCCTCTCTGATGACGCCAATGGCGCGTCTTCAGAGCGCGCTATGGCGTTGGCTCCAGCAGAGCAGCGCAAGCGCGATACAGCCAGGAATTTCCGGACAGAAGGCAAGAGGCCAGACGAGAAAGAACCCAAAGGGAATCATTTCTTACGGCGGCGACCGGCCGACCGACAACCGACGACCGCGACGACGACCGACTGACCGACAGGCCGACGGATCGACCGACCGACCGACGACGGAGTTTACAAAAAACGACGACCGACCGACCGACCGACCGACCGACCGACCGACCGAGACGACGACGACCGACGACGACGACGGCGACGACGACGACGACGACGACCGGTGGACCGACCAACGGACCGACGCCGACGACCGGACCGACCGACCGACCGACCTACCGAAACGACGACGGCCGACGATGCCAACCAAGTTGACCGACCGACCGAAACGGCGACGACCGACGACGACAACGACGACGGCCGACAGACCGACGCACCGACCGACGACGACGACCGGACCGAAACGACTACCGACGGATGGACCGACCGAGACGACCGACGACTGACGACCGACCGACCGACCGATCAACCGATGACGACGACCAGACCGACCGACCGAGCAACCGCGCGCGCACGAGCGCGCGCGGAGCGCCCTCGAGTGGGGGCGAGGCGCGGATACAATGCCAGGAATCCAACCCCCAGGTTTGTGCCGGCGAGGCGCGGATACAATGCCAGGAACCCAACCCCCAGGTTCGTGCCCTCCCCCCCCCTTGTTCATATTTGACAACCTCAAGCGGGGCGTGGTTCCAGCCCTCATATTAACAAGGGGAAGTGTTCCAGCTTCTACTGCCGACGAGACGAGGGCGTCCCAGCCTTCAGTTTCCACCAGGGAACGTTCCCGCCGCCCACTGCGTGTGTCCCCACCCCTCATTTCTAACGAAGGCACGTGCTCCTGCCGTGCATGCCGACAAGACGAGTGTTTCCACCCGTCAAGTTTTACGACGTTCCAGCCGCCCACAGCGTGGGCTCCAGCCGCCAACTTCTACGTGGGCTCGTGTTCCAGCCGCTCATACCGACAGAGCGGGTGCGCTCCAGCCCGTTTTTTTTTTTTTTTTTTTTTTTTTTTTTTTTTTTTTTTTTTTTTTTTTTTTTTTTTTTTTTTTTTTTTTTTTGTATAAAATAATATATATATATACATATATATATATAAATAATATATATGTGGTAGCCCCCCCCACATGATCATACATATTTCTTTTTTTGCTACTCCTCTTCCTCGCGCGCCCTGGGGGGGGAGTGCCTGGGGCTTCCTGGGGCTTCCTGAGGCCTCCTGGCCTTCCCGAGTCTTCCGAAACGCTTCCTGGGGCTTCCCGAAGCCTCCTGGGGCTGCCGAAACACTGCCCTGGTGAAAAACGCTGTGTTTTCCTGATATTCCTGACCTTCCCAGGGATTACCCTTGAGAAAACGCTGTGTTTTCCTGATATTCCTGATATTCCGGACATTTCCAGAGACTACCCAGGCGCCGAGGCCTCCTGGGGCTGCCGAAACATTGCCCTGGTGAAAAACGCTGTGTTTTCCTGATATTCCTGACCTTCCCAGGGATTACCCCTGAGAAAACGCTGTGTTTTCCTGATATTCCTGATATTCCTGACATTTCCAGAGACTACCCAGGCGCCGAGGCCTCCTGGGGCTGCCGAAACATTGCCCTGGTGAAAAACGCTGTGTTTTCCTGATATTCCTGACCTTCCCAGGGGTTACCCCTGAGAAAACGTTGTGTTTTCCTGATATTCCTGATGTTCCTGACATTGCCATAGACTACCGTGAGCCTGCAGGGTAGTCTCTAGAAATGTCAGGAATATCAGGAATATCAGGAAAACACAGCGTTTTCTCAGGGGTAATTCCTGGGAAGGTCAGGAATATCAGGAACACACAGCTTTTTCCACCAGGGCAATGTTTCGGCAGCCCCAGGAGGCCTCGGCGCCTGGGTAGTCTCTGTAAGTGTCAGGAATATCAGGAATAGCAGGAAAACGCAGCGTTTTCTCAGGGGTAATCCCTGGGAAGGTCAGGCATATCAGGAAAACGCAGCGTTTTTCACCAGGGCCATCTCTGGGAAGATCTGGGAAATCTGGAAAATCTGGTAAACGGTATTTTTTCAAGAGCAGGAGGATGATAATCAAATCGTGTAGCTTCAACAGGGCAGCGTTGGCCGTCGGCTGCCCCCCGTCAGTTGTGAACGCATCTCCCCAATCAGTTCTGCGAGCAGCCTCCTGCTACGAAACATTACTCGCAAAACTAGCTGTGAACGCCGCTCCACACCTAGTTTTGTGAGTGATGTCTTCCTCCTCACCCTCGTCATGCTCCTCACCCTCCTCTTCTTCCTCCTCCTACTCCTCCTGCTCCTCCCCATCCTTCCTCCTCCTTCTTTTCTTCACTCAACCCCACCTCTCCGCTTCATGGCGTCACTCACAAATCTAGTTGCGAACGCAGCTCCGCAACCAGTTTTGCGAGCAGCCTCCTGATAAGAGACATTACTCGCAAATCTAAATGTGAACGCCGCTCCACACCTAGTTTTGTGAGTAAGGTGTTGCTCCTCACCTTCGTCATGCTCCTCACCCTCCTCTTCTTCCTCCTCCTACTCCTCCTGCTCCTCCCCCCTTCCTCCTCCGTCGTTTCTTCACTCTACCCCCACCTCTCCGCTTCGTGGCGTCATTCGCAAATCTAGTTATGAACGCAGCTCCACAACCAGTTTTGTGAGCAGCCTCCTGCTACGAAGCATTACTCGCAAAACTAGCTGTGAACGCCGCTCCACACCTAGTTTTGTGAGTAAGGTGTTGCTCCTCACCTTCGTCATGCTCCTCACCCTCCTCTTCTTCCTCCTCCTACTCCTCCTGCTCCTCCCCCCTCCTCCTCCTCTTTTCTTCACTTTACCCCCACCTCCCCGCTTCGTGGCGTCACTCGCAAATCTAGTTGTGAACGCAGCTCCCCAATCAGTTCTGCGAGCAGCCTCCTGCTACGAAACATTACTCGCAAAACTAGCTGTGAACGCCGCTCCACACCTAGTTTTGTGAGTAAGGTGTTGCTCCTCACCTTCGTCATGCTCTTCACCCTCCTCTTCTTCCTCCTCCTACTCCTGCTGCTCCTCCCCCCTCCTCCTTCTTTTCTTCACTTTACCCCCACCTCTCCGCTTCGTGGCGTCACTCACAAATCTAGTTGTGAACGCAGCTCCCCAATCAGTTCTGCGAGCAGCCTCCTGCTACGAAACATTACTCGCAAAACTAGCTGTGAACGCCGCTCCACACCTAGTTTTGTGAGTGATGTCTTCCTCCTCACCCTCGTCATGCTCCTCACCCTCCTCTTCTTCCTCCTCCTACTCCTCCTGCTCCTCCCCATCCTTCCTCCTCCTTCTTTTCTTCACTCAACCCCACCTCTCCGCTTCATGGCGTCACTCACAAATCTAGTTGCGAACGCAGCTCCGCAACCAGTTTTGCGAGCAGCCTCTTGATAAGAGACATTACTCGCAAAACTAGATGTGAACGCCGCTCCACACCTAGTTTTGTGAGTAAGGTGTTGCTCCTCACCTTCGTCATGCTCCTCACCCTCCTCTTCTTCCTCCTCCTACTCCTCCTGCTCCTCCCCCCTTCCTCCTCCTTCGTTTCTTCACTCTACCCCCACCTCTCCGCTTCGTGGCGTCACTCGCAAATCTAGTTGTGAACGCAGCTCCACAACCAGTTTTGTGAGCAGCCTCCTGCTACGAAACATTACTCGCAAAACTAGCTGTGGACGCCGCTCCACACCTAGTTTTGTGAGTAAGGTGTTGCTCCTCACCTTCGTCATGCTCCTCACCCTCCTCTTCTTCCTCCTCCTACTCCTCCTGCTGCTACGGCTCCTGATCACTCAGCCCCCTCCTCTCCACTTCGAGGCGTTACCCTCCAATCTAATTGCGAATGCAACTCCACAACAAACCTTGCGAGCAACCTTCCGCTACGAATCATTATTCACAAAACTTGTTGTGAACGCCGCTCCACAGCTAGGAAGAGGCGGTGGAAAATGGGGGAGGATGTTGCCCAACTATGGCTGGTGCCACTGGAGCTCGGCATTCACCAGATGACGCGGAGGAGGAGGAGGAGAACAAGGGGCTCAATTTTGAGGAGTAGGGCAAATATGGTTTGGAGGAGAAGGTGGAGGAGGAGGTGGTGGAGGGGGAGGAGGAGGAGACGATGAGCAGGAGGACAAACATTGGGAGGAGGAGGAGAAGGAGGAGGAGGAAGAGGTGAATGAGGAATCAGAGAAGGAGGAGAGAGGATTCTGATGAGGAGGACAAACATGAGGGAGAGCTTGAGGAGAATTTAAAGAAGGAGGAGGGGAAGAGAAGCAGGAGGAGGACAATGAGTTGAAATTTGCGGAATCGGAATAGGAGGAGGACAACATGCCGAAGAGGAGATGGAGGAGGATTCAGAGAAGGAATATGAAGAGGACAAGGAGGAGGAGGAGGAGGAGGAGGAGGAAGAGGAGGACAAGGAGTTTGAAAGTCAGAGGGGGTAGGAGGAGGAGAATGATGAGGACAAACATGAGGAAGAAGTGGATGAGGATTCATAGAATGAGGAGGACGAGGGGAAGGAGAAGGAAGAGGAGGAGGAAGAGAAGAGTTGAGGCCAATGCATTTGATTTTGAAGCGGAGGGGGAAGAAGACAAACATAAGGAGGAAGAGGGTGTGGAGGAGGATTGGGAGACGGTAGAGGAGGAAAATGAGGAGGAGGACGAGGAGGACAAGGCGTTTGGTATCGAGGAGGAGGAGGAAGAGGAGGACGAGGAGGAGAGGACAATTATGAGGAGAAGGTGGAGAAAACTTCAAAGAAGAAAGATGAGAAAGAGAAAGAGAGGGAGGGGGAGCTTGAGGTTGAGAAGGAGTAGGATGCTGAGGAGGAGGAGGAGGAGGAGGAGGGGCATCATAAACATGAGATGGTGAGATTGGATTGCAATGCGCCGCGAAAGACTGAAGTCGCTTCGCGCTGAAGCGTTTGGATTGCAATCGACGGAATTGCGGTTTGCAACGTAGCAAACCATCATGAAGAAAAACAGGAGGAAGGAACGGGTTATGATGACTGGAGGGATGATGGGAGAATGTGTATGATCATGTGGGGGGGGGGGGTGAGCATATAACGGGAAGCAGCTTTCCAGCCGCATCGTTCGTGAGTGCTGGTGCCCTTCGCGCGGATCGGACGGCTGTCGCGCGAGAAGGCGAGATCGAGCAGCACTCCAACCACGGCCTCAACTAAAGTCGACGAGTACACCTCGTCCAAAGTCTCACCAGCAAGTTCGTCCACCGAATTGTTGGGAAAAGGAGTCTGTAAAACACGCTCCGCGCTCCTGATGGAGCGTTCGTTCTCCGCCTCTTGTTTGCACTGCCTCTCCGCTTCCTCCTCTCACGTCCGTCCTCACTATTCCTTCCCATCCCCTTTCCCGCTTCCTGCCTCCACCCTTTTCCCATCTCGACATATACTGCAAGGTTGCTGGAAGCGAAGTCCGGTGCGTTGCCACGACCGCACTTAGAAGGCTATACCCATTGGTTGTTGATAGTATGTATGTTTGGATTCCCCGATCCCAATGTTAGCTAACGTGAACCCCAAACTGTGTGTCTGTCTGGCAATATTTGTGGTACAATCTACGTGGGACAATCTATGTGGTGCGATCGATGTGTTGCAATCCAGGCGGTGCAATTTATGTTGTGCATTCTTACGACGAGTAATTTATGCGGTGCGACCCACTCTGCTGAACTTGAAGTCGTCATCTCCACTGCTCGCGCAAACATCCCACCCACCCACCCGCAACTTGGTTTGCAAAACCTGTTGAGACCGACTACGACGACACCGACGACAACGACTAGGACGACACCGACGACGTCTCCGACGACTTCGACGACGACAACGACGCCGACGACGACGAAGACGACGACGACGCCAACGAAGGCGACGACGAGGGAGGAGGAAGGACGACGACGGCGACAACGACGACAACGACGAGGGAGGAGGGAGGGCGGCGACGACGCGAACGACGACGAAAGAGGAGGGACGGCGACGCCGACGAGGGCAACGACGAGGGAGGAGGGAAGACGACGACGACAACGACGACGACGACGGCGACGAAATAGGAGGGACGACGACGATACGCCGACGACGGACGACGACGACGACGTGGGAGGAGGACGAAGGACGACCACGGCGACAACGACGACGGAAACGACCACGACGCCAAAGAGGACGACGACGACGAACACGAGAAAAGACCGAGGACGACGTAGGCGACGACGACGACGACGACGCGGGAGGAGGGAGGACGGCGACGACGACGACGACGCAAGACCGCGCGCGCACGCTTTCGTTGAAAATCCGTGTTGCGAAACCTTGGTTTTTGTATGTTTTTTGGACGCACGATTTTGACATCCTTCCGAAACCTATGGGTTTTGAAGGTTTTCGGCATATGCCCGCGACGACGCGCGCGTCTGCACTTCGTTTTTTTTTTTTTTTTTTTTTTTTTTTTTTTTTTTTTTTTTTTTTTTTTTTTTTTTTTTTTTTTTTTTTTTCTTTTTTGCAAAAGGATTCTCGCGACGGCACGCGCGCAAGGGCGTTCGACAGATTTCGACATGCGCGCGCGCGAAGCCCGTTTGGTAGCAGTATGTGAAAATCTTGAAAAACTTACGTTTTTTATATGAAAAAGGTTTCGCAAGAGCTCGCGCGGAAGCTGTTTTAGCAACTCAGTGTTGCAAAACCATGTGTTTTTGTATGTGTCCTAGAAACTCGATAGCGAAATCCTTCCGGCACCGAAGGTTTTTGAAGGATTTCGGCATGCGCGCGCGACGACGCGCGCGTGTGCATGTCGTCACATATTTTTTGCAAGGGATTCGTGAAAAAAGCGATGTTAGAACAAAAAATGTCACCGCACAGTGATTTTTAACAGGGAACCTCAGGGGGGGGGAACCGCGGCCTGGCTGGGATAGTATGAATTCACAGGTAGGATGCGGACGAGTGGGCATAATATATATATATGTAATATAATATAATATATATTATATATATATATATATATATATATGAAATTATACTATCCCAGGGGAAGGCGATAAGTCTGGGGGGGGAGAGTCTATTCTCTTCTTAGAAAAGAGAATCCATGCGGTGCAATCTATGTTGCGCAATCTTCCCCAAACAGTGCTTGCAATTAGTTTTCTTTTTTCCCTGAAGAACTGGACCTGCATGTCTGTCTGGCGGCTACGTTGTCGCCTTCGCCTCCCCGTCGCCGCCCTGTCGCCGCCCGTCGTGTGGGCCAGTGTGTCGGTCTGGCGGCTTTGTTGTCGGCGTCGCCGCCCCGTCGCCGCTTCGTTGCCGCCCGTCGTGTGGGCCTGATTGTCGGCCTGGCGGCTTTGTTGTCGCGGCCGCCGCCCCGCCGCCGCCTCGTCGCGGCTTCGCACAGACTGCACCGCGCCGATTGCACGTCACACAGACTACACCATATATTGCACAGCATATACTGCACAACATAGATCACGCACCACATCTTGCTCAACATAAGCGGCACCGCATCTATTGCACAACGTAGGTCGCACAGCACATATATATATAGTATCACATAGATTTGCACAGTGTAGATCGTGCCGCATGTATTGCACCATGTATATGGCACCGCATATATTCTCCTTTCTAAAAACAGAATAGGATCTACCCCCCCGGCGTTATCGGTTCACCTTTTCGGGTATGTAAATCATATACAATTCTGACCACATGTCCATCCTAAATATGAATTTAAACTATCAGAATACATAAAAACACAGGGTTTCACAACGCTGATTTGTTAAAAAAACTTCCGCGCGAGCTCTTGGATTTTCCAAGATTTTCACAAAAAGCTACCAAACGGGCTTCGCGCGCGCATGTCGAAATCTGTCGAACGCCCTTGCGCGTGTGCCGTCGCGAGAATCCTCTGCAAAAAATGAGACGAAGTGCAGACGCGCGCGTCGTCGCGCGCGTATGCCGGAAACCTTCAAAGCCCATCGGTTTCGGAAGGATTTCAAAATCGCGTGTCCAAAAAACCTACAAAAACCAAAGGTTTCGCAACACGGATTTTCAACATAAGCGTGCGCGCGCTCTCTTGCGTCGTCGTCGTCGTCGTCGTCGCCGTCCTCCCTCCTCCCGCGTCGTCGTCGTCGTCGTCGCCTACGTGGTCCTCTGTCTTTCCTCGTGTTCGTCGTCGTCGTCCTCTTTGGCGTCGTGGTCGTTTCCGTCGTCGTTGTCGCCGTGGTCGTCCTTCCTCCTCCTCCCTCGTCGTCGTCGTCGTCCGTCGTCCGTCGTCGGCGTCTCGTCGTCGTCCCTCCTATCGCGCCGTCGTCGTCGTCGTCCTCGTCGTTGTCGTCGTCGTTTTCCCCCCTCCCTCGTCGTTGTCGTCGTCGGCGTCGCCGTCCTTCCTCCTTCTTCGTCGTTCGCGTCGTCGCCGTCCTCCCTCCTCCCTCGTCGTTGTCATCGTTGTCGTCGTTGTCGCCGTCGTCGTCCTCCCTCCTCCCTCGTCGTCGTCTTCGTTGGCGACGTCGTCGTCGTCTTCGTCGTCGGCGTCGGCGTCGTCGTCGTCGTTTTTCGTCGTCGCCGACGTCGGCGTCGTCGTCGTCGCCGCCGTCGTCGTCGTCGTCGTCGTCGTCGTCGTCGTCGTCGCCGGCGTCGTTGACGTCGTCGTCGTCGGTGTCTTCGTTGTCGTCGTCGTCGGCGTCGTCATCGTCGTCGTCGTGGGTTTTGCAAGCCAAGTTGCGGGTGGGTGGGTTGGATGTTTGCAAGAGCGAGGGATGTGTCAATTCGTTGGTTAAAATAAATTGCACCACATATATTGCAACACAGATATGTCTCCACATAGTTTGTATAACAAGTATCGCTAGAAACACACGATTTGGGTCCACGCTGGCTAACATATGATGTGCAATCTATGTTGTGCAATCTAGGTGGTGCAATCCACTCTGCTGAACTTCAAGTCGTCATCTCCACTGCTCGCGCAAACATCCCACCCACCCACCCGCAACTTGGTTTGCAAAACCTGTTAAGACCGACTACGACGACACCGACGACAACGACTAGGACGACACCGACGACATCTCCGACGACTTCGACGACGACAACAACGCCGACGCCGACGACGACGAAGACGACGACGACGACCTCGCCAACGAAGGCGACGACGAGGGAGGAGGAAGGACGACGACGGCGACAACGACGACAACGACGACAACGACGAGGGAGGAGGGAGGACGGCGACGACGCGAGCGACGACGAAGGAGGAAGGACGGCGACGCCGACGACGACAACGACGAGGGAGGAGGGAAGACGACGACGACAACGACGACGACGACGGCGACGAAATAGGAGGGACGACGACGAGACGCCGACGACGGACGACGGACGACGACGACGACGTGGGAGGAGGAGGAAGGACGACCACGGCGACAACGACGACGGAAACGACCTACGACGCCAAAGAGGACGACGACGACGAACACGAGGAAAGACAGAGGACCACGTAGGCGACGACGACGACGACGACGCGGGAGGAGGGAGGACGGCGACGACGACGACGACGACGCAAGAGCGCGCGCGCACGCTTATGTTGAAAATCCGTGTTGCGAAACTTTGGGTTTTTGTAGGTTTTTTGGGACGCACGATTTTGAAATCCTTCCGAAAACTATGGGTTTTGAAGGTTTTCGGCATACGCCCGCGACGACGCGCGCGTCTGCACTTCGTCCCATTTTTTGCAGAGGATTCTCGCGACGGCACACGCGCAAGGGCGTTCGACAGATTTCGACATGCGCGCGCGCGAAGCCCGTTTGGTGGCACTTTGTGAAAAACCTATGGTTTTCTTAAGATTTCGCAAGAGCTCGCGCGGAAGCTGTTTTAGCAAATCAGTATTGCGAAACCATTTGTTGTTGTATGTTTTTTGGAAACTCGATTGCAGAATCCTTCCGGCACCGAAGGTTTCTGAAGGATTTCGGCATGCGCGCGACGACGCGCGCGTGTGCACTTCGTCCCGTTTTTTGCAAGGGATTCGTGAACAAGTGTTATGTTAGAAAAAAATGTCACCGCACAGTGTTTTTTTACAAGGGAACCTCAGGGGGGGGAACCCGGTCTGGCTGGGATGCTATGATTTCATATTTATGGATGGACGAGTGTGCAGAATATATATATATATATATATAGATATATATGAAAATATACTATCCCAAGTGGTACCGATAAGTCCAGGGGGGGGTAGAGTCTGTTCTCTTTCAGAAAGGAGAATCTATGGGGTGCGTGATGCAGTCGACGTGGTGCAATCTATGTTGTTTAACGGGGCGGCGGCGACGGGACGGGGCGGCGACGGCGACAACATAGACGCCAGACCGCCAGCCAGGCCCAGACGACGGGAGTCGACGAGGCGGCGATGGGGCGGTGACGGGGCGGCGACTGCGACAACAAGGCGGCGGACCCGGCGGCGACGCGGCGGCGACGGAGCGGCAACGGCGACAACAAGGCGGCGGACCTGGCTCCAGAGCCCAGACGACGAGCGGCGACGAGGCAGCGACGAGGCGGCGACGGCGACAACAAGTTGGCGGATCGACACCAGCGCCCAGTTCTTTGGACGAGAAGTAAGAAACCCCTAGGTGCAAGTACTGCTTGGGAAGTGTACTTCAGGCGCCTTCGTATTTCAAGGGTCGAACGGTGTTCGCTTTTTATCTTCAGGGTGCGGGCGTACACCCAATCCACCTTCAACGCCCTCCTACTTCAAGTTTTCTGCCCGCCTCTTCCGAGCGAAACTTGGCCTCCAGCGTCGGGAATGCGCTCAGTATCGCGCTTTGCCCTTGCGCGTCGTCCGCGCCTCTTGGCCCCGCCCGCTTCGCACGGAGGTATCGGGTCGGGCGAAAGGGGGGGTTTGGGAAAGGGGGGGTTACGACATTTGCTGCATGCAGCTGGTTTCGGCCTCGCCGAGGGGCCCATTCCTCGATGCATGGCCGCCTCCGGCGCCGGGAGGCGCCGGGAAAACCAGCTGCGTGAGCTGACTCTCAACCCCCCCCCCCCTTTGTCGGGCGAAGAGAACTATGCACATGCACTGATCCTGGCAAGGCCCATCCTTGACCCAGGATCGGTGCATATGCCTTCCTGGCCGAGGTAGGAGGGCGTATGCACCGATCCTGGGCTCAGGATGGGCCTGGCCAGAATCGGTGTATGTGCATAGTTCTCTTTCCTCTACTTTGCTATCCCCCCCTTTCGCCCGACCCGGAGGTACTACCGTGGGGCCGTTGGCGCCCTGGTGCTCTACGACGTCACGTCGCGCGACTCCTACAACAAGCTGTCGGCCTGGCTGCAGGCCGGCCCGTCGTGGGCGGCAGCATGCAGTTGCCGCCCCTGTGGAGAGGCAGGAGGAGGAGGAGGAGGAGGGAGGAGGAGGAGGAGGAGGAGGAGGAGGAGGAGGAGGAGGAGGAGGAGGAGGAGGGGGAGAAGCAGGTTGGGGGAGGAGGAGGAGGAGCCCCACGGCCCCGATGGAGGCTCCTCGGCCGCCGCCCGGGGGAACGGCGAACGGCGAATGGGCAGGCCGTCCCTGTGGAGAGGCAGTGCTCTGCGGCGCGCCTGGGAGGGAAGGCAGAGGGGGGCAGCCCCTCTCAGAATGAAGTCGGGCAGGTCCCTCTACAGGAGGAGTATTCAAAAGTAGCCAAGAAATCCTCAAAGGGACGATTTTTCTGAGTATTTGATCAGCTTTGGAATACTTTTTGACCGTGTTCCATTTTCTTCCAAAATCCGCCTGTAGGAGGACATGCCCAGCCTAATCTCCGAAGGCTCGGACGGACTCGGGCCTTTGAGAAGCTTTCTCAGCCTTCTCGGAAGTCCCAGCCCCTTCTGAGAACAGGGAAACAAACAATTACATGTACATACAAATTTGGATGTCCGCGCGGAATTCTCGGATCGGCGTTGGACCCCCTCCTTGGCGCGCGGAGCGCGCCAGGGGCGGCGCCGGAGGCGCTGCCAGGGGGCTCCAGTGCCGATCCGAGAAATCCGCGCGGGCCTCCGAGTTTTCATGTTTACGATTGTCACTGTTCGTTCCCCTATCGAGAGCTGATGCGCACAGTGGGCACGTCAGATAAGAACCGGCGGCCTGACGGCAGGTGCCCCATGGAGGTTGGTTAACTTCGGGGCCCACAGAATCCCGGGGGGGCACCTCAGGCAGGTGTCATTGTTCGTTCCCCGAGAACAGGCCTGCACACGCTCACTTCCCCCGTCTGCGCGCCGCCGAGGAGTGTCAACCGAGGGGCAGTGCGATGATAGAGATCCTCGAGTATGGTTCGGCTGGTTGGCAAGTGACGGAGGTCCGAGCTCAGAAAGCATGTATGACCGCAGCTCCAGCGGAGCCCGTGGAAGCCAGAACCCGCGGTGCTTGCTGCGAGGGAGTCGGCTCTATACTTCGTTCTGGTGGGCGTGAATTTGTACATGCGCTCCCCTGCATCTCGGAAGCACCTTTCGTCCCCACTCCAGCTTCCTTGTCTTAACCAGCCGTCGTCGTGAATGTCGAGGACAGATGGCCGACGCGCCGTCAGCGTCAGCATGTGCTTGCGTGAACGCACACGTGCACAGGTACCCGATGCAGAATTCGGACCTCTCTCTCTCTCTCTCTCTCTCCTTTTTTGCTTCTCTCTCTTTCTCACTCTCTCTCTCACGCAGAGAAGGAGGAGGAGGAGGGAGGAGGAGGAGGAGGAGGAGGAGGAGGAGGAGGAGGAGGCCGTAGCCATTTTGGCTCAAGGGGCCTGCTCCTGAACTTCCCAACCTCGCTCGAGAGTTTGAGGCTTGTCAGGATTTGATCCCACGAGTTCTCGTGGCCTGAGGTTCGCGACCTCAACCCGCAATCATTCCGACCCAGGAGTTTTCAGCTGACCCGCTCCCTAGTCACCGTGCGCCATGGTGGGCTGGGGCTGTCGTCAGTGCAATGCGTGGAACCGTGGTAACAAGCAGCGATGCTTCAACTGCGGAGGGTACAATCCCAACGGACAAGAGCCAGCTTTTGGCCGCCCGCCGTCGCCTCAGGGGCAGTGGGGCCGCCCGCAGCGCCTCCGCGGGGCGCCATGGCGTGACCTCGGCCTTCCTGGTGGCAGCGGCAAAGGACACGGCAAAGGAGTTGGCAGAGATGCGTACAACCCAAAAAATGGAGGAGGGCAAGCAGGAGCGGTGCCGCAGCCGCAGCTCGACGAGCAGCAGACGGAGTTCTGGCTCGCCATGGGCGACAAGGAGTTCCAGATCGGCGCCGCCTGCCTGTCCCAGAGCCGGCGCGACAAGCTGGTGTATCGGCGTAAGTTGGGAGCGGCGGGCATGCAGGACCCGCGGGAGGTCAAGAACATGCCGCCCCAGGTCTCCAAGGCCCAGCACAAGGTGCTCCAGGCCACCCAGCGGGTCTCCAGCGCAGAGGAGGCCGCTCGGGAGGCAGCCTTGGAGTGCATGGAGGCCCACTCAGCTCTGCAGGAGGCGCAGGCAGAGCTCGAGGAGGCCCGTCGCGAAGCAGTCCAACGAGCTGCAGCTGGATCAGCGTCGGCACCGCCAGCGCAGGCCGCAGCAGGCGTCTGGGATGAGGTCGGCAGGCTCGCAGACCTCGTCGGCAAGCTGCTGCAGCCCCCTGAAGGCGGCAGTGATGGAGGCCCTCAGCCAGGTGAAGCGGATGCGATCAAGGCCTCCATCGACAAGCTCAAGGGGTTCAAGGATCAGGCCGCGGCCCCAGCAGATGGCGTCCGTGGCGCTCCTGGTGCTGGCGCGGCTGCCGCTGGCCCTGGCGCTGGGGACCGTGCTGGAGATACTGGCATGGAAGGTGGAGGAGCCCCAGCTGACGTTCTCGACGAAAGTGGCACCAACAAGCGCGTTCGTGAGCTCATGTCCAGCTGGGGCGCGGAGGTTTCTGAAGACCAACGAGCTGCAGCTATGGTCGCATTGTTCCAGGAGCAAGCGAAGCGACTACGGCGACAGTAGTGTGAAGGCGTAGTTGTATGGGGCCCCTATGATGCGGAGGGGGCGAGGCGGCCCGAGAGGGGCGGCCGAGGCCCTGAAGCCTCCAGGCGGCCCAGCATCGAGGATCACGGCTACACTCACTCCCAGCGGAGCAGAGAGCCCAGGAAGCGGTGCGACTGCGTGTGCTTCCACGGCCAGACTCACCCTGCCTGCAGGCGCAGGCGGAGCAGAGGGCACAGGTGCATCGGCCCCTTTGTCGGCGCCTACTGGAGCGAGTACGGCGATGGCAACGGCGGACGGTGACCACCCCTCGCTCTCCTTCTATTTCAGCAACGTCACCAGCTGGAACGAGAAGGGCCTCAGCTACCTCAAGCGCGAAGGGAGCCCGCTCAAGAGAGCACGCGTGATTGGAATAGCAGAGCACCACTTGTCGGGCAAGAAGCTCAACGAGGCAAAGAAGAAGGTTTCCAGGCTAGGCTGGGCCACGAAGGCCATCCCAGCCGCGGCCACCGCTGGACATGGAGTCAGAGGCCATGGCGGAGTTTGGCTTCAGGTTCAGAAACAATTGGCTTGGAAAGGTATGATTCACTATGGACAGGCAGCCGCTCAATGGACATCGATTTCAGTCCGCACAAAAGGATTGGAAGTTCTCTTTGTATCCATGTACTTGGCAGTAGGCGCCGGGCTGGCAGGCCCAAACATAGACGCGATAAACGGCATGGCATCGTACGTCCACGCCAAAGGTTTGCCTTTCATCATCATGGCAGATTGGAATATGACTGAGAGTGAGATGGAAGGACTCAACTTGCCCACTTTCCTCCGATGGGTTTGGCGCCAGCCTGAGGGGGCGCAGCCAGGTGGGCACAGAGTGATCGACTACTGCCTAGTCTCGGAGAAGATCAGCGGCCTGGTCAAACTGAACTGGGACTTGCTGGGCCCGTGGGCAGCCCCGCACTATGGCATCATAGGAGAGCTCCTGTGTGCCCCTGAGCTGGTCATGCAGAGGATCTTGGTGCAGCCTGCGCCAATCATGGAGGCGGCGGGCCCCGACCGCCCGTGGAGCCGCCACCTGCAGAATGTCCAGGACAGGATTGCCCAGGGGATGCAGCACCCGATGCTAGAGGGGAAGGTGCTGGGCTCAGTGGACCACGTCTACATGGAGTTCGCGTCGGCGGCGGAGGACCTGCTGCTGGCGAGGTTGCCTGACGCACGGGCAGCCTCTGATGGTTTTCGGGGTTCGTACCCCGAGTCTCGCCTCGTGCCGCTGCTAGCCACCAAGCCCACTGGATGGCTTGCACAGACTAACACGCTCTCTCACTGGTCAGCCTTGCAGGCGCGTTTGCACGCGCTGCTAGGCCTGAGGAGGAAGGGGAGGGGGTCGGGGTTAGTCTCGGGGGCGGTGGAGGCGATAACACTTATAGTAGAAGAGCTGCGTGTGCGGCCAGCGGATTTAAAAGACGAGTCTGACAAGCTTTTAATCAGCAAGCTCCATGGGGATTTGGGCATACTCGGTGGTCTTGGCGAGGCGCAGCTGAAGGTCTGGTCCGACAAGGTCGATAAAGCTGTGTCTCGCCTTGAGTCCCATTTCCTCCATGAGAGCTCCCACTGTTTTAAAGAGTGGGTTCAGGCCAGTTTGAAGAAAGGAGCTGGAGCGGTCCATCGGCGCACCAAGTGTTGGGGGACCCCAGAGCGCGAGTTGCCCCAAGCCCTCGGACCCGATGGGCAGCAGTTTTCGGACCCGCTCCAGAATATAAAAGCTAAAAGCGATTTCTGGTTGTCTTTTTGGGGCAAGGGGAAGGGGCCGCCACAAGAGCAGGCCTGGTGGAAAGTTTTCCGCCGAGCAGCCAAGCAGCACAGCCTCACCCTGGACCCCATTGTTTGCGATCAGGTAATTGAGGGACTCAAATGTTTTCGGCCAGTCATAGGTATGGGAGCAGATCGCACCAACCCTCGATGGTGGCGGCAACTCCCACAGGAAGGTCTCCTCCACCTCACCTTCCTCCTCAACCTCGTGGAACAGAACCTATGCTGGCCAGTGCAGATTCTAGTCAATGTAGTGCAATTGATGTACAAAACGGCAGAAGCAGATAGGCCAATCACCCTCACTCAGGGCCTGTACAGGGTGTGGTCTCGCATTCGTAGAAGACAAGTGGCAGACTGGTCAGAAGCGCATGTGCAATTCTGGGACAAAGCGGTAGCAGGATCCAGTTGTTTAAGAGCGGCCCTCCTTCGCCAAACGAGATTGGAGGTCGCCTCTGTGCAGGGCTTCTCGTGGTGTGAAGTGTTGTGGGACTTCGAGAAATTCTATGACACGCTGGACCCTGAGCAACTTTGGCAGGTAGGCGCTCAAGTAGGGCATCCTCCCACCCACCTCTACCTCGCCCTCAGCCTCCACTTCGGGCCCCGAAGGTGCCAAGGTAATGGGGTCGTCTCGGATCCTCTGCAAGCTTTCAGAGGCATCCTAGCGGGTTGCTCCCAGAGTGTGGACATTTCGCGTTTAGCTTTATGGCAGATGCTTAGCGAGTTGCATGCGTCTTATCGGCCAGCCGAGATACAAAGCTGGATCGATGATATAACACAGTCTGCCGTCGGTAAAGAGAACACAGTAGTTGAAGCAACGATTGCTGCAGTTTTATTTTTCGTTCAACGCTGCGCTTCCCTGGGGCTCACCATTTCGGTGAAAAGCAAGGTGGTTTCGAATCCCCCCAGGGTCGCGGCGGCGGTCAGGACCAGGCTTCTGGAAAACGGTGTGAAGTTGCAGCACAGTCAGTGTGTTAAGGACCTCGGGATCGATGGCACCTCGCACCGCAGGAGTGTAGGCACATCAAAAAAGCGAGTGCAGGCCAGCAACGATCGAGGGCAAATGATAAAGCGAGTAGTCAAGACATCGCGTGCAGCAGCACTTTTTTTTTTTTTTTTTTTTTTTTTTTTTTTTTTTTTTTTTTTTTTTTTTTTTTTTTTTTTTTTTTTTTGTTTTTTTTTTTTTTTTTTTTTTTTTTTTTTTTTTTTTTTTTTTTTTTTTTTTTTTTTTTTTGTTTTTTTGTTTTTTTTGTGCTTGTTTTTTTTTTTTTTTTACATTATTTTTTTTTTTTTTTTTTTTTTTTTTCGGTTTTTTTTATTTTTTTTTCTGTTTTTTTCTCCTTTTTTTTTTTTTTTTTTTTTTCTTCTTTTTTTTTTTTTTCTTTCTTTTTTTTTTTTTTTTTTTTCCTTTTTTTTTTTTTTTTTTTTTTTTTGCTCCTGGGCGCGGTGTACTGCCACAGGCTGCCTGGGGCCTGGAGGGCCAGGGCATAGCACCGTCACAGCTTTTGAAGATGCGAGCGCAAATAAGTGGAATGGTTGGCCGAAAGGAAGGAGGGTGCGCGACGACCACGATTCGGGCGACCTTCCCCTCAGCACACCAGGACCCGATGGTGTTCGGAAGATTGCGTCTTTTTCGCGAATGGCTAGCAATGCTGCCCGATCTGCTGAGAGATCGGCGCTCTGCGGTACAGATTGCTTGGCGCAAAGCGTGGACTAGCCTGGAAAAATCTCAATCGCGTTGGAGCCGAGTGAAAGGAACACTGTCAGCCACAGTAGCAGCCTTGCTAGATCTCGGTTTCTCGTCGGTCTCGCCCTGGGAATGGATCAACCAGATGGAGATCACCTCAACCTTGAGCTTGATGACCCAGAAAGGATTGTGCATTTTGAGCTCTATGGCGCTCTGGATCAGCAAGCGTGGTTGACGGCAGCCAAGCATAACCACGGCAAGGGCCTAGAACACGGTCCAGATTTGTATATCAACAAATGCCGAATGCGGAAGCTTCGCAGTCAGGGCAAGTATGATCAGTTAGGGGTCTTTCGTATGATACTGTCAGGAGCACTGTGGCCAGCAAGCCGCAGGTTCGGGGAAGAGGCCACCCGTCCACCCCCCTTGGCTCCTAATTCGTCCTCTGACCCCACCGCCCGGCCCCCTCAGCCAGCACCAGCGCAGGAGTCGATCAGCTCAGGCTCGTCAGCTCCAGCAGCAGTGCAGGGTAGGGAGGAGGAGCAGGATCAGGAGGAGGAGGAGGAGGACGGTTTATCGTTTGAACAGATGTTGGAGCAGGCCCAGTGGGAGGAGCAGCAGGCCTGGCCAGATCCCCCAGAGGAGCTTGAGGCACCTGCTGAGCCTGGATCCCAGGTCGTCTGCCGCCCCTGTCGCCCCGCCTGGACGAGCCCTGCCTGCCCCAGGTGCGGGCCCCCCCCCAGGAAACTTTATTCCACCAGTTCTGGGAGTGCCCAGGAAACGATGCCCTGGAGGGGTTGCACGGTGAGCTTTCCAGTCAGGCCAAGGAGGGGGTCCAGGATTTCCCCTGTTTCTGGCTTCGGGGCCTGGTGCCTGTGTTGTGGGTGTACCCGTTCGCGGCTCGCCCGATTCAGGGAAGCCCGCGAGTAGGAGGAGAGCTCACCCAGCAGCAAGTTTTTGATCTGGACCAGACCTGCATAGTAGCAACTGACGGGTCTGGAGGTAAGTACCACGAGGACTTCAGGATCCGTCGTTGCGGGTGGGGCCTGGCCATCCTTCGAGGATGGGAAGTAGCAGCGTGGGCGTGCGGCCCAGTAGGTTATTGGAAGCAGTCCGTCCCCATAGCAGAATTGTCAGCAGCGATCGAGGCACTGGAGAGAACCAGTGGACCAGTGCATTTTGTGATCGATGCTCAGAATGTTGTCGACGGAATCCTCCAGGGGCCCAGTCGGAAGCATTTAATAAACCAGCGGCTCTGGGCAACTTTTTGGGACCTCGCCCAGGGCCGCCAGGTTTCAGTGGAGAAGATCGCGTCTCACATGACCCCTGAACAGGCAGAGGCAGCCGAGGTTCCCCCAGCGAGTTGGCTTGCGAATGCAGTTGCTGACCAGTGTGCTGAGGAGGGAGCGAGAGCCGCCCAGTTGCCTCAGGAAGATCTTAATGAGATTTTTAGGGTCCATGCGCTCGCGGCGAGCGTGCAGGCCCACCTCCTGATTGTAGCCGATCATGTTGCGCGCCAGGCCCCAGAGATATACGGTGCCAGCGCCGAGACCGACAGGCAGCACGAGGCCAAGCGGCGGGCGGAGGGGAGGCGGGAGTCGTTGTCAGCTGCCGTCGGTTTTTCGTCCCACAGCGTTCATCGAGATGAACGTGGCAGGCTCCGCTGCACCCGCTGCCTCTTTTCTCCCTCCTCGGTTCTTCCCCGAACCGTTTGGTTGGCCCAGCAGTGCAGAGGTTTCCCAGTCCAGCTCCACAGGTCCCATCAGGTGATGACCTTCAGAGGCATTTATTGGTGTCGGTCTTGTGGAGGTGCTGGAGCAGTGTCCTTCCAGAAGTTAAGCCAACCGTGCTTGACGAAGCGAGGCTTGTCTACACATGGCAAGAGAATGATTGAGACCCTCGAACGAGGGGAGCTTCCCAAGGATTATAAGCAGTGGCCCCAGCCAGATGAGTTCGGTCCCCCACGTGCTGTAATCTTCCCAGAGCCATAGAGCTCTCACAGCGCCACCTGTTAGAGGATCCTGGCGCGCAGTTAGGCAAGAGGCAAGAGGAGGAGGGAGAGGAGGAGGAGGAGCGAGGAGGAGGAGGAGGAGAGGAGGAGAGGGGGAGGCGGAGGAGGAGGGGGGGAGGAGGCGGAGGAGGAGGAGGAGGAGGAGAGGAGAGGAGGCGGAGGAGGAGGAGAGGAGGAGGAGGGGAGGAGGAGGAGGTAGGAGGGGAGGAGGAGGAGGATGAGGCGTGAGGACGGACGGATAGGGAGAGGCGGAGGAGGAGGAGGAGAAGGAGGAGGGAGGAGGAGGAGGGACACAAAGAGGGGAGGAGGATGATGATGATGATGATGAGGAGGATATATACGTGTATATCATCTCTCTATATATATACACACATACGTGTGTATCGAAGACGCGCCTACGTCGAGGCGACGCTGCTCCCTGCCTTGAGGCAGCGCCCGTGTCGTGAATTGCTGGCCCGAGAGTGCGGCCGCGCTGGTGGACTGTCTCTTCCCCCCTAGCTGCTGGGGAAACCACCAGAGGGGGAATTGGCCGCCGTGGCCTGGCCCCCCGTAGTCGGGGGGGGGGTGTTGGGTTAAGTCGGGTCTGTCCCTCTACAGGAGGAATATTCAAGCATCGCAAAAAAATGTTCAGTGGACGTTTTTTTTTTTTTTTTTTTTTTTTTTTTTTTTTTTTTTTTTTTTTTTTTTTTTTTTTTTTTTTTTTTTTTTTTTTTTTTTTATTTTTAAAAAAATGATATATATATATATATAATATATATATATATATATATATATTATATATATATAATATATATATATATTATTAAAAAATAATTATATATACATATATTGATATATATATATATATATATATATATATTTTTTTTAATTTTTTTTCTTTTAAATTTTTTTATTTTTAATATATATATATATAGTTGGGCTATTTTCTTTTTTTCTTCCAAGATCCGCCTGCAGGGGGACATGCCCGACTGTTGGGTTGGTCGGCCTCCCGCGTAGCTGTGGGGCGGACCGGGGCCCCCCCCGGCTGACACCCCACGGCGGCCTCGCCCACCATCATCGGAGCACGGCAGGTCCGTGCGGCGTTGGCGCGCCGGCGACGCGGGCGAAGGCGTTCAGGGTTGGATTCTGCGACGCGGATGCATCAATGGACGCGGTAAAGCCACTGGATCCGACTGTAGGAGACCACATGCGAACCCTACCCCTAACCCCCCACGATTTCTGAGGGGGAGGGTGGGGTTCACTTTGTTCGTGAGTTCTCGAGCGAAGTGAACCCCACCCTCCCCCTCAGAAATCGTGGGGGGTAGGGGTAGGGTTCGCATGTGGCCCCCTAGACCTGGATTCAACCTTGAACGATCGGGGCCACGATCGATTCAAGGTTGACCGATCGGTGCGGTGTCAGAAACCTCTGCGCGCGCCGACCGTATGCGGGCTGCATGTAGCCGCTGTGCCCAGACCAAACAACTGGGCGGAGGAGCCGCCCGGGTTTCGTCTTGTGGCTCCTCGCTGGTTTCGGGGGCCTGCCTGGGGAGCGGGAGGGGAGCCCTCCTCCTCCTCCTCCTCCTCCTCCTCCTCCTCCCTCCTCCTCCTCCCTCCTCCTCCTCTTCCTCCTCCTCCTCCTCCTCTCCTCCCTCCTCCTCCTCCTCCGCCTCCTCCTCCCTCCTCCTCCTCCTCCTCCTCCTCCTCCTCGTCCTGGGGCACGCCTGGGGCCGCCTCGGGGCGTTCTGGCGGCGCCCGGCGCCTGCCCTGGGGGGCCTTCTGCGGGCCTGTCTGGGGGCCACGGCGGAGCACTTGCGGGCCGCCTGGGAGCCTGCCTGTCAGGAGGAAAGGAAGCACACAGACACAGTTAATCCTCGACTCCCCAGAAAGTATGGGAAAATACGGGAAGTGGGGGGGAGACAAAAAACCAGAAACCATGGGGAAATATGGGGGATCGTTTTATTTGTGTGTATTTATTTGTGTGTCCTTGGGCCCCTCCAGGCTGGGCCGTCTTCGGGCCATGCGGAGCCGTCCCTGGGGCCGTTTTGGGGACCCCGTGGGCCATCCTGAGGCTGCTTTAGGCCGTCGTGGGGCCATCTTGGGCTCTGCTTGGGTCGCCATGACCTGCCGGAAGCCCGAGAGGGCGAGGAATCATGACTCCGTCGAAACCAGAAGGAAACCTACGTATTTGGCCTCTTGGACACTATTCGGGAATTTTCGTGGAGGCCTTCGGGCACGCATTTGATTCTCACTGTGCCATCTTGAGGCCCATCGGGCCACCTCGGGCCGTCGTGGAGGCATCTGGGGCGAGTTCAGAGGCCATGTCGCCCAAGGTGTCCCGCGTTCTGGGTCGTTCGCGCCATGGCGCCGAGCTCCAACATGATGCGCCCGCGAACGCAAGGTCTGCCCAACTCTGCGCGCTCCTGCGGCCTCATCGCGCAGCCTTGCATCATCCGTTTTGACTCTCGTCTCCGAGGGCCGTGGCATCGTCAGATCTCGTGGCGCCTCTCAGAGCGTGAATTACCTACCCCGCTTTCGCTTCCAGGCAAAACCAAGCTGTACCATACGCCTCCTCGTCAAGCGGCCTGACCAGTACATGCCGTAGAAAGGCATCGCTTGGTATCCCTTGGAAGCGAGGGTGGTCAAAAGCGAGGTAGGTTTGTTTGCCCCCTAGCCTCTTCTCATTACAATACGTCCCTGGCCCCCCCCCCCCTGGGCCGCGCACGTGCCGCTGGCCATGCGCTGCGCCCCCCCCCCTCTTGGACGCCCTCCCCCCCCGACAGGACGAGGGCAGATCCGTTCCAGAGCGTTCCGGAAGGTGCTCGGAGCGTTCCCGAACGCTCTGAAAAGGCCGCGGCGCCCGAGACATCCTCCAGAGCAGCAGGATCTCAGAGATGCTCGATGCATTCCCACCAGAATTTATCCTCGTCCTGGCTCCGCCTCAAAACTTGGACCGTCTGAGGCACCTCTTCGGAGCCCGTTGGGCCGTCTTGGGGCGATCTATGGGCCGTCTTGGGCCGTCTCGGTCGGTCGGAGGCCGGGAAGGCGACAGCGCCAGTGCCCTTCCAGAGCCCGAGCGGAATCGGTGGTTTGGGCCTCTTGGGGCTCGCTTGGGGGGCCTCTTGGAGCCCTCATCCTGGGGCCTCCTTGAAGCCCTCAGTGCGTCCTCGCCCGAATTTTTGTCCTCGTCGCCCCCGACGTTCGGGAAAGAAACACACAGCCACAATTAATCCTCCATTCCCCAGAAAATATGGGAAAATGTGGGAAGTGGTGGGGAAGGCAAAGGCAGAGAAGCTATCCGACTACGGGGAATCCTTTTATTTGTGTGTATTTATTTGTGTGTCCCAGGGCCCCTTCAGACGTGGCCGCCGCCGCCCCGCGCGCCCCGCCGCGGCCCCGAAAGAGGATGCCCGCGAGCAGGCGTGGAAGGAGCGCGGCGCGCCCGCAGCTCGCGGCCCCCCTCCGCCGGCCGGCCTGCACGGGGGGCGTTCGAGGGCAGATCACGGGGCCTGTCAGAGCCCCGAGTCGTCAGGGGTAACTCGGGTCAGGGACAACTCGGGTTCGTTTTTCGGGAATCCGAAGCCGAATTACCCCGGACCCGAGTCACCCTGGATATTTCGGGCGTCCAGAGCCCCGAATCATCAGGGATAACTCGGGTCAGGGTTAACTCGGGTTCGTTTTCCGGGAACCCAAACCCGAGTTACCCTGGACCCGAGTTACCCCGGATAACTCGGGCGTCCAAGCCTGCTATCGGGACGACCGACATGAAACGACGCGAAGATCGGGACAAAATCGGATCGGGATAACTCGAAATCTCTGAGGATCGGCGGGTTTGGAGGAGGTCTTGGGCGCCGCGGCCGCTCCAGAGCGTTCCGGAGCGCTCTGAGAGCGCTCCGGAACGCTTTGGAGCGATTTATCCCGATCCTAGCCCTGTTTTATGCTATCGGGGCGACCGACATGGGTACAGTCGGGGCCCTGAAGAAAGAGCCCCTCTCGTTGGGGAGGGGCTCCGTGCTCCTGAATTGTTTCGCAGCCTGCCTCATATGTTCCTTATGGCTTCGGTACGAAGTCGAAGTTCAACTTATGGAAAAAAAGGGGCCTCGTTCCTTATCTAGGGTTCCTTAGGTCAACGCCCCGACTGTACGGAAAGAATGGGTACAAATCCCAACAGCAGTTCCTGTTCATTTTGAACTGGACTCGCTGTCCACGCCGCCGCGGCCAGTGTCTGTTTGAGACAGGAGGCCGCCTGCCCAACAGCGGCCGCTGTTGGTTTGGGACAACATTTGTTGTTGGGCATTGTACCCATTTTTCCGTGCCCATTTCGGGCCTCCAAATGGTACGCCCTCTTGATTCCGTTCGGCATCGTTCAAGCGATCCCCATCCCCATCGCCGTCCCTTTCGAGACCCCCGCCAAATGATCACCCCAGTTGGTGATGCACCCATCGAAACCCGAAGGGAACGACCTATGTCCCAATCTAGGGGGGTACATCGGCCAGTGGGGCCCAGGCCACGCTGCTGGGGATGGGGATCGGTTCAACGATGCTCATCCGTCTCCAGCGTCGACTTGCGTCGGCCAGCGTCGGCTCGCGTCGATTTGGCGTCGGCCAGCGTCGACTCGCAAGAGCGGGCAAGCTGGTGTAGGAGGCTCCCGTGAGCTGCCACCGAATACTTGGGTCCTTCATCGCAGGCCCAGAGGTTGACACCAACACCAAGATCGGCGGTGTGCCTCCACCGAGGGAAAAAGATCCCGATCTCGGTGATGGTGGTAATATTCTGGCTTCCAAGGTGACGGAAACATTACCACCAGCACCGAAATCTGGGATCATCTTCCCCCTGTGGAGGCACCCCCCTGTTTTGGTGTTGGTGCCCATTTCCAGGCCTCCAACTTCAGGGACCTCCAAGAGTGTGGTGTTCAGTCTGCCCAGAGACTCCCGGGGCCTGGGTCGGAGCTTGCGGTGGCCTGCCTCGGTTTCCAGAAGCTGCCCTGGTGCCTCCGGACGCTACCTCCGAGAGCTCCAGGGCACTCCGCGAGGGCACTCCGGGAGCGGGCGGAGGCGGAGGCGGAGGCGGAGGAGGAGGAGGAGGAGGAGGAGGAGGAGGAGGAGGAGGAGGAGGAGGAGGAGGAGGAAGAGGAGGAGGAGGAGGAGGAGGAGGAGGGGGAGGAGGGAGGAGGAGGAGGGAGGCTTCCCATCGTGAGTTGCCACCCAAGGGGGGCGGCCACTCGCCGCCGCTCGCCGCCGCCGCGGCCGCCCGCCCGCCCGCCCGCCGCGGCCGGCTGCTGTCGGGGGCAGCGCGGGGGCTCCCAGGCCTGGCCACCTGAGGGGGGGGGTTTTATAAACGAAGATTGTTTAGTGATCGTTTCCTTATTCATTGTTTTGCCGATCGGCGCGGGTCCTCGCACTCCCTTCCCCCCTGTACGGAGTAGATATCTGCTGTTTTTTTTTGCGCCTGTTTCGAGCGGGTGGAGTCTCCCCCATGGGGCGCACTGTTCCGAACAGTCGCATCAAGCAGAGGCCCCGAGCCCCCCCCCCCCTCTCCCCCCCTTCCGCCCAACGTCGCAACGCCGAATACAAGAAAACGCACTTAAGCCGGCATTCGCGTTTCGACGGTGGTTCTTGAATCTTGCGGTCCGCTCCCAGCTTCTCCCTCAACAAAAAGAGAACGCTCACTTAAGCCGTTTTCATGTCTTCGAACTCCAGTTATGCAGTCTTGTGTCGTCGTCGTCGTCGCCTGGCCACCCGAGGGGGGCGAGCAGGCCCGGCCTCCCATGACCCAGGCCCCTCGACTCCTCCTCCTCCTCCTCCTCCTCCTCCTCACCTCCTCCTCCTCCTCCTCTCCTCCTCCTCCCCCCGCCCCCTCCTCCTTCTCTCCTCCCCCTCCTCCTCCTCCCTCTCCTCCTCTCCTCTCCTCTCCTCCCCTCCTCCTTCCTCCTCCCCCTCCTTATCCCTCCTCCTCCTCCTCCTCCTCCTCCTCCTCCTCCTCCTCCTCCTCCTCCTCCCCCTTCCCCGAGGCCGCTGCTCCTCGCCACCTCTTCGCAGCCCCCGGCGATGCCGCCCCGTGCGCCGAGGCGGGGGCACGAGGGGGGCTCGGGGCCTACTCCCTAGGCTCGGGGGCGGCAAAGATCAGGAGGGAAAGAAACACACAGACACAATTAATCCTCCATTCCCCAGAAAATATGGGAAAATATGGGAAGTGGTGGGGAAGACAAAAACCCAGAAAATATAGGAAAATATGGGGGATGTTTTTATTTGTGTGTATTTATTTGTGTGTCCCAGTTTCCCTTCAAAAGAGGGGGGTGATGACTAGGGGGGGTGGATATCATGGCGGGAGCCATGATATTTCCCCAGATCTCATGGCGCCTCTTCTTATTTCAGTACGTCCCTGGTCCCCCCGCTGGTCCGCGCACATGCCGCCGGCCATGATTTGCACCCCCCCTCTTGGACACCCCCCTCTTGGCCGCTCCCGATAGGCGATGCTTAAGAAAACTGTATTTTCGGCCAGAGTCTCGATGATTCTTAATGTGTCAATGAAAATCCTAAGACTTCAATCGAAATTTTGGGTTTTAGTCAAATTCTGAGACTATGAATTTCTTAACCCATGATGTCTTAAGCATCTCGCAGGGTGCACTCCCGCTCAAGCCTCATGATGTTCCAACCCACTTTTTTGGCCTTGACCACCAGGAGAAACTCCGAGCACCAGGAAGGTACCGTACCTGATCCGGCCTATACTCCCGCGGAGCCCAGCCTATTCTTATCTCAGCGATGCCTGGGAGAGGGGTGTTCATGTTGACAAACCAGGAAAGTTGTTTTAAAGTTGGTTTAAAGTTCTTTTATGTTTTTTCAGAAAAGTTGTTTTGAAGTTGTTTTAAAGTTGTTTTGAAAACCACTTCGGGTAGCATTATTATGTTCCACGTTTCGCATATGCTTGAACACACTTTTACACAATCTTCCTTGCTTTATTCAAATAGAGAGAGTGCGGACGACAGGGGAACTGCTGATGTGGTAACCAATGTGGCAAGCATATGGTGTGATGGCCGTGTCATTGTTTCGCCGAGATACATCCTTGCAACGTTGCTAGAATTGAAGCGTTCCCAATGTACTGTCTCAATGCCAAACTTCATTCCCGTTTTCGCGCCCGCGTCGTCGGGGCAGGAGTCATGCCATGTTACCCCGTGCGCGATGACCGCGCGGGCGAGATCAAGCCGTCTGAACAATGGGGGGGTAATTTGCACCCCGAACACCACCGCAAAGTATGTGGATGTAATGCGGGGCCCATGGTCCACATTGGCGACCCAGCGTAGCCATGCGCCTCGTGATCCTTGGTGTGTTGTTTTTCTGAAGTTAGAACTCCCCTCCCCTCCCCCCGTCATATGAGAAGCAGCTGGGGTTTGCTATCTTCGGGGCGTCAATTGTGACGTCGTGCCCAGCGGTGCCCTATTCGGGGAAAGTGACGCCCACTGAAAGCGCGGAAATTGAAACCGTCGGTTTCCAAACGTCGAATTGCGAGGAATGTTCGAGCGAGAGCGGTGCCAGGGAAAGGCTAATGGCTAATCTGCGTCCTCGCCTTCCTTCCAAATTTCCATCCTCCAGGTTCGCTTTCTGTTGCTCCCCATATACCCATCACCCCTTTCGGGTTGGTGTTCTACCGTTGCTGCCCTGTGTCAT
>CAUYUJ010004699.1:20000-65000 GCA_963575745.1 Prorocentrum cordatum | reverse complement strand
GCTGCGCCTGAGTCTTTCGTTTGCATGTCGGTCCAGCTTCTGGACGTTTTTCCGCCCGGCAGGGACATGCCGCGAACTCGTGTCACGAACTTCTCGTGGCGGCCCCCGGCCGTTCGGAGCGCAGGATTACCCATCGGCCGCCATGCCGTCCGTACCAGCTTCTGCAGCGGCACCGCCGCGTCCACCGACCAGCGCTGCTGCCGGCCTCGCACTGCTTTTGTCGTTTGCCTGTGCGCCCCGACTCATCTCGCACTGCTGGTGCCGGGTCGCCCCAGCTTGCCGTCACTGCCTCGGCTGGCTTCGGCTTGCCGCGCTGGCGTCGTCTCGACCCCGTTGGTCCTCGCTGCCGGTGTAGTGCGCTGCGCGCGCCCGCTGGTTTCCCGCAAAAGTGGACAGCCGTCTATGATACAAACGGGATCGTTCCCGCTTTTGGCTGAATACATATATATATATATATATATATATATATATATATATTATATATATATATATATATATATTATTACTAATAATAATAGTAATGATAATAAATACCCCCCCGGCCCCGGGTGCCACACCTCCCCGCCACATCTCGGGGAAGCTCCCGGTACCACTCCCCTGGGCGTTCCGGGGAGCCTCCACAGCGCTCCAGGAGGGCCCAAGACGACTCCCAGGAGCGCCCAGAATGCGAAAGGATGGTCCAAGACGCTCCCAAGCAGCCCAAATCAGCCTTCCGACGGCTCTCGAGGCTCCCAGGTAACCTCCAAGCAACCCCAAGAGAGGTCCGAGAGGCGTCCCGGGACGGCCCGAAGAGGCCAACATCGTAGATTTTCATAGTTTTTTCAGTGTTTCTGAATTCTCGCGTTTTCGAGCTTCCAACGGTCCAAGAGCGCCGAAGAGGCTCCCAAGACCGCTCCAAGACCACCCAAGAGACCCTCAGGACGGCCCCAAGACGGGCCAAGAAGGCTCCAAGACTGCCGAAGAGGCGCCCAGGACAGTCCACTTGAAAATCGAGGATCGAGGATCGAAATCGAGGATTTTTTCGAAGATCGAGGATTTTGAAAATTATCCTGGCGAAGGGCCCAACCATACGCAATTCCGAATGCCGCCGATGTAAGTATCGTCGTTGGTGGAACACCCGATGGGGCCACGAAGCGTGTGAGAGGTGCGCCAAATGGAGGTGGAACTGCATGCGGACCCTGCCACTGGGGCCTTCGGTGGAGCACCCTGTGGGGCCGCGAAACGTGTGAGGGGTGCGCCGAAATGGAGGTGGAACTGCATGCGGACCCTGCCATTGGCGCCCTCGGTGGAGCTCCCTATGGGGCCGCGAAACGTGTGAGGGGTGCGCCGAAATGGAGGTGGAACTGCATGCGGACCCTGCCACTTGGGCCTTAGGCGGAGCTCTCTATGGGGCCACGAAACGTGTGAGGGGTGTGCCGAAATGGAGGTGGAACTGCATGCGGACCGTGCCACTTGGGCCTTAGGCGGGGCTCCCTATGACGCCACGAAACGTGTGAGGGGTGCGCCGAAATGGAAGTGGAACTGCATGCGGACCCTGCCACTTAGGCCTTAGGCGGAGCTCCCTATGGGGCCACGAAACGTGTGAGGGGTGCGCCGAAATGGAGGTGGAACTGCATGCGGACCCTGCCACTGGGGCCTCAGGTGGAGCTCCCTATGGGGCCACTAAGCGTGTGAGGGGTGCGCCGAAATGGAGGTGGAACCGCATGCGGACCCTGACACTTGGGCCTTCGGTGGAGCTCCCTATGGGGCCACGAAACGTGTGAGGGGTGCGCCGAAATGGAGGTGGAACCGCATGCGGACCCTGACACTTGGGCCTTCGGTGGAGCTCCCTATGGGGCCACGAAACGTGTGAGGGGTGCGCCGAAATGGAGGTGGAACCGCATGCGGACCCTGACACTTGGGCCTTCGGTGGAGCTCCCTATGGGGCCACGAAACGTGTGAGGGGTGCGCCGAAATGGAGGTGGAACCGCATGCGGACCCTGACACTGGGGCCTTCGGTGGAGCTCCCTATGGGGCCACGAAACGTGTGAGGGGTGCGCCGAAATGGAGGTGGAACCGCATGCGGACCCTGACACTTGGGCCTTCGGTGGAGCTCCCTATGGGGCCACGAAACGTGTGAGGGGTGCGCCGAAATGGAGGTGGAACCGCATGCGGACCCTGACACTTGGGCCTTCGGTGGAGCTCCCTATGGGGCCACGAAACGTGTGAGGGGTGCGCCGAAATGGAGGTGGAACCGCATGCGGACCCTGACACTTGGGCCTTCGGTGGAGCTCCCTATGGGGCCACGAAACGTGTGAGGGGTGCGCCGAAATGGAGGTGGAACCGCATGCGGACCCTGACACTTGGGCCTTCGGTGGAGCTCCCTATGGGGCCACGGAACGTGTGAGGGGTGCGCCGAAATGGAGGTGGAACCGCATGCGGACCTTGCCACTGGGGCCTTCGGTGGAGCTCACTATGGGTCCACGAAACGTGTGGCCATGATGGAGACGGCGATGATGATGACGACGATGGTGATAAGAACGATGATGATGATGATGTTGATGATGACGGTGACGATGACGATGATGATGATGCTGATGATGAGAGGAGGAGGAGGAGGAGGAGGAGGAGGAGGAGGAGGAGGGGGAGGAGGAGGAGAGGAGGAGAGACGCGGGGCACCGTCTCTTCAAAACGAGGACCCAACACCACAGGATGGTTGGGAAAAAGAATGAATTTCCACTTGTTTTTTTTCCTTCCCCAAAGTGGGACTCCTACTCGCTGGTCCTACACATCCCCTGACATCTGGCCGGTATCGCACCTCCCGGCTTCCTGGAGGGAGACCCCAAGACGTTGAAGGACAGCCCATGACGTTCCCAAGGAGCCTCCAGAACGTAAAGAACGGCCTAACACGCTCCCGCGCAGCCCGAGACACCCTTCCGACGGCTCTCCAGGCCTCCAGGAGGCCTCCAGAACCCCCAGGGGGTCTGGAAGATCTCACACCCCTGAGGGGCCAGGCTAACAAAACCCGCGAGGCACAAACAAAAAACAGCGCCGAACAGCGCTGAGTAACTGGAGCAAAAATGGAGATTCCCATTTTTTTTTCAAAGTTTGGCCCCGGTCTATTCTTGCACAACAGATCACAATTCAGACCCCCCTCACCTCCCCAAAAAGAACCCAGGAAGCCTTTGAGGGCCCCAAATCGTTGAAAACCTAAAAGAAATTAATATTATCTGCGTTTCCGCACTTCCCCTTCTATACGATTCCGAGGCTTGCGCAGGGCCTCCAAGGGAGTCCCTGGACGCCAGAAGCGACCAAAAATGAGATTTCATGAGTTAGCCTGTCAAGCCTAGCTAGAACTTGAGCGCGCGCGAAGCGCGCGCGATGGTTCTAGTAGGTATGTATATATACACACAGTTCAACCTATAGTCCTTGAGATTCGTCGCTCAACCCTTGCTAGATGAAACATCTACATTCGTACACATACTATGACATATAAATAGACGCATACACATGCAGACGCATATGCATACGCACTTACATATGCGTCTACTTGTACATATGCATATACATTCGCATACACATATAATACGCATGTACATAAACATGCAATGATCATATACATATACACGTTCATACACATGCATCTAAATATGACTGTGCATCTACACATTCGTATACATAGAGGAAGGTTACATGTGCATTCCATTTTTTATATACAGATATATGTGCAACATAAATCATACATGCGCATATGCATACGCAGATGCATATACCTATACATGTACATCTACACATACTATAGATTTTCACATACGTATACATCGACACTTGCATACGCATTACATACACACACACACGTACATATACTTACTCAGATTACAAACTCCACACTTGCATTTATATTTCCATACACAGGTACATCTACACGTACAGTTATATATACATATATATATATACTCGTACATATACACGTACACGTACGTATACGTATACAAGTACATGACGTATATGTGCATATGGGCGCACGGGCCTCACGAGGGGCGTGCCGAAAGAGCTCCAGACTGTATGGGTTCGGCGGGGGGTGATGTGAACGAAGGGGGGGTTGCACAGGACACGTGAGGTCAGTTAACTTTCTACACCTCGGTTAGCGGGCTTACAACTCGATTTCATGTTGTGGTCTGTTTAGAGTCAGAATTCATGTGCGAGGTGGTTGCTGATTGGATTCTCTTTGTGCGAATTCACGGTTTGACTTCTAGTTTGGCGGGCTCAGAATTGTGTTAAATTTCAGGCGGCCTTGCACTTCGAGTGTACCGTCGGTTGCGGTTTATGGAACCGCATTAGCGCATGGTTTGTAATTGAACTTGTTTTGCGGCGGATTTGTAATTCGATTTTTTGTGTGGCGGGTTTGCTCTTGTCATCCTTTTTATGCGGGTTCGGTCGAATCCAATTGTTGATATTCGCTTTTTGCTCCCAGTGTTTTTTGCATACAAGTTTAGTTTGCCGATGTGTTTGTTCACAGAAGGTTCCATTCGCGCACGACATACATTCGATTTCCTGGATTTATGAGCCAACTCGTTTTATGACTGGTTTATAATTGGAGTTCTTCTCCTGTGCGCTCTGGGGATTTCAGGTTTGTGTGGGGTTCAAATTCACCATGCATTTTTTCTGCATTTTCATCCGTTTTGCACTGCTTGTCAGATAGCTTGCATTTTGGTATGGCTCGCAATTCTATGTGTGTGGATAGGTCTTTTGTCCTCGTATCGGTTTACACATATATATATATATACACACTTACACAGGCCGAGCGATTTCCCTCTTGAGCCCCAAATATCGGAAGCGACGAGCCGTTCAGGTGAGCGAATACATGTACCGCTCTCTTCGGCTTCGTGCCTCCTCTCTCCTCCTTCCCCTCTCCGTCCTAGGAATACCCCCCCCCCTCCCCTGTATAATCATATATTTGGTCAGCAGGGCCACAGTTCCGTGTACAGCATGATGATTCACGTGCGGTGCCCTGCGGATCCCATCCCCCCTAGGTCTGTGATGTTAGCTATCATTATATGTACACATATCCTTCTCTCTGGGAACTAAATGGGCCCATTGGTTTGTCACGCGCGGGAGATTGGACCCGCGCAAGACAGAAACAGGATCCACGACGCTGTCGCACACCCAAGAAGTGGTCCCATTGGACCCATCGGTGTTCTCATACTTTTAGTTCAAGAGGAAAAACATCTCGGCCTGGGGAGAGAGAAAGAGAGAGAGGGATATATATATATATATGTATGAAACTATGTGTATACATGGGACGTTCCAGAAAATGACTTCGTCTTCCAGGGCCGAAAGAGTCGACATCCCTTTCTCGGCGGAAGGCGGTGGAAGCGGGCGGAAGCAACAGCATGTCTTCCAAGAGATCGCACCGTTTTTGGGTTCAGACTTTCCAGACTTATGTGTATGTTTGTGTTCATGCATATGTCCATGCATGTGTATATGTACACGTGTATGTATTTGTATTCGCATATACATACATGCATGTGCATTTGTATTCATTTGTGTATTTGCGTATAGTTATATGTATGTATAGGTGTATGTGTCCACATATGTATGTGCATGCGTACATGTATGTATGCATGTATGTTTGAATGCATGTATGCATGCATGCGTGTAGGTATCCATGTGTGGACTTACTTATGTATATTTTTTATGCATATGTGTATGTATGTGTGGATGTACTGATGCATGTGCGTATGCATGAGTGTATGTATGCAAGCATATATGCATGTTTGATTGCATGTACGTACGTATGAATGAATCTATGCATGTATATATACATATGAATATATAGATGTGTGTGTATGTGTGTATGTGTGCATGTAGGTATGCATGTATGTATGTATGCATGCATGCATGTATGTATGTATGTATGTATGTATGTATGTATGTATGTATGTGTGTATATATGTCTACCTGTCTCTCTGTCTGTATGTATGTATGCATGCATGTATGCATGCATGTATGTATGTATGTACGTATGCATGCATGCATGCATGCATGCATGCATGCATGTATGTATGTAGGTATGTATGTATGTATGTACGTATGTATGCATGCATGCATGCATGCATGCATGTATGTATGTATGCATGTGCATATGCATGTATGCATGTATGTATGGCTGTATGTATGTATTTACACGCAGGTATGTATCTGGGCATCGCTCCCCCTAGGCTATTTTCCCTGGACGGCGAGAGCTCGGGCCCGCGCACTGTGCTGCCAGGCCCTGCGCTTCTGTCCGCGTGGCAGAGTGCGAGGGGCACGGCGGCGCCACCCCGGAGCCAGGGAGGGGCGGCCGAGGGCCAGAGGTGGGGCCTGGCTTGGTGATGGAGGGCGGGGTGGGACGGTAGAGGCAAGCAAATCATGGACACTCACCTTTTCCCCCAAATTCAAGGTTGGCACGCGTGGGGGGGGGACCGCGGTCGAAGTGCAGCTCATCAGACCCGCCGCCAGCTGTGAAGAGATGGAGGGATGGGGGAGGCGTTGACCGACGAATGTGGCATGCGTGCCCGCTAGTTTCTCCGAGGCCTGGAGGTGGCCCAGGGAGCGGGCAGGACGGGAGGAGAGGCGCGTGGATGCAGGCCTCGGGGGGAGAGGGCGGGGGACGTGGGCACTCCTCCCGAGCCCCCCCCCCCCGGCTGCCGCGCCCCGCCGGGCGCGCACCTCCGGCCTCGGCGGGGCCTGCTGCAGGGGCTGCCCCGCCGCGCCCGCAGCGCGCACGCCGCGCGCCCGCCGCGCCAGGACCTCCTGTCGCAGGCCTCGAGGGGGAACTGGGCGTGGGCGGCGCCCTCAGCTTCCCTCTCCCTCCCCCTCCCTCCCTCCCTCCCCTCCCCTTGTCCTCCCTCTCCCTCCCTCCCTCCCTCCCCTCCCCTTCCCCCCCTCCTCCCTCCCTCTCCCTCCCTCCTCCCTCCCTCCTCCCTCCCTTTCCTCTCCCTCCCTCTCCCTCCCTCTCCCTCCCTCCCTCCCCTCCCCTCACCGCCGAGCGGCGCTGCTGGGCTTGTGGGCGGGTTGTGGCCACGTCGCTCCGCGGGGGACCTGTGCGGAGTCCCGGCAGGAGAACTGCCGGGGCCACGGCGCACCGATAACCCGGGGGCTCTGCGGAGGGCCGCAGACGAGTGGAAGCATGCCAAGGTTCACCATGAGGTCGAGGGGCTTGCGAAGCTTGGCGCCGGTGGGATCCCTCAGCCTTCGGAGATGGAGGGGTTCTCCTACCAGCAGTTGTATGTTGCTGCCGTTGTGCTCCTGCGCTGCGTAGGCAAGGTGCCTCCTGTTTGGCCTGGCCCTTAACCTATGGCATAGTAAGAAGACCCTCCTTGTCCATGCCCTCCTTGTCCTTGGCCCGTGATCGTGTCCTCCTTATCCATGCCTGGTCTCTGGGCCGAAACAGGCGCAAAAGAGGCGTCTGTCTACCGAGCTCGCACCAGTTAGCGCCTCGTTTGCTGCATCCGTGATATTTTCGCCTCTTATGCCCTGGGGAAAGAAGCAGCAAGCCCATGCAGGCCGTGCGCAGACCCGAGACCAGTTCGCGGGCAGGGGACTGCAGCGGCGTCCGAGGCCGTCGTCCAGTTTGCGTTGGCGCGTTTGCGCGGCCAGCCTGAAACCGATGCTTCTGCGGCGGCGAACCATGTCGCCAGAGTGTCCCGCGACGCGGGTCGTTCGGCCGACGGCGCCAGGGAGCCGAGCTCCGCAACATGATGCACGCGCAACTGCAAACACCGATCACGTTTCAGGGGGGGGAAAAGCCACCCGGACCCGACACTTGGCGCTTGCGACACGGCCCTGGGCGCCGACGAAACGGCCCCGCTCTGTTCGCTTCCTCCCGTGGGCGCGTTCACTGCACGGCTTCGCGTGCCGCGGGGCCCCTGTTCTGGGGCTGGCTGTTCTGCCCTCCAAGTGTGTCGGGCTTCCGGGGGCGGGAGGTTCCCGCTCAGCCGGAGCCCCCTCCTCGTCTTCCTCGGCTGCGTTCCCCGAGCAGGGCCGCGGGGGCGCCCGCCGCGCCCTCTGCCCCCGGAGGAGCCTTCTGCCTCCCCTTCCGCGCGTGCTCCCCCTCCCCTCCGAGGGTGCGACTGCCCGCCTCTGTGGGGACCTTCTGCCTCCTCCTCCTCCTTCCTCCTCCTCCTCCTCCTCCGCCTCCTCCTCTTCCTCCTCCTCCTCCTCCTCCTCCTCTTCCTCCTCCTCCTCCTCCTCCTCCTCCTCTCCTCCTCCTCCTCTCCTCCTCCTCCTCCTCCCTCCTCCTCCTCCTCCTCCTCCCTCCTCCCCTCCTCCTCCTCCTCCTCCTCCTCCTCCTCCTCCTCCTCCTCCTCCTCCTCCCCCTCCTCCTCCCCCTCCTCCTCCTCCTCCTCCTCCTCCTCCTCCTCCTCCGCCTCCTCCTCCTCCTCCTCCTCCTCCTCCTCCCGTAGCCATTTTGGCTCAAGGTTTTGTGTTCCCCAGTGGAACAAGTGGATACCGCTAGTCCGCGGCAGTGCCAGAGTGCTTGCGCTCGACAGTCTATCTTTCAGCCAGTACCGCAGGGGCTTCTGGCGGCCCAACGCGCAGCAAAGACATCAGAGCACTTGGTGCTCGGTACCCCCTTTTCGCGCTGTGAGCTCCTGGCGGAGCGTGCATGCCATGCCGTGGACGTGGACTACTGAGCGTCCCCCTCCCTGGCGTGCGCAAGGTGATCAGCAGCGCCGTGATGCTGGTCGCCGTGGCCACAAGCGTCGCCGTGATGGTGATGCCTCACCCTACGCTGTCTGCAGCAAGTGCGGGCACTGGGAGTACCTCTACCATGGTCACGCTGCGTGCAGCCGGTGCGGCGGATCGTATGTCATGCACAATAAGGCTACGGGTGAGTCGAGTGCGGCGGTCGGCTCACAGGTTCCCCTCGATCTGTCAGGACAAGCAAGTGCTGCAGTCGCTCAATTTCCTGGCCTACGAGATGTGCTCGCTAACCACCTGCCGCCTCCACCACCGCCGAACGTCCCGTCCGATGCGCAACTGGACGCAGCGGTGGCTGGAGAGCGGACTGCCTTGGCGAAGGGCGTGGAGGAGGCTGCCAAGGCTGAGCGCTTGGCCTGGCAGAGTCGCTCTGAGCGTCAAGAGGCTTTGCTCAAGGCCCGTGAGAAGGTCAAGCAGGCTGAGGCTGCCTTTGCCGAAGCTTCCTCGCACCTTGAGAAAGCCCAGTCTGCCCATACCGTCGCCAAGGAAAAGAAGGACAGGTTCGACGAGGACGCGTTCAAGAAGCAAAAGATGGAGGCTGCGGCGGCCGCTCAAGCTGCTGCGCGGCCCCCCTCCGCTGGTGCAGACGGCCCACCTGGTGGAGAACCTGGAGGCGCTCATGGCGTTTCTGGAGCGGGCCCTGCGCCTGAAGAAGCCCGCGAAGTACTTGGCAAACTTCATACCCTTGGAGATGAAGACCTCCGGAAGCTCGCTGACAGCACCAAGGTCCCTTTCAGCGTGTGGTGCAACTTGCGCACCGCCCAGCTTGCCGCTCACAACGTCCTCAGTTCGGTCACTCCTGGCTCCTCGGCGTCTGCGTCGTCTGCTCCTGGAGTGGCTGGCGCTGATGAGGGTGCAGATGCTGCTATGGGCGGTGCGGGTGGCGAGGATGGTGGTGAACATAAGGCTGTTCCTGTCGATGCTGATGACGATCTTCTTGGTGAAACCGATCGGCAGGAGCTTTCTGAGCTTCGCAAGCGGTCTGCGGAGGAATGTAAGCCTGAGGACCTCGAGAGGTTGGAGACCCTCCTGGTCAAAAAATTCAATGCGCAAGCGCATAAGAAGCTCAAGGTGGCTACTTATGCTAACGATATGTGGGTCAACGCTTTTGCCCACTTGGCAGCCCCCCAAGTTGTGCAAGGCGCGTCGTTGGTTTGACGAGTCCCTGGGGCAGCGATGGCAGAGGGTCGACGTGAGCTCGACGATCGATGTCAAGTTCTACAACGTTTCCAGCTGGTCTGAACTGGCCAAGTCTGAACTTGCCAGAGCTGTTGAGGATGTTGACGTTTACCTCTTTGCCGAGCACCATCAGGGACCCGACAAGCTACAGGCCGCCAAGAGAGACTGCTCATCTATGGGATGGCGCCCGCACTTCCAAGCAGCCCTTCCCTCGCCTGGCGGAGGATGGCATGGTGGTGTCGGCGCTGTCGTGCAGAAGGCGGTCTACTGTAAGAAATTCCTACGTAGTCTCCCCGCTGGGGTCGAGAACGTGGGCCAGGGGCAGAGTTGGTTTTTCCTAGAAATGAAGACGCAGCATTGTACGCTCGCTCTGGGAGTTATCTATCTGGTCTCTGGGATTGGAGCTTCAGGTATAAATCTCGACAGTCTCCATGAAGTGGTTGAGTTCCTGGGGATGCTTGAGTGCCCGTGGATCCTCTTGGGAGATTTCAACATGGAGCCCCTCGAGCTGCACCAGTGTGGATTCTGTGAGGTTGTCCCCGGCGTCACGGTGGACCCCCGCAATACTGACTTTACCTGTGACAAAGGCGCTGGCCGCCTGATCGATTATGCTGTCGTTTCGCGGGACATCCGCCCATACCTTACGATTGATGCGGATTGGAGCTCCGCTTTTAAGACACACGCCTGCTTGCATGTGCAGATGTCGCTCGATGTTCTCCGCGACGCCGTGATGAAACGAGATCGACCAGTCCCAATCGGGGCCCACCCTGGGCCTGATCAGCGTTGGAGTGATTTTGTCCACCGTGCTGGTGACCAAGTTGTGGAGATACCTCGCGAAGTCCGTGGAGCTTTTCTCGAGTTTCACTGGCCGCGACACTCGCAAGGACTCTCGGAAGCCTATCAAAAGTGGTCTACTGCTGCGGAAATGCTGTTTTGCTCCCGCTCCCTCCACACCTGGCCGTCGCCGGGGGGGCGCAGGGGCAGAGCAGTTGTTGTGCAGGAGCGGACCCTTCCCAAACGAGGAGTGATGAAACAAGGTTTTTCCCACCCTTGCCTGGCTTTTTGGACGCTGATATCGTCCCGCCTGTATGATTTTGCTGTCGCCTTGAAGAGAGGAGGCACCACCCAGGTCACCGCTCTCAGGACTCTCCTCCGAGCGCGCGGTGATGAGGTGGGTCTACACCTTGAAGGCCTTGCCGATGCACGGCAAGCTGCTGTCTGGACAGGGTGGTTGCAAGACATCCCAGGTGGCCCTCGGAAGCTTGAGGTCATCCAAGGAGCTCTCGTCCCCGTCCTTCGTCGCGCGTGGACTGCGGCTCGGAAAGCTAATCGCCTCGGTATCCAGGCCTGGCTCTCTAAGGGACTCGCGGGGGGAGCGAAAGTGGTGCACCGTTGGTTACGGTCTGATGCCAAAAAGGAGGTTGAGATGTTTGTTACTCCCACTTTTGTTGCCCAAGCCCCCCAAGAGCTGATGAGGTATCGCGAGCAGTTTTGGGCGTCCTGGTGGACGCCGACGAGTAGGCAGGTCGGTGATCTTGAGTACGCTATGCAGCGCCTCCGACCTGTTGCTGAGCTGGAGGCGCTTGAGGCTCGCGGCATTGAGGGCCAAGATGTGCTCTCGGCTTGTAAGTGTTTCTCGGCCGACACGGCCCTTGGCGTGGACGGGTGGTCCCCTCGTGATTTGATGCGGCTTCCTGGTGAAGCCCTGGATCACTTGGCCACCATTTTTAATGGCATTGAGTATGCCCTTGAGTTCCCCCAGCAGGTGTATCTCTGTCTGGTCGCCCTCCTGCCCAAAACGGCGACGTCTGAAAGACCCATCACTAAGTGCCCCACCCTCTACCGGTTGTACACCCGAATACGCGGGGAAAGAATCCAGGACTGGACCGATTCCCACGTCGCCTTCTGGGATGCGGCTGTGAAGAAATCGTCGGCCTTGCGTGCCGCCATGCTCCGTGAGGTTTTGCACGAGTGTGCTCGGGAGGAGGGGGTCTTTTCGGTTTCTGGCCACTGGGATATGGAGCAGTTTTTTGACACCATCGACCCAAGTAAGCTCATCGGCTTGGCTCAGGCTGTCGACTACTCCTCCCTGCTCCTCTACCTGGGCCTCCTGATCCACACTTCCCCCAGGCTCCTCGAGGTCCAGTCCCTGGTGTCGGGTGTTATGCAGGCAGGCCAGTCCATTTTAGCTGGATGTTCCCAGTCCCTGCCATGGATCAAATGTTATCTCTATGACATCTTGGAGGCGGCACATTGCCGTGTCCCTCGAGTCCCGATTTCGGCGTATGTGGACGACCTTACCCAGTGCATCCAAGGCTCCGTGCAGGACATCATTGCTAAACTGGTGCCAGCTGCGCGAGAACTTTGTGATGTATTGAAACGTCGTGGGTGTAAGATCTCGTCGAAGTCGTGCGTCGTCGCCTCTTCTCGGCAAGTTGGTCGCCCTTTTCAGGCTCTCTGTGATGAGCTGAACGTTCCGCTTAAAGTTGTTGATTCTGTGAAGGACTTGGGAGTCGGGACCACGGCTGGGAGGAGGAGGACGATGTGGAAAATGACTCAGCGCAAGGAAGAGGCTAGGCTTCGCAGTAAGAGGCTCACGTTTCTGGCCCATGTTAATCGTCGTGCTCGCAAGTTGTTTAAGCCAGGTGTGGTTGCTGTTGGCACATGGAGCCATCAAGTCCTTGGCACTCCGCCCTCGCGCATGCGTTCACTTCGTGCCCAGGCGGCTAAAGCGACAGGACGATGGCATGCTGGCTGTTGTACCACTACCCTCCTTGCTCTTGATCATGCTATGTCCGATGACCCAGCGTATAAGATTCGCTATGAACATCTTTTGGAATGGAGCCGAACTTACAGGGCCCTTGACCCTAGCCAGATCTGTAGCGTGAACAAAGTCTGGCCCAAACTGTTAGCTAAGCTGCGATGTGTTCCACCAGTTCACCGGTGGCGTCATGTGCGGGGCCCGATCGCGTCTGTCATCATGTGTATCTTGGAGCTCAATGGGAACCCACTGGAGCCCTGCACGTGGAGATTCCCTGGTGTCACCCTCCATGTTGATCGACGTGAGTTTCCGTATTTTTTGTGGAAGACGGTTGAAAAACAAGTGGGCTGTATGCTTTGGGTCCAAGCCTCTGAGGCTTACGGGGGGCAGGGTGTGCATGAAGGTGTTGATTTTACTGTATTGCGAAAGCTGCGGAAATCGCTTTATCGGCAAGGCGATTTCGACGGCGTTGCTATTTTGAATCACCTCGCCTCTGGCGGCCAGTGGCCTGAGCAGCGCCTCAAGGACAGTGGCTATCTCAGCAATGGTGTATGCCCTCGTTGTGGAGTTCGCCAGGAAACACCGTGGCACAGATACTGGGGCTGTCAAGATAATGCGAACATTGATGATGTCCACATACACCTCACTAACCATATGTATCAAGATTCCCTCGATGGCGTGCCTGAGTCGGAGTGTTTCTGGACTCGTGGGCTGGTTCCCATAGGCTGGACGGTCGGAGTATTGCCTCCCGTGGAAACTAAAGTTTGGGCCTGGGGATCTTTTCATGAGGCGCTTCGTGAAGGTGTTCTGATTCATGGGGGGATATTTGGGAGCGACGCTTCTGGAGGAGATCATACGAAGGATTGGAGGTTGAGGAGATGCGGGTGGTCTGTTGTTCACCTCCATCCAGGGACCCTCCAGGTGGCTGGCGTGTTGTGTGGAACCCTTCCTGGTGCCGAGCAAAGCTCTCCCCGAGCGGAACTGTATGCCGTGATCAAGCTGTTGCAAATGGTTGTCGGTGATGCGGTGCTGTGCACCGACTTCCTGCCGATTGCACGCGCGTTTGCTCGGAAGGACGTTGAAGTTGATCACTCGTGCATGCTGGACCTGTGGCAGCAGGTCTGGGACCAGCTTGGCGACAGAGATGGCCGGCTGGAGGTCCACTGGTGCAAGAGCCACCCCACCTTCAAGCAGGTTTCCGCCCACCGCCTGACCCCCCAGGGATTAGTCGCCAATGGCGTTGCCGATCACTTTGCGGGGGAAGCTGCCAAGTGGGGGGCCCTCCCTGCTGAGAAGGTCAGGGAAATTTCTAATGTAGATGAAAATTGTTTACGTGTTGTTAAACGACTCCTCGCTGTCTCCAGGCACGTTTCGCTCACGTGCCCGAGGACGCGCGAGGATCGTCTAGGTAGGGAGCACCACAAAGAGCGAGGGCCCTGTTCGAGCAACCTCCGCAGAGCGAGATTGCGTGAGCAGGGCCATGATGTGTTTAAAGTGGCTGGATCCTTTAAGTGCTCACGGTGTCTCTGTAGATTCCCTGCTGTCCGAGGGGAGCTGGCCAAATTCTGGCCTGGTCCGTGTCCTGGTGCGCTGGTGTTGGGGTCCTCGTCGTCTGGCAGGTTGGGCCCTTCGACTTCCCCTGGCCCCGCGTCCCAGGGCAACCCAAACGGACATCCATGTTTCTCGCGTGCGCACCCGACGCACGTCCTGGCTGAATTCAAAGGTATATTGTACTGTCGTTGCTGCGGGTGCTTTGCTGCCAACACTGTTCAGAAGTTGGCCAAGCCTTGTCCACCCGCGTCTCCGGAGACAGGCAGACAGAAGCTGTCCGCCACTGGCAGGCGCAATCTTGAGCGGCTGGCTGAAGGCAAGCCCCCCAAGTATGGCATGGCCTTCCCCGCTCCCTGACTGTATTGATCTCGTGGGCCCGAGCTTGCACTCGTGAGTCCCCCGAATGCTGGAATCGCTGGAATCCTCCTCCTCCTCCTCTCCTCCTCCTCCTCCTCCTCCTCCTCCTCCTCCTCCTCCTCCTCCTCCTCCTCCTCCTCCTCCTCCTCCCCCTCCTCCTCCTCCTCCTCCTCCTCCTCCTCCTCCTCCTCCTCCTCCTCCTCCTCCTCCTCCCTCCTCCTCCTCCTCCTCCTCCTCCTCCTCTCCTCCTCCTCCTCCTCCTCCTCCTCCTCCTCCTCCTCCCCCTCCCCCTCCTCCTCCTCCTCCTCCTCCTCCTCCTCCCTCCTCCTCCTCCTCCTCCTCCTCCTCCTCCTCCTCCTCCTCCTCTCCTCCTCCTCTCCTCCTCCTCCTCCTCCTCCTCCTCCTCCTCCTCCTCCTCCTCCCCCTCGCGTCCTCCCCCTCCCTTCCGACCCAGTCCCCCTGGACGATGGGCGCCGTCAGAGGTGGTTGCCCGGCTTCGCTCATTGAGCGACCGTAGGTTGGCTAGGAAATTTATTCGGCATGCCCCACCCATGGGGCTGAAGTGCCCAGGGGGTAATCGAATTGTGACCAGCCTCCTACAGGACCCGCTAGGCCACAAGCTATGTGTAGCCGGAGACGTTGCGGGTGGCATTGAGGGGCATGCAGTGATTTGCTGCAAGTGCGGGCAGCTCGCCGAGGGTCCGCGGGCCAAATAGTTGTTCACACCTTGTCGAGTAAGATTCGTCGAGGGTACCCATACGAAATCAATATGGAAGCGTGTCACCCGACATCAGCACCCTGACTTTTGCCAGAGGCAGTGGGAAGGTGCTGGGAGATCCTGCAGCCACCTTCTTGGAGGCGTAGTGGCTGCAGGCGAGACACTGCCGCATGTCATGTGTCAGTCCCCCCTTCATCCTTCTCTTTTCTTCGTCTGTTGTTCCTCTTTCCGTTCTCCATCTCCGTTCTCCCGTCTCGGGTCTTCCCCCTCTGCCCCTCCGCCCCCCCCTCCACCCCCCCTTCTCCCCGTCCCTTCTTGCCCCTACCCCCATATCCCTATTTTTGCTCCTTGTGAAGGGGCCCGTCAAGCCCAGAGTCAGGGGGTCCGTATTGGCGCTCCTGGTCAAAACCTGCCCCAGCCGGGTTGGCGCCGAGGAGGAGGAGGAGGAGGAGGAGGAGGAGGAGGAGGAGGAGGAGGAGGAGAGGAGAGGAGGAGGGAGGAGGAGGAGGAGGAGGAGGAGGAGGGGGGAGGAGGAGGAGGAGGAGGAGGAGGAGGAGGAGGAGGAGGAGGAGGACACCAGTAGGAGGTGAGTCCAAGTCGCCCGAACCCACCCTACGACGGATAAAATCAAAACTCGAAGGCCCCAGGATGGTACCAGCCAGCCCCCAGGACCCTCAGCCGCTACCTAGGCGGCAGCCCACTCCTCAAACGTTCGAGGCGGGACTTCTGGGCGCTGAGAGTCTTGGGGACCTCCGAGGGTCCCTTACAAGGGGCCTTGAGACCAAGCACCCTCCCAGACTCCCCCGCGAAGCAAGCACACTGCTCGCAGAAGACGTACACCCCCGCCTCGGCCATCCGATGGCCGAGGTCGCGGAACAAGGCAACGTCGGCAAAACGCCGCGCCCCCGAGCCCCCCCCAGAGCCCGACGTCCAGGCGGGGCCCGTCTCAAGGACCCTTGCCGCCGCCTCTAAACCTACGTGGACCGCATCGGAGGTAGGCCTCCAATCGGAGCACCGCGAGAAAGCACGGGCGGCCTGCCAGCGCTGCACCTCGGTCGGAGTACAGCGCGCCGAGCAGGACCTGAGGGCGCGGAGACCAGCTGCAGTCCTGGTCGAGACGCCACAACGCCTGCACCTCCACTCCTGGGGGGCATCACTCCTATACATGCTGTGGCACGCAAGTGGCTCTCCAGGCTCTAAAATCTCAACAGGGGTCGGGCGGGGGCCAGGCCTCAGACGAGAACGAGCAGCCCTCTCCGACGACGACGACGACGCCCCAATCCCCAAGTCGATGGCCCGACCCCCAGCCCAAGCCAGATATTTGGCATACTCCTGGCATTCCTTGAGCGCGATCCGAAACAGATCTGCTGTGCCCTGCCCAACCATCTGGCTGGCAGCACCAGCCTTAGCGAAGAAATCAGCCCAGGCATTGCCCAGGACGTACATAAAAGGCGGGCCAGATCCAGGGGTCGCCAGGGCAGCCTCGGGCAAGTCCCTATGGGCAGGACACCAGTGCGTCATGGGCGGGACCCCTCCACGACGCACCACCGCCGCGCGGATCTGCCGCCACACGGCAGCATGCTCGGCCCCTGGACCTTCAGACACCGCACTCCACTCCTGCGCTTCATTGGCCAGGCCTAAAAGATCGGTGACGACGACCTGCAGCGACGGGATATTTTCCACCGCCCGCAAGTAGGCGACTCGCTCGGCGTCGCCAACCGTCTGACTGGCGCCTCCAAGCCTACCGTAGCACGCTCTTAGTGGCATGCCCGACGCGCTCAACTGGACAACGCCCCAGCCGCACGCCCTAATCTCTGGTTGAGACGACCACATGCCTGACCCATCCGTAAACGCAGCGTTGGACCACTGCAAGGGATCAGATTCCCAATCCCCCCACCAGAAAATCGGTGGGTTGCACGGAGGGTCAGGAGGGTTCATCGGGAGCAAAGGGAGCCCAACCGACAACTCAAAACTCTCGGGGCCCAGAGCGGCCCCTCGACGCCCAACAGGCCCCTGGTCCAAAAACCTGTCCCGAGTTTTGGCCAGGGACTCAGAAATCGGAACTTCATCTTCAAAATCCAGCAACTGCTCACGCAGCACAGGGCACTCAAGAAGCAGGTGACCACACGTCTCTCTGCCCGCTCCGCAGCCCCTACGCTTAGGATCGGGGGCGAGCCCTTTGTCATGCAACTTAGCCTGGGGCCACCAGGAGTCAGACCAGAGAGACCGAAGGATCCCAGTCGACCTGGAGTTTTTGAGCGCGGCCCACTTGGACCCAGCACAGGCGCGGATCCCACGGGGCCACAACTCAGCGTCCGCGGGGAAACCAGGAAAATGGGCCTGGATACGACGCATCTGCCAGCGCTGGATGCCAGCACGTAGAAACTTGATTAAATGTTGCGGATCAGTCTGCAGCAGAGAATACACCATTCCCTGATCGGAACGGATAAGCACAGACGACTCCATGCACCAGCCAACGCGGAGGAGAGACAAAGCAACCACTGAAAGCGGGCCCGAAGCGTGGAGCCAGGAGAATTTCTGACCCCGCTTTTCGGCCAGGGCCCTCCAAGCCCTCTCGAGGGTACCCAGGGACACAGTCTGCATCCACACCACCTGGGCATAGTGTTTGACTGGAGCAATCGTGGCTTCAAAAATCGGGTCACACCACGGATCCGATTGAGACGCCAAGTAGACCGTCAAGGACCCCCCACGACCCTTGGCGCCAACCAAAGCCCCCGCAGCAGCTCTCAACTTTCTGAGCTCGGAGTCCGTGGTCCCAGAAACTGCGCAGCAGTGACTGGCGCCTGGCAGAAGTCCAGTGCGCCACAGAACAGAAACACGAGCCCCCGCAGCCTTCTGCAGAGGGTAAACACGCTTCATCCGACGACCTAACTTAGCGATCCTCTGTCGGGCGAGCGGTCTCCTGCGCTCGCGCCCCGAGAGCTCGTGACCAAGATTGCGCATGTTACGCTTGGCTTCTAGCCGAACAGCACGGGCCCAGGGTTTTGAGGCCCGCAGGACCTTGCGATTGGCCACCACGTAGCCAGACTTCCCCGAGGCCGAGTCCTGGAGAACGATCCCGAGGGGCTTAACATCAGCTTTAAAGTTGGCCAGCGCATTAAAAAGCTTCGAAATCCCACCCGCCTCCTCCCCAACCCACTGAATCGTGAGGTCGTCGACCAAAGCACGAGGCACGACGCCGCTCGCTCGGACACGCCGCACCGCGCGCAGGGTGAGGAGAGTGAGGAGGGAGGTGGAATGGGCACATCCTGCAAGCATGCCCTGCCAAGAGACAAAGGGCTCAGAATAGGAAGTGAAGGCCTTCAGTACCCTCGGCTGGCGATGGTATTCAATCACCATCCAGGCCAGCCGCAGCGGAAAACCATGGTGGCGGGCCTCACAGATCAGTTCGCCAGGACTGACGGACTCGTAGGCCTTCCACGCGTCCACCGCCGCCGTCGCTGTGTGCCAGCCGAGCAGCGACGCCACCTCCACCATCAGGTTGTGCTCGAACGCCGCCGCCGAAGAAGTACGACCAACGCCTCCAGCTCCCCAAACATCACGAAGGTCAGTCTGAACCACCCACTGCCGACTGATGACGCTGCGAGCCTTAGCCCACACCCGAACCAGCGTCTGGACCAGAGCAATGAGACGGGACCCGCCTCCTTCCTTCGGCAGCCTGACCAACGTGGTGAATATGCGATTATCTGGCCAAAAACCCAACATCTCGCACCGTTGGAACAACTTTGACAACACAATGAGACCTGCATCCGAGAGGTGCCAAAGAGCACGCGGAGCAATGCCCGACTGACCCACAGCAGTCTTTGCCTTGAACTTTAGGAAGACCCCCCCGCAGCATGGCCACGGACATCTCGGGCAACAGGTCCCAGTCGTCAAAATCAGGAGGCCCAGCGCACTGCGTGAGGCCATGCACCGTCCAGATCTTTTTCCACTTCTCCATCTCCCGCTGCACGAGCTGATGGGGGCTGGCCCTCGTGGTCTGGTCCAGCACCTCCTGCAACGGATGGACTCGAGTAAACCGATGAGCCATTGAAGCCCCTCCACTCAAGGCGTCACGAGCCCACTGCCGCCAACTGGCCCCTTGCTCGCGTTCGAACTGCTTACTAGCTTCATCGGCACGATCCAGGAAGCTTTGCACTGCCTGCCCAGCCAACGAGTCTGTCCAGACCGCGATGCCACGAGCCAGAAACTGCGCCAGGTCTACGTCCAGCATGCCCAGCGTCTCCGACGCCCGACCAATCTTCACGTAGAACTGATTCAGCTCGCACAGCAGCTCCGCCAAACGAGAAGTCTGACCAACAGATACTGAGCACACCACATTGGCAGCCATCAGCTTCTTCCCGAGCTCACAGACCTGCTGCCACATAGAGCGACCATGCCTGAGCCAACGTGCTGCCACCTGCAGCGCCGCTACCTGCGAAGTCTGGTACAATCTCCGCCGAGGGGGCTTCCACTCGAGTTTCAACATGCGAAAGGAAACGTTGCCTCCGCGGCCTCCATGCGACGACCTATCACGCCGTCTGTGTCCCCATCGATCAGACAACTCACATTCAATACCATGCAATACCTGGTCCCAAGCACGCTGTAGGCCCACCTGGCCCTCAGCTGTCAGAACACACTGTAGAGCACATTCCCATTCACGAGTACGTGGGAAAGGCGAACAGCCAATCGGAGCTTCGGACCCCCAGCCGCGAGGCTCCGCAGGCAGGCGAGCCCACGCCTCAACATCATTCACTGCCAAGGGAAAGTGAACAGGGTGATGGGGATACAGCGCCGACTCCTGGTCCACCCAGGGTGGGTCCACCCGCAAAGCCAAACTGCTGCAAACAATGCCGAAGTCAATGCTACTCCCTTGCCCTTTCACGCAGGTGCACTCACTCGGCACGCAATGGACCCCTGGGAAACCTTGGCTCCAACCTGTCATCAGCACATCCGAGCTCATGTTGAAGTCCCCAACACAGACCCAATCGAGCTTCAAGGCCGACAGTAACAGCAAGTAGTGTTGCAAGTGGGCCTGAATGAAAGCGTTATCGTCATTGAGTCCAACCGAATCATGAAAGTAGGCGGACACAACAACAATGCCATTGCGCACACCCCAATGGACATGAGCAGCACAAAGCCTACCAGGCGCGATGCCCTGGTCAAAGTAGGGCGCCGCCGTGACCGAGATGTGCGTCTTGGTAAGGATAGCCACTCCGCCAGAAGTCCCACCACCATCTGACGGCACCGCGGCACTCCAAACTCCATGATAGCCGAGATCCTTCGCCTGTTTCTGCAACGAGCCCAGCCGAGACAGCGCACCATGATGCTCCTGCACAGCAATGATGGAGCTAGGCGGGCCAGCTGCCAAATACTTGATGAGAGGGCCGCCACTCGACACGTTCACCGTCGTGATGAGGCCTTTGACCACCCTCCCGTCGCCACCGCGCCCACCTGCATGGGAAAGATGGGCAGGTGGCTGTCCTGACGCATTTTTCGAGACTGCTACGAGCTCCACTGGGGACGAGAGGCTCGCCAGCGGCTGCTGGTGCCCTCTGCCACCCGATGCCGCGGAGGGCAAGGGTGGTGAGCAGTGCATACAGCCGCTGGCGTCTGAGATCGAACTAGACGAGACGCATGTCGACCAGGACCCGCCACGAAGAGGTAGCCCATGTGGCGACCTCTGCTGAGCCTGCTTCACAGCATGCCCAGTGAGTGCACCGCTCGACGCCGAGGAACCAGCCGCCCCCGAACTCCCAACGCTGCATGCCGAACCCCCCGAGGTCGAGGTAGTGGGCAGAGAAGAACCTGAAAAACTACCAGACATCATCATGACAAACGACAATAACCATCGCAGCACAACCATGATATTCCAGCGATTAGTACGGGCTCCAGGCCTTCGCCCCGCTGAAGGCTTTCTTGGCCATCGCCCGCAATTCTTCAACCTCAGACGGTAGCTCTCCAACGAATCCGACTGCTGATAAACCTTCCCGCAGCTTGTCCTCGTCCATCCCGTCGAAGTCAGGCTCCGTGAACTTCGGCTTCTTCTGGGACGGTTCGCCATCAGATACAGCGGCACCCCCACCTCCACTAGGCGCTTGCACAGGTACCACCAGCTTCTCCACCAACGGGTTGGCCTTGACCGCAACGAGCAATTCTCCGTGGACGCCCGCCGCCTCCAGCAAAGCATCCAGCACCGACGTGTCAAGCTGCCCACCAGCAACAGGCTTGGCCCCATCAGGAGGCTGTGGAGCCGAGTTGCCCAGCTGCTGCAGCTGGCCTTCAAGCTCCACGATGACAACCCTCTGGGCCGCTGCCTTCGACTCCGCCTCTGCCGCATCCTTCTGCAACTGCGAGAGCTCAGCCGCCTTCGCAGCTGCAGCCTTCTCCAGCTTCTCCAACTTCGAAGTCTCATTCTGCAGCTTCGTGGACAACTGCCGAATCTGAGCACACAGCGGTTGCTTAGAACGTCGCTTCTCCAGCAAAGCCCCCTTTGCCGCCAGCGCGTCGGCCGCCACCTGCTCCATGCCTGGCACGCCGACGCACGCCGCGTGGATGCCCTCGTGAGCCGCGACCTGCGCCATGATCTTCGCGTCCTCGTCATCCTCCGACTTTCCCTGTTCCGTAAGCTGCACACCAGGTTGCGCCCCACCAGGCACCTTCTGGGCATTCTGCTTGCGGAGCTCTGCGACCTCTGCCTGCAGCCGCGCGAGCAGCTTGGCCGTGTCCGATGGCGCCGCCCATGGAGGAGAGCGCTCTGGCATGGCTTTGCGCACCGACGGGACCTTGGGCTCAACGTTGCGAAGGAAACTCGAGCCCTTGTGCATCCCACCACAGCCGTCTTTGACCCGCCCAGCACAGTACATCTTGTACCCAGGGTTGACCCAAGGCTCGCCAGAGCGCTGCACACAAAAGCGACAGAGCCAATCCAGCTTCTCAGGCGGAGGGGCCATGGCTGCGACGACTGGGGAGTCAGGTTGGAGGCTCGCGAACCCCTCGACTGAGGGACCTCCGTACACACAGTGATCTGCCGCGGACTAGCGGTATCCGTTTTTGCCAATGCGGGCTCAGCCCGCCAAAGCATAGGTCTTGAGCCAAAATGGCTACGGAGGAGGAGGAGGAGGAGGAGGAGGAGGAGGAGGAGGAGGAGGAGGAGGAGGGAGGAGGAGGAGGAGGAGGAGGAGGAGGAGGAGGAGGAGGAGGAGGAGGGGAGGAGGAGGAGGAGGAGAGGAGGAGAGGAGGAGGAGGAGGAGGAGGAGGGAGGAGGAGGAAGGAGGAGGAGGAGGAGGAGGAGGAGGATGGCCAGGACGAGTGCAGGGAAGCAGGCTTCTCGAAGTGTCGCCGGCGAGGGCTCCGCGAAGTCGAGTGTCGCAGCTAGGCAGTTTCGACCTGTCAGTGCGATACTTTCCTTTGCTCTTGCCCTTTCCTCCTCTTCCCCTCTCCTCTTCGCCCCTGCAGGGGGCGAATTCCTCTTTGATGACGCTGTGCCTCCTCCTCGTCTTCTTCCTCCTCCTCCTCCTCCTCCTCCTCCTCCTCCTCCCGCTCCTCTTCGTGAGCCGCCAACTTATCATATTGCCTATGTCCCATCCCGCCACCGTGCCTGGGCTGTGGTTCAGAGGCTTCGTGGACGCATGTGAGGGTGTTTTGGGATGCTTCTGGTGGTTCTTGGGGGGCTTCTGGGTGCTTTTGGGGGACCTCTTGGGGGCCTCTCGGGGTGTCTTGGGGCCTCTTGGGGGCCTCTGGGGGCGTCTTGGTGGGGCATTGGGACCTTCTGGGGGCTCTCGGGGCCATGTTGAAGTGGAAGGCTCGAACTGTCCGTTCGTATTCCCCCTTTTGGGCCCCGTTTGGGGCCTTCTTGGGTGCCTCGTGGGCTGTCTTGGGGCCCTCTTGGGGCGTCTTTGGGCCAACTTCCGGCGCTATTGCGGGCTTCCTGGGCCGTCCTGGATCGTTGGAAGCCGAAAAAGGCGAGAAGGCTAAACGCTGCCAAAAACGTATGGGGAGGGAAATACATGATTTTGGCCTCTTGAGGCTCTCTTGGGGGTCCTCTTGGAGCGCTCTTGAGGCCCCTTGGGGGCCTGTTGGACCGCCCTGAGACCATCTTGGGCGTCTGGGAGCGATCTTGAGGCGACTTGGGGCCCCCGTAGGCCGTTTTGGGGGCCTCTTGGGGCCATTTGGGCCCGTTGAGGGGTCCTCCTGGACGGGGTTGCCATTCTGGCGGCCCGCGCGAGCGAAGCACCCCAGGAGCGCCGGGTGGCGCCCTGGAGGCGCCTGGGGAGCCCGGGGGCCCTGGGCCCTTTTGATCTCTGGGAGCTCTTTATACTTCTCAGGGCTGCGTGGGCCTTGAAGCGTTCACCTCGTGCTGACCCCAGGCTTCCAACGTCTCGAGAAACTCAAGGCGGAGGTTTTTCGCCGATTTCGACCTCTGTGGGCCCCCGCTGGGACCCATGACCGTCAAAAAACGACTCAGACTGAAGAGCCGGCCCCGGGGAAAGGACCCAGAATTCTTGGGACCCTGTCTTGAGAAGTTCAAGACGTCGGATGTCTGGGAAGGCACGGTGGCGGAGTGTGTGGGGCAACGCAAAACTTCATGTTGGATGGGGGTCTGGGTATGCAGGTCGGGGTGGCGCGGGGAACTGATGAGGACTGGCAATCTGCGGACATTGGGAGGCTGGCCGACAGTTATTCACCGCGCGACTTGGTGAATAATCCCCCCCGCATCAGTGAATTATCGCTTCACGCGCCGGCTTCCTTCAAAGCAGGCACCTGGTTTGAAAACCCACATGCTCATTTTACTGCAAGACCAGAAGGGGCATTCATACCTTGAACGCCCTTCCATTTTGGGATCATGCTGCGTTGGCTCCACCATTGCCGACATGATCATCAGGGCCAGCAGCGGTCCCCCCCCGATCTGCGTGCTCCTTCCCCAAGTTTGGACGCAAGCGCAAGGGCCGGACCCCTTCCCCGGGACCGGTTTCTCATCCCGAGCCGTTTTGTTGTCGGCCCCGCGGCCCGGCGAGGGCCCCCGGATGCCGAAAATGGCGACAGACCTCCCTCGACTACACGTAAGAGTGACCTTTCGCCGGAGTGACCTTTGGTGCGGGCACAGTGGGGTCCCCCGATCATCGACTGCGATGCGATGGTAGCGTCCTGCGCGCCTGAGTCTGGCCCCCCCGCGGCCCCCCAAAAGCCGCGCACCAGAGGCCACTCTTACCCAGGGTCACTCTTGCGTGTAGCCGACTCCCGTAGGGCGACGAGATCTATACATATCCACTGCTCCTGGCCAGGCCCATCCTGGGCCCAGGAGCTGTGTATATGCCTCCCTGGCCAGGCCAGGAGGGCGTATACACCGCTCCTGGGCCCAGGATTGGCCTGGCCAGGAGCAGTGGCTATGCATAGATCTCGTCGCCCTATCCCGTCGTGATCCTTTTTCCCAGCGCGACCCCCGCTCTGCGTGCTCCCTCCCCACGTTCGGGGTGCCGGGGCCGGCGCCTCGCCCGGGGCGGGCCGCCGTGCTCCCCACGCCCCCACCCGCTGCGCCGCCGCCGTCGGGCATTGCCGCGCGGAGGGGGCGGGCCGGACCCGAGCGCGCAGGCCGCCCTCTGCCGCAATCGCGCGCGGCGAGCCTTTGGGCTGCAGTCGGGCCCCGTCCCCCTGCAGGGGGAAGAGTCCCAGATAGGAAGCAAGAACAGTCTGGGGACGATTTGGTTTGACTGCTCCTGAGCATGTTGGAGGTATCTTCGTTTTTTTTTTTTTTTTTTTTTTTTTTTTTTTTTTTTTTTTTTTTTTTTTTTTTTTTTTTTTTTTTTTTTTAATTTTAAGGTTTTCGCCCAAGAGCCGCACAGTGAGCCCGCACAGGAAGGGTGGCCGATTTTCCAAGGTGGCCCTTGTATCCTTCCCCTGCGGCCCATCCCTGGTCGCGTACGCTGGCCGCGCTCCACACGCAAAGTGTCGACGTGGCCCTCCAAGGCCCTTGCATCCTTATCGCGTATCCTTAGTATACGGGTTGACTGTATTCGAAGATAGTCAAAAATAATCGGGGGACGATTTGTTGACTGTTTTTGAGCATTTCGGACGTATTTGTTTGACTATCTTTAATTTTTCGCCCAAAATCCCCCTGTAGGGCGACAGGCCCGACCTGATCTTAGGCTTCAGTTCGTTGGATGCCTTGAGTTTCACCGAGCATCTCTCTTGGGGCGTGTAGCGGCCGCTGGCGGCGAATAGGGGGCGATTGGTGGGCGGCTGGCGCGGGGACCTGTGCCGCTCTCTGTGGCCAATCGGTTGCCGCTGTCTGCCGCCATCTGCCGCTATGTGCCGCCAGTCTGCCAACCTCTGAACCAAAAAAACGGCTTCTGTACACCAAAACGAACGTGAGCGATCGGCGGGCCGCGCGGCGCGACGATCGCTGCGCGCGGCGCGACGATCGATGCGCCGGAGGCGGCTGATGATGCGCCGCGGGGCACTGCAGCGAAGCGCGCTCCGGCGCTGCCGTGGGCGTCGGGGCGACTGCGGCAGCGTGCCGCGCACCGGGAGCCGCTGCTCGCTCGGCGCCGCTGGGCAGCGCAGCCGCCCCCGCCGAGGTGGCCTACCACGCCGCCGCGGCGGAGCCGGCCGAGCTGCTGCGCAGGCCCGCGCTGCCTCCCGCGCCCCGCGGCGGGTCGCCGCTGGGCGGCCCCGTGGGTCGTCGCAGGGGCCGGGGGGGTCCAGCTCCGCCCGCTCGCTCCGTGCTGTCCGCTCCGTGCTGTCCGCTCCGCCCTGCCAGGGAGGCGCCCGGCGTGCTGCAGGGCGAGCGGCTCAGCGGCGGGTGTCTTGCACCCGGGGCGGGAGCTCGGCGCGTTCCGTCGCGCCGTGCTCCTCGCCCCGTGCTCCCAGGGAAGCGCAAGCATCGTGGGCCAATCGTGGTGGGATGGCTCAGGGACGCAGCCTGAAGGGCCTGTCAGCTCTTCTTGCAGAGGGCAAATCGTACACGTATTCGCATGCGCGATCGTCCCCGTCCTCCTGCCCCTCTTCATTCTCCCAAGGCTGTTCGGACCCGCCAGGCGGGCCTGCCAGGCGGGTCGGAGAGTCGACAGGGCGGGATTCGGGGGACGTCAATCCAGGAAGCGCAAACATGGATTCAGGCGAGTGGATTAGCGACGAGTCCTGTTTCCCTGCGGAGTCGGCGCGCTCCATCACCAAACTGGGCGTCATTGGCTGCCTCGGGGGCATTTTTTTGATTCGCGGATCTGGCGCCCAAGCGCCAGACCTACAGATCCTTAATCCATGTTAGCTTGCGCCCGAGTCAACCGACCATCGTGGGCCAAGCGTGGGCCCAGGGTCGCGCAGACGCCGTCCTGGCCTGGCCAGGGCCCAGGGAAGCGCCGACACCGAGCCTGGGCCCAAGGCGGGCCGGCCCAGCCAGGATGGGCCCAGCCATGCCAGCGTGCACCAGATCCACTCGCTCCACCCCCTCCTCCCCTGCTCCCCCCGCGCCCTCTCGCAGCGGCTGCGCCCGGCCCCGGCGCCCCCGCCCGCGAAGCCCGCTCCGCGCGCGGCGCCCTTTCCGAGGGAGGGGGGGCGGGGGAGGGAGGGCAGCGCCACTCCATCATCAATCCGGAGGCCACCGAGGGACGAGGGGCGGCGGGTGGAGCGGCGGGGCCACTCAACCGTAGCAGGTACTTCTTCTTCTCCTCCTCCTCCTCCTCCTTCTCCTCCTCCTCCCCCTCCTCCTCCTCCTCCTCCTCCTCCTCCTCCTCCTCCTGCTCCTGCTCCTGCTCCTCCTCCTCCTCCTCCTCCTCCTCCTCCTCCTCCTCCTCCTCCTCCTCCTCCTCCTCCCCTCCATCCCCCCACTAACCCCCCCGCTCCCGCGGAGGAGGGCAGGGCAAGGCCGCGCAGGGAGGAGCAGGATGAGAATGAGGATGATGATGATGATGATGATGATGATGATGATGATGATGATGATGATGATGACGACAATGACGATCCTGATCATGGTGATGATGCTGATGTTGCTGATGATGCTGATGCTGATGCTGATGCTGCTGATGATGATGATGATGATGATGATGCTGATCATGATGATGCTGCCGATCATGATTGATGGTGGTGATGATGCTTCTGCTGATGATGCTGATGATGATAGTGCTGATGTTAATGATGCTGTTGATGATGAGGCTGATGATTATGATGCTGATAATGAAGATGATGCTGATGCTGATGATGCTGATTATGATGATGATGATGATGATGATGATGATGATGATGATGATGATGATGATGATGATGATGATGCTGCTGACGATGATGATGATGGTGGTGATGATGATGATGATGTTGTTGCTGCTGATGATGATGCTGATGCTTATGATGATGCTGATGCTGATGATGCTGTTGCTGATGATTATGATAATGATGATGATGCTGATGATGATGATGATGATGGTGACGATGATTATTATTATGATGATGATGATGATGATGATGCTGATGATGCTGATGATGATGATGATGCTGCTGATGATGATGATGCTGATGATGATGCTGATGAATGATGATGATGATGATGATGATGATGATGATGATGATGATGATGATGATGATGATGATGATATGAGTGAGGAGAGGAGGAGAAGGAGGAGGAAGAGGAGGAGGAAGAAGGAAGGGAGGGGGAGGAAGGATGAGGAGGAGGATGAGGATGAGATGAGGAGGAGGATGAGGATGAGGATGAGGAGAGGAGGAGGATGAGGATGAGGATGAGGATAGATGATGATGATGGTGATGAATGATGATGATGATGATGATATGATGATGATGAGATGATGATGATGAAGGATGATGATGATGATGATGATGATGATGATGATGATGATGATATGAGAATGATGATGATGATGATATGATGATGATGATGATGATATGATGATTGATGATGATGATGATGATGATGATGATGATGATGATGATGATGATGATGATGATTGATGATGATGATGATGCTGATTATGATGATGATGATGATGATGATGATGATGGTGTGTGATGGTGATGGTGATGGTGAATGATGATGATGATGATGATGATGATGATGATGATGATGATGATGGATGATGAGGAGGAGGAGGGAGGAGGAGAGGGAGGAGGAGGAGGCGGAGGAGGAGGAGGAGGAGGAGAGGAGGAAGGAGGGGGGAGGAGGAGGAGAGGAGGAGGAGGAGGAGGAAGGAGGAGGAGGAGGAGGAGCTCTGCCTCCTCTGACCCCGCCGCCCCCAGGCTGCGCGCCAGGGACGCGCGCGCGTGCGCGGAGCTGCAGCAGCTCGCCGGCGCCGTCCGCGCAGGGGCCCCGGGGGTGGGGATGCCGGCGGGCCCGCCTGGCGAGCCCGGCCGCGGCCGGTCGAGCGTGACGGGCCTGTTTTCCGCCACCACCACCATAGGTTGGAGGGGGAGGAGGTCCCTCCTCCTCCTCCTCCTCACTCCTCTCCTCCTCCTCCTCCTCCTCATCCTCCTCCTCCTCCTCTTCGTCTGTGGTGGTGGTGGTGGTGGTGGTGGAAAACAGGCCCATCAGAGCGGGCTGGCGGGGGAGCCGACAGGGTGGGAGTCCAGGGGGCGTCAGCTGGCCATCGTGGGCCAATCGCACGGTGGGGGCGTTCGTTGGAGAGGGTGCCCAGGATGCTTCAGCTCCTGCAGGGTTCCGTATCTGATGAGGGCGGCGGTGATGTCCCTGGCCAGGCTTCAGATCCCGTAAGATTCCTTGTCCGCTGGCTTCTTTCCCAATGCGCTCACCGCCCTCCTCTGCTTATTCCGACCGACCGTGCCCTCTCCCCTTGCTCGACTGTGGCCCCTCGTGCCCCCGCCCTTCCCCCCTGTGGCCCCCGCCCTCTGCCTAATCCAGCCGACCGACCGTGCCCCCTGCCGGACCGTGGCACCCCGTGCTCCCACCCTCCTCCTCGTTGCCCCCCCCCCTCCGCCCCCCTCCGCTTAACTCCTGACGACCGACACGTGCCCTCCCCCCCCGTTTGCCCGACCGTGGCTCCCCGCCCACCCCCCCCTTCCTCCCGCGCCCCTTCCCTCTGCAAATTCCGACCGACCGACCGTGCCCCCCCCCCCCCCCTGCTCGACCGTGGCCCTCCGTCACCGCGCCCCCTCCCCACTGTCCCCCGCGGCCCCCAGCGCCCCCTCTTAGGTCTTGTTTATCCCGACCGACCGACCGGGGGCCCCCCCCCCCCCCTGCCCGACCGCGTCCCCTCGTGCCAACCCCCTTGCCCCCGTGCGCCCCCCCCTCTGTTGATGCCGACTGACCACCGTGCCACCCCCCCCCTCCTGCCCGACCGCGCGCCCCCGTGCCCCCCCCCCCTTTCCCCCTGTGCCCCCCCCTTCTGTTTCTTCCCCGACCGATCCTGCCCCCCCCCCCCCCCCCCTCTCCTGCCCGGGCCGTGGCCCGTGCCTCCCCTGCCCGCCCCCCTCTGCTTGTAATTCCGACCGATGGACCGTGCCCCTCCCCCCCTCCTGCCCGACCGTGGCCCCCGTGTCCCCCCCCCCCCCCCCCTTCCGACCGTTGACCCCCCTCCTTTGGTCATTCCGGCCGACCGACCGTGCCCCTCCCCCTGCGCGACCGTGGCTCCCCGTGCCCCCCCCCTCATTCCTTTTGTCTCCCCTTTTTGTATTTTCCCGCCGGCCGACCGTGCTTCCCCCCCCAATGCCCCCCCCAATGCGCCCTCCCCTTTTCCCTCCGTGCCCCCCCCCCCCCCCTCTGCAAATTCCGACGACTCTGGGCCCTCCTGGGCTCCCTCCTGGCCCTCCTGGGCCCTCTTGGGGGCCCTCCTGGGCCCTCCCTGGGCCCTCCTGGGGAGAGAGCACACATCACGCAGATGGAGAGGGGCAGAAGGAGGAGGAGGAGGGAGGAGGGGGAGGAGAGAAGAGGAAGAGGAGGAAGATGAGGACGACGACGTGGAAGAGGAAGACCGAGGGACCCCGCGCGCCGGGCACCTCCCGGGGTGGTCCGAACCGATTGTGCCCCCCCCTCCCTGCCTCACCGTGGCTCCCCGTGCCCCCCTCCTCTCTGCGTCTCCAGACCGGCCCCCACCGTGGCGCCGGATCTCACCATGGCTCCGACGAGCTCACAGCGACGTAGGAAATTCTTCACGCCGGGGCTCCCATGAGGGGCAACCTTTCACACATTTATCGCACGTCAATGATTTTTGTCTCTCGGGGCCCTTTCGGAAGGCTTCCTCGAAGGCCTTTTTAGGGCGTTTTGGGGGCATCTAGGGCCGTCTGGAGGCCATCTTGGGCGTCTTGGACAGATCGTTCGACGATTCGGGGCCCTCTTCACTGTCTTGGGAGTCTCTCGGGGCTCTCTTGGCCCGTCTGCGGGCCCTCGTGGCGCCCCAACAGCCCGCGCGACACACCCCGGGCCCGCGCAAGAGCGCGCAAGAGCTCCTGGGAAACCAAGGGTCCCGGCCCTCAAAGAACCTTGCACCCCCCTGCCTCTCAGGGCTCCGTGAGCCTTGGGGCACACCGCAACGTGCTGAAGACACGGTGGCGGATCTTGGTTACGCATACCATCGCGCCCCCCCTCTTGGGACCAAGCGTTTCGCTCCATACAGGGGGCCTGCATCATAAAACGCTGTTGAAGCCTCGCAGACCTCTCCCGTCATATTGAGATCGCCTTCAGATCGAACCTACGCTGCGTCCACACAGCCATGCTGCTGTTCACCGCTCCCCCGTTATGGTCACTCGCCAACGTGTCGCAGCACTCGCGCGCTTACCCGAAACTGCCACCGGTTGGTGCCACTCCATCTCCCATTGTCCCGCATCTGTGATTGTATGATTCTTGGCACGCGGGGGGAGGAGGGAGGAGGGAGGAGGGGGGAGGGGGGGGGGGAGGGGGGTTAAAGGGGGAGGGGAGGAGGGAGGAGGAGGAGGAGGGAGGAGGAGGATGAGGAGGAGGAGGGGGGGCCATCGGGGGCCCGAACCGCCGCCGCCCTCCTGCGGCCCTCCGGGGCCACAGGGCTGGCGGCTTCGCGGGCTGGCCCCAGGCGCGCGCGTGCGTTCGCAGGTCCTGCCGACCGCGCCGCGATGGAGCCTCGTCATGTGGCACGGCCCTGGCAGGACGCTCATGGTGCCTCGCTCGGCACGCAGAGCGTGGAGCCTGTGAAGCAGCAGCAGCAACAGCAGAAGAACCCCTGGGCCCAACAGGTCCGCCTCGCGCGGAAAGCGCGCCAGGTGGCGACGCAGCGGGCAGCGAGCCATCAATTGCAGTCTCAACGTCAACTCATCTCCGATCTGCAGTGCCAATTGCGAGCGTGGCACCAGTGGTGGCAACAAGCGCATCATGAGCCTTTTTGGGGACAGCGCTGGATGCCAGAAGACATCAGCTACAGCGCCGAAGCGGACGACCCCTGCGGGAAAGGGCGGGCGTCGCCCCAGGCAGCTGGCGGAAGCAACGGCAGTGGCAGCAGCGGTCAAGAATCAAGAAACAATGGCAGGGGACGGCAGTGGCAGCAGCAGTCCAGAGTCAAGACTCAAGGAAGCAACGGCAGTGGCAGCAGCGGTGAAGAGTCAACACTCCAAGTGGACTCAGCCATGCGCGAGAGAAAGGAAGGCGAAGATAGAGCCCGACGCGATCATCTACGGTTCAGGGATCAGGGCAAGCTTGATGCGACCTCGGGAATTGGCGCTAGGAATGGAGTACAGTCGTCATTAGCTGCAGGCGCGGCCGCCCGTGCGCGTGATGTGGCGCCAGCAACAGCGCCAGCGAAGCTGGAGGGCGATGACACAGGCCATCTAGACGACAGAGCCCAGACGCCATCGCAAACACATCACTGTGAGAAGCAGGCGGTGAGGATGGAGCCCCTCACCAATAACCTAGCCGAGGACCCAGCCAACACGTGCGAGACGAAGGAAGGCGAAGATAGAGCCCGATGTGATCATCTACGATTCAGGGGACAGGGCAAATGTGAAACGAGGGGCACGGCAGCGGCAGTGGCAGCGGGCAAGAGCGGCAACATCACTACGCCATCAGTTACCGGCGCTGTGCGAGAAGAGACGGCAGTGGAAGAGGACTTGCTTCGGGCCGTGCGAGAGCACACCATCAGCTGCAGCACGGCGAAGTTGCAGCTGACGAATCAGCGCATTGGCGGCACCCAGGCGCGTGAGAAGATTGCCGTGGCAGCTGAGGTCATCGGAGCTGCGGCGAGATCGGGTGCGCAGTGGCGATCCGCGGCCCGTGCGGCACTAGAGGCGGCAGGCATCTGCGCGCCCAACGCGGCTGCTTTCGTCTCCATGGCCGCCGACGGCATCCCCATTCCAGCATGCATCGAGGCGATCTTCGCTGGTGTCGTAACCAGCGCCCACTGGTCCGCGGCCGACCAGGGCGACGCGTCCGAGCACGACGACGCCCGCGGCCAGCGCGCGACCAAGGATGACGCCGCCACCAGCCCCAGGACCACTCCTTCCAGGAGGACTCCGACGGCTACCACCACGAGTACAGCGGCGGCGCGAGGCAGCCTGCGAGAAGCAGCAGGCGGCGACCCGAGGCAGCCAGCGAGACGCAGGGTTTCGTTCGACCTGCGCAGCCACCTCGAGCGGCCCCAGGACCACTCTCACGGGGAGGACTCCGACGGCCGACTCGACGACAGCGACCCAGCGAGCCAGAACGACACAGAGAGCAACGCCACGGACAGCGAGTACGACGGCGAAACCACGTACACCGAGAACCACGACATGGCGGCAGCCGCGCGGGAGGCAAAATCTGGCGGGGCAAATTTCGGCGCCCCTGCAGGGCGAGGGGGTAGGCCCTACGACGACCCGCCCAGACCAGGAGGACGGCCCACTTGGGGGCCAAGCCTCCGCCCCGCTCCGACGGGAACCAGCAGCACGCCTACGGGAACCAGCAGCACACCTGCGGGAAACAGCAGCACACCAACGGGCACCAGCAGAGCATCGGGCACCAGCAGGCCTTCTTCAACCGCACTGGCGCCCACGGCGCCTCCCAGCACAACCACTTCCTCATCCTGGAGGGCGCCCACCTGAACGGCGAGTTCATCATCGCCGTCGCCCCCTCGGGTGGTGAGCGTGCCGCCTTCCTTAGGTGGAGGAGGCTGGCGGCCACCGAGGGGGGCAAGATCATCGTGTTCGGCTCCCACAGGGAGTACCTCTTCTGAGAGGGGGGGAGGAGGTGGCCCCCCCCTCGGGACGGCTGCGTCCGACAGGACATCGAGCCGAAAAAAAAAAAAAAAAAAGGAGGAGGAGGAGGAGGAGGAGGAGGAGGAGGAGGAGGAGCGCCTCTTGTCTTTCTTTCACTCAGAGGAGTGTAGCAAATCTGCGGCGCGTTGGAGGGCGCCACCCTGTTCTCCGCGCCGCGGCCAGGCTGAGGATTCTGAGCGGTCCCCTTCCCGCCCTCCTCTGGGCCCTGTTGCGAGGATTCGACTCGCCAAGACATGCAAAGCCAGCTCTGCTGTGGGGGTGGGCGGCTGGACCACGACACACTGCAGCACGATTTCCCTTCCTGGTGTCTTGGCGCTGAGTGAGCCCCCTTTCAGACTCTGGAAACTCCAGGCGTGCTCCCTGCTCGGTTTGATGCCACGGTGCTTGCTCTTAGGCGAGCCAGCGGGGGGATCCCCCCCCCGAATTGGCGTATTCGCGAGCCCGTGCCGTTCGCTGGGTTGGGCGCGGCGCGGCTTCGCTGAGTGCTGAAGGGGGGGGGGGGGCGAGCGCCCGCCCGTATCTTGCCGCGGGGCAATCTCAGGGGGCTTGTAACGTTGTCTGGGGGCAAAGCCGTGCGCAGTGAGAGCGCTGCAACTCGCCATCTTCACTCGGCGACCTTCCTTCCAGACGTACGGCCATGGGTGGCTAAGCTTAAGCCTAGGTAGGGGGCTCGGCTCCAGAAGGATTTTGCGCGTTTTCGCTGCAGGCCCGCTGTCAGGTCTCCTTCGTGGCAGTGAATTCCGTGGGGGCACGGGTCGCGAGTTGCTGCTGATGCGACGTGATGTTGCCAGAATTGTCGAGCCTTCTACAGGCCAGCGCCCCCTGACGCTTTCGCCTCATATCGAGGGTGACCTTGCGTGGGTCCGGGTTGTTTCGCTGGTTTGGTGCAAATATGTTTGGTGCAAAGAGGCTTGGTAGGTTTGGTGCACCCATGTTCGGGCCTCGGATGGCTCTTTCTCCTTCAGGGGGCTGCGGCGAGCAAGGGCGGGGGGGGCTTTTCCACCGGGGGCCAATTTCGTGGCGAGCAGAAGGTGGCCCTGTTGCCGCCATACGCAAGTCGTAGAAGAGGATCTCGTGGGCGATGAGGGACTTCGCGACCTTCATCGCAGGCAAGGGCATAGAGCTACCCATGACCCCCTTGTCCCCGCAACCCATCAAGCAACATCTTCGATGGGCCGTTTTCAGGATCTTGGAATGGGAGGCTGGTGCTAAGTGGGAGGCGCCCCGCCGTCTTCGTTCCGATGTTGTTAAGGCCAAGCTCCACCGAAAGCGGTACTCCCCCTTCGATTCGGATGCGTCCGAGCAGTTGCCTCCGACGCGGTGTGGGCCCGATCCAATGCTCTCCAGCTGGGATGCCAAAGAGGCCCTATGTACACCCGTTGCGGCTCAGCCGCCGACGCGCTCCATCGCGGGCTTTGGGTCTGCCCGTGCCACAAGACGGTTGACCTTCGGGGCAGTCTAGTCGACCCCGAGTTGGTTTCCCGGGCTCTAGGGGAGCCCGACTCCATCCGTTCTTGTTTTGATGCTTTCTTGTTTGGTTCTTTTGCCCATCCTGAGGATTACCATATTGTCCGGGCCCCGCTGGGGGGCCTTCTGGTGCTTTCTGGGCTCGGGAGGCCCCCCCCCAGGATATTGGTGAGTTCAAGTTTTCAATTCGCATGTTCGCCGATGGTAGCGCTTTCAAACATGTTGTTCGTGTGCTTTGTAGGGCGGGGTGGTGCTTCGTCTTTGTGGATGACCCAGGGGCGCTTCTTGGTGGGCTGTGCGGTCCTGTTCCGTCATGCTGTCCACAGACTGCCCTCGCTGGCGAGTTTGCTGCTATCTGTCAGGCTGTTACGTGTGCGTGCGAGCCATCTGATTTTCACGCCGACGCCCACGTTGTCGTGGATCTCTTTGGAAGGCCCCGTTTGGAGCAGCGGTCGCCTAAGGGGAGCTACGACGGGTTTTCTTTATGTTTTCGTTCTGACCCATCGAAGGTACGAGGCCTTCGCGAAGTCAGAGCTTACTTGTCACTCGATAAGTGGACGGACGACCGCGACAGAATGTGCCGTCGTCGGAACCGCCGCGCCGACAAAGGGGCGCAGTGCGCTTCCGCTGGGGAAGGGTTTTCTGGTGCATCCCTGGCCGTCTCAAGAAGATGTTGCAAGGCCCGACCCAGGTGTTCAGTTTGCGCGTGCTGTTTCCTCCTGGCGGCCGAGTCGATGCCGAGGCGGCCCCGTTTGGATCTCCGGGGCGTCGTCTGGGGGAAGCCCGTTCAGGATCCCCTCCGGTCGGCTCCCATTTCTTTTTGTCCCTGGGGCCCTATCTAGAGCGCCCGTCTTGGCTCGGCCTCAGGGTTCTGGCGGTGCTCTGTCTGTGCCAGGGTCAGTCGTCTTTCCGCCCGCGGTTCTTCTCCTTCGCCTGCTAGCTGCGAGCCCGTGCCAGGTCTTGAGGCTGATGTGCTGTTGGCTGGGGGGGCGCCTCGCCGCGCGGGCGAGCTCGCGGTTTGGCGGGATGATGCACTGGGCCCAATCCTCCTGCCCCTCCTCCTCCTCCTCCTCCTCCTCCTCCTCCTCCTCCTCCTCCTCCTCCTCCTCCTCCTCCTCCCCCTCTTCCTCCTCCTGACCCCTCCTCCGCCCCCTCCTCCTCCTGACCCCTCCTCCGCCTCCCCCTCCTCCTCCTCCGCCTCCTCCCCCTCCCCTCCGCCTCCTCCTCCTCACTCCTCCTCCCTCCTCCTCCTCCTCCTCCTCCTCCTCCTCCTCCTCCTCCTCCTCCTCCTCCTCTCCTCCTCCCTCCTCCTCCTCCTCCTCCTCCTCCCATCCCTCCCCCTCCTCCTCCTCCTCCTCCTCCTCCTCCTCCTTCCTCCTCCTCCTCCTCCTCCTCCTCCTCCTCCTCCTCCTCCTCCTCCTCCTCCTCCTCCTCCTCCTCCTCCTCCTCCTCCTCCTCCTCCCCCTCCTCGCTGGTTCGGGGGGGGGAGGGGGCGGGGGGGCGGGGCGTCGGGGGCGCGGCCGCTGCCCAGGCGCTTCCCGGGGCGAGGCCGCCCCCCCCTGTCGAGATTGACAGATTCCACCGACAAGCCCATGCTGAGCACGAACTGGTCTCCGTGCGCTTCAAGTCTCGTGCCGTGGAGTTTGAGGGAATGGGAAGCGATACTTTTTAGTCAGCGGCCGCGGGCGAGCGCGCTGGCGGCGAGTCCAGTCAAAGCGGGGCGCGCGGCGACGAATTAAACTAAAGCGGCGGAGGGTGGCCACACCTACAGCGGCTAACCGGAAATAATGTGAAGCGATACGCACATGTTGATAAATAGATTACCCCAGTGCGACCCTACCTAGAAGTTGGAGCCCCTAGGAAAGCAGCATTATTTGCTATGCCATGCTCTGCTATGCTATGCAATGCCATGCCATGCTATGCTGCGCTATGCTATGCTATGCTATGCTATGCAATGCTATGCTATACCACGCTATGCTGCGCTATGCTATGCTATGCGATGCAATGCTATGCTAAGATATGCTATGTTATGCTGCACTGTGCTATGCTAAGCTAATCTATGCTCTGCTATGCTATGCTAACCTGCGCTATGCTATACTATGCTATGCTCTGCAAGGCTATGCTATACTATGCTATATTGCGCTATGCTATGATATGCTGGGCTATGCTATGATATGCTGGGCTATGCTATGATATGCTATGATGCGCTATGCTATGCTACGTTATGCTATGATATGCTGTGCTCTGCTATGCTCAAGCTCAGCGAAGCTAATACGAAGGTCAGCTAAGCTAAGATACGCCTGAATTAAGATGAAGCTAAGCTAAGCTAAGATTGACTAAGCTAAGCTAAGATGAGATACGCATAGCTAAGCTAAGGGGACATAATTGGGGGAACCGCGGGGCGGATACTGGGGGAACCGCCCGGGCCTGTTCCCACTGCCCGGCCCTTTAAGCCAAGAGAGGAAGAACCCTTCTAGGCAGAGCCTAGGTAGGGAACAAACACATTTCTGATGGAGCGGAAGAGGCATGGGCGGAGGCCTCCCTCGAAGGCTCGGGCGGCGCCCGCCAGCCCCTGAACGCGGCCCTCCCTCTCCTGTGGCGCGCGGCCTCCGCGGGCTGGCGGGGCGCTGCTCTGCCTGCTGCTTCGTGGGACGGGGGGCCGTGGAGGCCCCGGGGGGGGGGGGGGGCGTCGGGGGCGCGGCCGTTGCCCGGGCGCTCCCCGGGGCGAGGCCGCCGCCCCTCTATACTCGGGGGCGGCAAAGAGGGGGGGGGGATGAATAGGGGGGGGGGGTGGATATCATGGCGGGGGCCATGACATTTCCCCAGATCTCATGGCGCCTCTTCTCGTTTCATTACGTCCCTGGCCCCCCCGCTGGGCCGCGCACATGCCGCCGGTCATGAATCGCACCCCCCCCTCTTGGACATCTCCCTCTTGGTCGCTCCCGATATACTCAGATGTCTTGGATGCGGGGTGGGCAGGGGCGGAGAGGCCTCCCTCGAAGGCTCGGGCGGCTTCTTCGGCCCCCCGGGGCCACTGCTCCCGTCCCCCCGCGGCGCTGCCAGCTCGAGCAGTGCTCGGCCGAGGCCCATGTCGGGTCAACTGTGTGGGGAGGAGGATGGGGTGTCCTCCCGTCCCTGCCTCGGCGTCCGACGACGAGTCGTCGGACTGGCTCCGATTCATGTGATGCTGGTGTCAAGGAAGTCCGTGCTGCTGACTAGGAGGACGGCGACGATGTTGGGCCAACCAGTTCAAGGACGTGTCCAGCGAGATCTCACCCAGAAAAAGAAGCGCCCTCAAGCCGTGCCAATGTTGTCTAAATTGAGCGTCCAGTGATCAAATCGAATGAGGTCTAAAGCGATGCCGCCTTGAAAAGGATCAGTCCTCCATCCGCGTATTTGTTGCTCAATTCAATATTTCGGATCATAGGGGCGGATGGAGTTTCAAGCGAATTTCTATACGTTTCGCGTAACCCACCAGCCCATTCAGAAACGATGCCCAGGCGAGTTGCCCTGGTCAAGCATGTGGGGCAGCACGCAATGGAGGAACAGCTTGGAAATCGTTATGCTCCTAGAAGGGGTAGATGAGGTACCAAAGGATGATGCTGATGCTGATGCTGATGCTGATGCTGCTGCTGCTGCTGATGAAGATGAAGATGAAGATGAAGATGAAGATGAAGATGAAGATGATGATGATGATGATGATGATGATGATGATGATGATGATGATGATGATGATGATGATGATGATGATGATGATGATGATGATGATGATGATGATGAGATGATGATGATGTGATGAGATGATGATGATGATGATGATGATGATGATGATGATGATGATGATGGAGGAGGAGGAGGAGGAGGAGGAGGAGGAGGAGGAGGAAGAGGAGAAGGGGCGCCAGGCAAGATACAGGCGTGGGTGGTTTTGTCGTCTTGGAGCACCTCGCTGAAAACGAGGAACAGCACGGGGGACAAGAAACAATCGGAACAGCCATGACAACCCTAAACACCCCAATACAGGCTTTCAGACGAACCCGCGCACCCCCTCTCCCCAGACGTTCTTCCGAAAACATAGTTTTTGTTCCAATGGTTCCCTCCCCCTCCACCCCCAGCCGGAATCCATAAGAATCCCATGGAATCATGGCGGATCCCTACGAATCCCTGCGAAGCGCATGAATCCTTCGAGATCCCGCGGGTTCGTTAATCCAGTTACCTCACTACCGCAGCATTAGTAACGATTCTTGTCCGTTGAATCATTACTGAAGAGTTCATAGTAAGGAGTCCTTATTGGAAAATCCTTCGTACGGAATCGTTATATTACGCCCTTACTGGGGGACCCTTGCGAAAGGAGCCTTTTGCAAATCATGCGTAGTAGAGACTCCTTCGGAATCCTGAACGAAGGAACTCTTAACCGGTAGCTCTGAGCAGACATGTTCCCCTACTCGGGAATGCCGACTAAGGAATCCTTGATCGCAGAAGCTTATGCAACCTTTAATGTAGAGCCTGTGCTAATGAATCCTGGCTACGGTATCCGTCGTAAGGGATCCTTGATAAGAAATCCATGCACAAGGAGTTCTGATTGGGGAAGATATCGCACGGATTCCTTAGTAGCGCCTCCTTAGTAAGGACTCGTTAGTACGGAGTTCCTGGTAATGAGTTCGTATGACGGAATCATGAATAGGAAGTCCTTCGTCGGGAACCCTTCATACGGAATCGTGAATAAGGAACCCTTTAAAGAGGACCCCAACTACGGGCTCTTCAATCAGGAATCCGTATGAGGGCTCCTTACCAGGTAACCTTTAGTACGGCTTCCTCAGTAGGGAACCCTTCCAGAGGAATTATTGGCAGTGGGCCCTTATTGAAGCACCCTCAGTACGGAGTCCTTGTCCCTGAGTAAGGACTTTCACGTGAATTGTCGTTGCAAGGAAAGCTTACCAAGGATTCCTTACTCTTGCATCCAGAGTAAAGTGTCCTTCCCATGGACTCCTTGTGAATGGTTCTTGAATCACAGGTCCGTATCATTATCTCTGAGTGAGGAATCCTTCGTAAGGGATCCTCTTATCACGGAATCCTTAATCCTTAATCTTTTAATTGGCAGGCCGCGCGCGGACTGGACGACCCAAGTGCTACGTGTTGCCTGCGTAGCGGCAGGCGGCATTGCCAATTTGACCCCACTCCTAAGTAGCGAAGCTTCCTGGCGGCAATTTGTCCGCACAGCGAAGCTGTCAGCATAGCGCAGCGCTGTGCACCTGTTTTGTATAATTATGCATTTGTGTATTTAGTTGTAATTTTTCCCATCCAGTGTCCTACGCACCTCCGGGTGTATGACTTCTTGCTTGCTTTTAGTCATACATATCTTAGTGCGAAACCCTTGAGAAATAATTATTTGCAAGGAATCCGTACAAGGACAGCATAAGTACGGAGTCCTTGCTACGGAATCCCTAGTAAGTCACACTTAGTGAGGAACCATTCATACCAAATCGACCATCTCGAATCTAAGCTAGGGGATCCTGGGTAAGGCACCCTTTATAAGGTTTCCTTACTGGGGGATTCTTGCTGAGGGGTCTTTGATCGTAGCTACATATTCAGCAACCTCGTAATCCTGATTAGAGGGGTCTTCAGTAAGGAAGCTAACGTATTGGATTCTTCGTAAGGGAACTTGAGTAAGGTTTCCTTACTGGGGAGTCATCAGTAATGTGCCCGTAGTATGCAGTCCATTTGCGGGAATCCTGAGTCATGGATCTTCCATTGGGGATCCTCAATAAGGAGTCTTTAATCGTCTAAGGCACATACCAAAACTGTTCAGGCCTGCAGCGTCCCTCGTGCGGGAGGAGGAGGAAGAGGAGGAGGAGGAGGAGGAGAAGGAGGAGGAGGATGAGGGCGGAGGAGGAGGAGGAGGAGGAGGAGAAGGATGATGATGATGATGATGATGATGATGATGATGATGATGATGATGAGGAGGAGGAGGAGGAGGAGGAGGAGGAGGAGGAGGAGGAGGAGGAGGAGGAGGGGAAAGGAGGGAGGAGGGAGGAGGGGGGAGGGAAGAGGAGGATTTGGCGGATGAGGAAAATAACGAGGAGGAGGGCGAACATGAAGGCCAGAGGCCTCTCGAATGTTGCTCGGAGTCTCTTCGGATGTCTCTCGAGAGCTTCTTGTAAGCCTGTTGGGGCGTCGGCCCTGTGGGCATCTTGAAGCGTCTTGGGTGCCTCGGGGGGCCTCGGGGGAGCCTCTCGGGGCCCTCTTGGGAGCCTCCTGGGGGCATCTTGCGGGTCTCCTGGGGGCCTCTTGGTGCCTTCTTGGGCCCTCTTGAGGCCCTCTTGGGGCACTCTCGGGGGCCTCGGGGGCCATCCTGAGGCAATCTTTGAAGTGATCCGTCAAAGTAGTAACGTGGTATCAATTTGCTCCCCCCTCCTCCCCCTATCCCCCAGGATGCCCGAATGGCCCCCCAAACTAAGTATTCAATGATTTCAGATTTTTCGTCGAAGCCGTCTTGGACGTTTCAATGCCTGGCGAAACGCCCCGTCTAGGTCCAGAAGGGGGGAGGTAAGGGAAGGGGTAAACCCTTCCCCGAAGGGAAAAAATGGGTTTGGAAGAGGAAACGCCCATGTGGGGCTGAGGAATTCTCAGGCGAAGTAACCACAGGTTAAAAAGGAGTCGCCTTCTGTCTGTGTATCTGCTAGAAGCCTTGAAGACGGACGTGCGCTGTGCCCAGGCGAGAGCCACATTTTGAAAGGAGCCGCCTTCCATCCGTGGTATGGGGGCAGCTTTTGAGACGATTGTGCGCGGTGCCGAGGCCAGGGCCACATTTTGTGGGTCATACGTGGGGAGTGGGTCTCAGACAAGACGCCCGGCCTTGCCTACCGACGCGTCTGGTGGTCAGGCGAGGAGGAGTTATCCATAAGGACCGGATGGAGAGGGGGGAGGAGGGGGAGGAGGCAGGAGGGGGAGGAGGGAGGAGGGAGGAGGGGGAGGAGGGAGGAGGGGAAGGGAGGAGGAGGAGGAGGAGGGGGAGGAGGGAGGAGGGGGGAGGGGGGAGGAGGGAGGAGGGAGGAGGGGGGAGGGGGGGGAGGGGGGGGGGGGAGGAGGAGGAGGGGAGGAGGAGGAGGAGGAGGAGGAGGAGGAGGAGGAGGAGGAGGAGGAGGAGGAGGAGGAGGAGGAGGAGGAGGAGGAGGAGGAGGAGGAGGAGGAGGAGGAGGAGGAGGAGGAGGAGGAGATGAGGAGGAGGAGGAGGAGGAGGAGGGAGGAGGAGGAGGAGGAGGAGGAGGAGGGAGGCGGAGGAGGAGGAAGGAGGAGGAGGAGGAGGAGGAGGGAGGAGGAGAGGAGGAGGAGGAGGAGGAGGAAGAGAGGAGGAGGAGGAGGAGGAGGAGGAGGAGGAGGAGGGAGGAGGAGGAGGAGGAGGAGGAGGAGGAGGAGGAGGAGGAGGAGGAGGAGGAGGAGGAGGAGGAGGAGGAGGGAGAGGAGGAGGAGGAGGGAGGAGGAGGAGGAGGGAGGAGGGAGGGGAGGAGGAGGAGGAGGAGGGAGGGAGGAGGGAGGAGGGAGGAGGGAGGATGGAGGAGGGAGGAGGGAGGAGGAGGAGGGAGGGGGAGGGGGAGGAGGAGGAGGGAGGGGGAGGAGGAGGAGGAGGGAGGAGGGAGGGAGGGAGGAGGGAGGAGGGAGGAGGGAGGAGGGGAGGAGGGAGGGGGAGAGGAGGAGGAGGGAGGAGGCGGAGGAGGCGGAGGAGGAGGAGGAGGAGGAGGAGGAGGAGGAGGAGGAGGAGGAGGAGGAGGAGGAGGAGGAGGAGGAGGAGGAGGAGGAGGAGGAGGGAGGAAGGAGGGAGGAAGGAGGAGGAGGAGGAGGAGGAGGAGGAGGAGGAGGAGGAGGAGGAGGAGGAGGAGGAGGAGGGGGATGAGTGTAGTGGCAGCTCCTTCGCGACGGCTGAGGTACGACTGCCGCGCGACCTCCGGAACGCCTTCCTCAAGACTGGCAGGCCGCTCCCTCCGCCGGGCTGGTCTCCCTTTGGCCCTCCCCCCCCATGGTCTGAAAGCTGTCTGCATCAGCGGCCCCTGCCTGATTGCATGAGCCACTCTCAGTCGTGCCCAGATCATCCCAATGATCGCCCACGCTCTCCGGGCTGGTAGCCCACCGTGCCGCTCTGTGAGTGTGCGGATGCCTGGCGTCCTGTCTCCCCCCAGCTTCTGCGCTCCACGCTGCCATGATCGTACCTCCCCACCTCGGAGGCTGTCGGCGGACCATCCAGACCTCTTCGTGGAGCAGAAGCGCTGGCTGCTGCCGCGGCCCGAGAAGGACTCCTCGCATCTGCCCGCTGCGCCTGCCGTGCCGGCCCCCCGCTCCCCGCCTCCATGGGCCTTGCTTCGCCCTGTGAGAATGTGTGCCCCGCGCGCACGGGTTTGTCTGAAGAGTTCCTGCTGTGGTCTGCGGCTGCTTCGCATAGCCAGCCCCCAGGAGGACTGCTTCGCACGCCTCAACATGGAGACCGGCAGACCAGAGGACGCTGCCGCGCTGGGTGCTCTCGTGCTGTTGAAGCGTAGCGAGGTTGCACTCAGGAGGCCCTGGCGCTAATGGCGGCTGCGGCAAGGAAGAAGGGACGGAAGGCGTGGATGACGCGGAAGGTGCTAAGGGGGAGGAGGGCGAGGAGGAGGGGGAGAAGGAAAATGAGGATTGGGGATGAGGAAATGGAGGGGGACACAGGGAGTGAGGCGAGGGGGGGACGGGAAGTGAGAGAAGGGCGGAGGTTGGAGGGAGCAGGTCGGATGGATGGCGATGACGACAGCGATTGTGATCCATAGGCTTACGCCACATCCGCCGACCCCTATATCAACTGTTGCGCCTCCAGGACTGCATTTCACGAGGCTTCTCCGAATCATGACACGGCGCTTGACATCGTTCCTGTTGCCTCGTTGCTGTTATCGTACCTCTTGGTGCTCTTTTGTGGCCTTTTGGTGGCATCTTGGCCTGTCTGCAGGCCATATCCGGCCGCCTCGAGGCATCTTGGGCCAAGTTTTGGGGCCTCTTGGGGGATTCCTGGGGGATTCTTGGAGGCCTTTGAGGTTCTCTTGGGGGTCCCTCAGGGCCTCTTGGAGGGTTCTTGGGGCAGGCTGGGGGCGGCTTGGGGCCGAAGGCTCGAAAAGGTACCCTCTGGACTCCCTCTTGGAGCCGTCTGGGGGCCCTCTTGGGCTGTCTTGGGGGCTTCGTGGGCTGTTGTTGGGCCCTCTTCGACCCTTCTTGGGGGCCCCTTTGGCCGTCTGGAGGCGATATTGGAGGTTTCTTTGCCCGTCTGGGACGTTGTGAAAACCGAATAGGCGAGCATGCGAAAAATGCTGTTTTTTCGAAGGAATCGGGCAATTTTTGTTTCTTGGGACCCTCTTGGGGCGCATCTTGGGGGCCTTTTGGGGCGTCTTGGCAGCTTCGGAGGCCGCCTGGAGGCCATCGTGGGCGTCCAGGGGTGATATTTCGGCGAATCGTGGCCCCCTGGGACCGTCTGGGGAGCGTTTTGGTGCCTTCTTGGCAAGTTTTGGAGCCCTCCGCTCCCCAGTGGGTGGTGTTTGTGTGCGCGCTCATGGGGATGATGAGATGACGATGATAACGACGGTGATGATGATGATGATGATGATGATGATGATGATGATGATGATGATGATGATGATGATGATGATGATGATGATGATGATGATGATGATGATGATGATGATGATGATGATGATGATGATGATGATGATGATGATGAGATGATGATGATGATGATGATGATGATGATGATGATGATGATGATGATGATGATGATGATGATGATGATGATGATGATGATGATGATGATGATGATGATGATGATGAGGAGGAGGAGGAGGATGATGATGATGATGCTGATGCTGATGATGATGATGATCATTATTATTATTACTATGATTATGATGATGATGATGATGATGAGGAGGAGGAGGAGGATGATGATGATGATGATGATGATGATGATGATGATGATGATGATGATGGTGGTGGTGGTGGTGGTGGTGGTGATGGAGGTGGTGGTTCTGGTGGTGGTGATGATGATGATGACATATGTGTATAAGGA
>CAUYUJ010004699.1:0-17500 GCA_963575745.1 Prorocentrum cordatum | reverse complement strand
CCACGGCTCCCGCTTTATATTTCTTTACAATTTATTGAACATCTCGGTCTCTCGTGGGAGCTTCCCACAATTTATGCAGGAATCGCGCTCTCGCGCGGGATCTCCTCGCAATTTATCAATGCGTCGCGCCTCCAACCCTCAAGAATCACGTTGTCGCTCTGGCCTTTCTCACGATCAACTTAGAAATCGCGCTATTGCTCGAGACTTCCTTGCGATTCATGCTCACGCTTTCGGCAACCCGCCTGCTCGACCTGGCTGCCTGGACCAGCCTTCCCGACCCGCCCATTTGAGTCTACCCGCCCATCTGCCCGTCTTGTTCTGCCACGTGTTTTCTTGTCCTAGGCCGGCCTCGACGGCAGTGGGCTTCTTCAGTGTACGGTCTGAGGCAATCTCGCCTTCCTCCCTCCCCTCCCCCTTCTCAGTCTTGCAGCACCCGTTGTACACTTGCAGTTCATGTTTTCCGCTCGGTTGCCAACGCCGCAGCCTGCGTTTGCCAACGCGTCCCACCGGAGGCACGGCCGAGCGAGCGAGCGAGCCCCCCTCCTGCTGGTCTATCTCGTGCTTCATCCTTCCTCAGTTCCTTCCCCCTTCCATCCGTCCTCTGTTCCCCTGTTTGGGGGGGCCGCGCCAGCTTCACGCGGCAGGCAGGGCAGATCTACCCCCGGGGGGGGGGCACGATCGCAGACCGATCGGGCGGGTACCGAGGAATCTCGGATCCACGTGTTGAGTGGCATGCGAGCAGGTCGGAGCGAACAGTCTTGAACTAATTGTGGACCTCTCACTTTTGAAAAATAACTATTGTTGATCCCCCCTCCGGTGCACATGGTATTCTTTCAATTGAAGTGCCCCTCCCGGCGCTCGCACCCTGTTTTTTTATCAGGGAGAGTCTTCCTCCTCAAGCTGTGTGGTTGGCTCCCGGTTTACAACAACAACGGCTCCCGCCTGATCATTCCTCGAAGTTTACTCCGGTCCCCCGCTCCCGCTTGAGACTTCCTCGCGATTTACTTAAGAATCGCGCTCCCGCCTGAGACGGCCTCGCAATTTACTCAGGCGCCGCGCTCTTGCCATTCAGGAATCGAGCGTTCGCTGGGGACTTCCTCAAATTCACTTAGGAATCGCTCTCTCGCTGGAAACTTCTTGGCTAATCACGCAGAACTCATGATCGATCCGCCCACTCGGCCCGCCCGTCAGGGTCATGCCCTTCGTGCCTCATGCTCGTTTGCGCCCTTTGTGCCTCATTGCTGCCCTTCGTGGCCCCTCCCCTTGTGGCCCAGTCGCTGCCCTTCGTGGCCCCGATGCTGCCCTCAGTGGCCCCTCGCTGCCTTTTGTTGCCTATATCTACGCCCTTCGTGGCCCCCAGTCGCTCGGGTCCTCAGTGGCCCCATTGCTGCCCTTCGTGGCCCCGCTGCTGCCCTCAGTGGCCCCCTTGCTGCTCTTTGTTGCCCATATATACGCCCTTCGTGGCCCCCAGTCGCTCGTGCCCTCAGTGGCCCCATAGCTGCCCGTCGGGGCCCCAGTGTAGCCCCGTGTGCCTCCCCCCCGCTGCCCTCAGTGGCCCCCTCGCTGTTTTTTGTGGCCCACATATTCGCCCTTCGTGGTCCCCAGTCGCTCGTGCCCTTAGTGGCCCCATTGCTGACCTTCGTTGCCCTGGCGTAGGCCCTCTGTGGCCCATATATACGCCCTTCGTGGCCCCCAGTCGCTCGTGCCCTCAGTGGCCCCATTGCTGCCCTTCGTGGCCCCAGTTTAGTCCCGTGTGCCCCCCCCCCGGCTGCCCTCAGTGGCCCCCTCGTTGCCCTTTGTGGCCCATCTGTTCGCCCTTCGTGGCCTCCAGTCGCTCGTGCCCTCAGTGGCCCCATTGCTGCCCTTCGTGGCCCCAGCGTAGCTCCTTGTGCCTCTCCCCGCTGCCCATTGAGGCCCCGCTGCTGCCCTCAGTGGAACTCGTTTTGAATGACACACGGGCAAGTAACAGCGAACAGTCTCAGAATGCTTCTTGTTGTTGTGGTTGTGGTTGTTGTTGTTGTTGTTGTTGTTGTTGTTGTTGTTGTTGTTGTTGTTGTTGTTGTTGTTGTTGTTGTTTTTGTTGTTTTTGTTGTTGTTGTTGTTGATGGTGAAATGTCATTTCACATACTAGTTGTTGTTGATCCCCCCTGCGGTAACCATTCTGTTTTTTCAATGAAATGCTTCTCCAGGGGCTCGCACCCTGGCCACCAAACTGGGCCCCTAGCACCCGGTTTACATCAACAGCGGGTCCCGCCAGATATTTCCTCGCAACTTGCTCCCAAATCGCGGTCTCGCGCGGGACTTCCCCACAATTTACACAGGAATCGCGCTCTCGCGTGGCATCTCCGTCAATTTTATTCTTACGCCGCGCCCTCGACGCTCAGGAATCACGCTCTCGCTGTGGATTCCCTCACGACTTATGTGGGAATCGCGCTATCGCTCGAGACTTCCTCGCGATTCATGCAGGGCGCACGCTTCAGCAACCCGTCTGCCCCTTGTTCCTTCGTTCCATCCCTCCTTTCGTCCCCTGCCTTAGGTGCCGCACGAAACTCACGTTGCAGGCAAGAAATATATACCCCTAAGGGAGTACGATCGAAAACGAAAAGGGCTGGTATCGATGGTTTGCGATCTACTTGCTGAATGGCCCGCGAGCAGATAAGAGCGAACAGTCTTAAACATGTTGTCGCCATTGGTATTGTTGTGGTTGGTGATAATGATGGTGCTGATGATGATGCTAATGATGATGATGAGGATGATGATGATGATGATGATGAGGAGGAGGAGGAGGAGGCGGAGAGATGATGATTCTGCTGATACTGCTGATGATGATGATGGTGGTGATGATGGTGATGATGATGTTGATGATCCTGCTGCTGATGATGACTGTGATGATGCCGCAGATGATGATGCTGATGATGATGACGATGCTGCTGATGATGACGATGATGGTAATGATGAGTATGCTGATGATGATGCTGCTGATGATGCTGATGCTGATGCTGATGCTGATGCTAATGCTGATGCTGCTGATGATGGTGGTGGTGGTGGTGATGATGATGATGCTGATGATGGCGATGATGATGATGAGATGATGATGATGATGATGATGATGATGATGATGATGATGATGATGATGATGATGATGATGATGCTGATGATGATGATGATGATGATGATGATGATGATGATGATGATGATGATGATGATGATGATGATGACGACGATGATGATGATGATGATGATGATGATGATGATGATGATGATGATGATGATGATGATGATGATGATGATGATGACGATCATGACGTTGAGGAGCAGGAGGAGGAAGAGGAGGGGGGGATGAGGACGAAAAGGAGGAAGAGCGCGAGAAGCGGAATGCTGAATGAGGCTCGCCCTCGGAGCTGGGGCGACGCGGGGTCCCGCTCTTCCAGCGGCCTTGGAGGACAGCAAGAAGCTGGAGGAGGGCTGGTACACTGTGGTTCAATATCCTCTCGGAGCGCGTTTCTGTTTGATGTTGCTGCAGAGGGCCCAGTCTCGCTGCTGTCGCGCCGCTGCTCCTCCTGCCCCTTCGCCCACTTCTCCTCCCCACCTTTCTCATTTCCCCCGTCTGCTCCTTCTCCCTCCTCCTCCTCCTCCTCCTTTCCCTCGTTCTTCTCCTCTGTGAGCTTGCGATGCTCGTGGACAGTGGCGTGGCGGTGAATGTTGACCACGGCACTTTCGAGAGTAACGTCTGGGTGTGCGCTGCTGGTGCAGTGTCTGCGGTGACGAAAGCACTTCCTCATTCCCTTGTCGTCTGGCATGTCTGATGGGGCAGAGAGCCTTCTCTGATAGGCTGCATATTTGTCCCCCTGGGAACCCACCTCCTCTTGTAATGCATATTTCTATGGTTGGTGAGCCATGGCTGTCGAGTTTCACCATGGTGGGCGATGACAAACAGCGGCAGACAACAGGGGGGGAGTAGCTGCAATGATCTCCTAGACTTGTTCATCATTCACATGGTAAGTGTCGTGTTTCCTTCGTGGGACACGCGTATCTCTGGTCAGGGGCAAATCAGACCAGTGTGCGCTCGTGTTTGGCCCCTCGGGTCTTTATTGTTTGGCCACTCGGAGCGCTCTTCCCTTCCGAGAGGCCGTGGGTGGTTAGCGCAGGCGGGCGGCGGCCGCCAGGGAGGGGCTGCCGGGCGAGGGGTCATGGGAGGCAAGAGGGGGGGCGCCTGGGAGTGGGCACGATGAAGCCAAAGAGCTCTCAAGCTGTGGATGCGCAACTTTTCAATACCTGTCTTCAGTTCATGTCAAAGAGTGGCTTCCACATTCGAGCCTCAGCGGCTACGGAAGCGCAACACATGCATGCATGTACACGTGCACTCTTGCAGCAAGTCACGCGGGGATGTCTCGTCATGGGGGTGCCTGGGAGTGGGCAGAGGGGGGCACGACACGTGTAGGATGCAGTGCGTGCCTGAGACCAGGCTTGGCCAGGCTACGCCTTGCTAGCCACAGCCAGGCCTAGGTGAGAGTCAGCACCCCCTCTCGTCTGCGGCGCCTGCGGCGCCGCAGGCGCCTGTTTTTGTCTTGTGGGGGCTGGGTGCCTCTCGGTTTTCCGTTCTCCATCGGTTTGGATTTTCCGTCGGTTTTAGAATGATCAATCCTCAATCCACATCCGACGCCTCGGTTGCTGAGGCAAGCTTCGCCTGACGACGCGGGCATGGCTGAGTTTTTTTTTTGCTGTTCTCCTGTTCTGCGTGAATAAAGGGGGGAGGGTATGCTTGCAGGGTCTTACCTCACCACCTCGTCCTCCTCATTTCATCGTCCTTTCGTCCTTGTCCTTCTCATCGCCCTTCTCTTCGTCCTCGTCCTCCTGCGGTCCGTCCTGCTCCCGTTGGGCCACGCGCCTGGCCTTCCATCTGAGACGCTACACGAGGAGTGGGGGACCATTGCCAGTCGTCGGATGTTGATCGAAATGACTTGGACCAGTTCTCGATTCATCGCAATCATGCGCAATAATGACAGACTCCTTCTCCTCCTCCTCCTCCTCCTCCTCCTCCTCTACGCTCCCCCTCCCCTCCCCCTCCTCCTCCTTCTCCTCCTCCTCCTCCTCTTCCTCCTTCTCCCTTTCCTCCCTTCTTGACGTTGCACCAACTGGGCAAGTGAGAGCCGTCGCGTCTTCACCTCCTCCTCCTGCCTCTTCCTCCTTCCCTCCTCCCTGCCTCCTCGGCGGCGGCGGCCTGGGGTCAGTCTCGCTGTGGAGGTAGACGGGGCCGCAGGGCCAACGGGTCCCGAGGTTTTCGCCGTCTGCGGGCTCTCCGGGCCTGCCCTGGGCCCCAGGCAGGGCCGCCTACGGTCGGATTCGATGCGATTCGATTCGCCGGCTGGGGCCGCGATTCCGATTTTATTCGATTCTTGTCGATTCACCAGCATCGGCAAGGGCCAGCCAGAGCCAGGCGGAGCGATCCGATGTCGATTCGGTTCGGGACGATCGGATCAGTTTCCGATCCAATCCGATCTCGCGATTCGACCCAGCTCGGGCCTGCCTCGCCCTGGTTTCCTTCCTGTTGTCGTCAGCCATCGTTGCCGCCAGCGCGCGCGCGCGCGCCCCAGACGACGACCTGCGAGAGGCCGTGCTGCGGCGCAGGGAGTGGGGCGCTCTCCGCGGCGAGGAGGCGCTGCTGCTGGTGCAGGACCTGCGCGCGCCGGGGACTGCCTGGCTTCCTGGACCATCCTGGCCCCCTGTCTGAGCGACGCAGGAAGGGCGGGTTCGGCCGTAGGCTTCTCGTCGTCGTCGTCGTCGTCGTCGTCGTCGTGGTCGTTGTCGTCGTCGTCGTTCAGGGTTGGCGGCACAGGCCGCAAGGCTTCTCAAACAAGGAACGAGGTCCTTTTGTTCCCGCAGGTTAGACTACAATGTCCCATAGAAGGCTCGAGGAAACACCTGAGACAGACCGTAGAAAACAACAAAACACAATGCAGGAGCACTGAGCCCTTCCCCAACGACGAGGGCTCCTTCTTTAGCGGCCCGACGGCATGCCACCAGCCTCACCTGCCAGAGGCCTCCTAGGTGGGGTCGGAGTAGATGGTGTCGGAGGATGGCGCCACATCGCCGACACACCGGCGATGCATCGGCGATGCCTCGGCGACGCATCGGTGATGCACTGGCGATACCTCGTCGGCGTCGGCGATGCATCGGCGACGTCGACGTGCAGCAAAAGGGGCTCCACTTCGAGCCGCATCGGCGACGCATCGGCGATGCGGTGCGATCCTCCGACCCCATTCACGCAGACCCGCTCTAGGAGGCCTAGAGAGGAGGAGGACTAGGATGATTATGATGATCATGATTCTGCTGCTGCTGCTGATGATGCTGATGATGCTGATGATACTGATGATGCTGATGATGATGATGATGCTGATGCTGATGATGACGATGCTGCTGATGCTGCTGATGATGATGACGAGGAGGAGGAGGAGGGGGAGGCTGAGGAGGAATAGGAGGAGGAGGAGGAAGAGGAGGAGGATAAATAATAATAAGATTCATGATAAGACTAATACAACTAATAGTAATCCGATTAATAATAATACGAATTTTAATAGTATCAATGATAAAGACTAAGCCGAACACAAATACTATTATGAATGCTAAGAAGAGCAGCGATACTATACATAAGAATACTACGTCGAAGAAGAAGAAGACGAATGATGGTACTAATAATAAGAAGAATAATATGGACACGATTAGTGTTAATGATACTAATAATAATACGAATAACAATTCTATGAATACTATGAGCAATCAGCGGTTATTGATATAAGTAAGAGAGCACTAGTACTAGTAAGAAGACGATTATTCAAAAGAAAGAGACGAACACTACTACGACGAATGCTAATACAATTATAAGCACTAATAACAAAACGACGACTAACAAGACGAACAATAATAATACCACTAAGAATAATGATACTATTGATCGTACTGATAAGAACAAGGAACATAATAATAGGAGGAGGAGGAGGAGGGGGGGAGGAGGAGCAGGAGGAGGAGGAGGAGGAGGAGGAGGAGGAGGAGGAGGCGGAGGAGGAGGAGGAGGAGGAGGAGGAGGAGGAGGAGGAGGAGAGGAGGAGGAGGAGGAGGAGGGACGAGGGGAGGGGGAGGGGGAGGGAAGGAGGAGGAGGATGAGGAGGAGGAGGAGGAGGAGGAGGAGGAGGAGGAGGAGGAGGAGGAGGAGGAGGAGGAGGAGAGGGAGGAGAGAGGAGGAGGGGGGGAGGAGAAGGAGGAAGAGACGGAGACGGAGGAGAGGAGGAGGAGGAGGAGAGGAGGAGGAGGAGGAGGAGGAGGAAGAGCAGGAGCAGGAGCAGGAGCAGGAGCAGGAGGAGGAGGAGGAGGGGGAGGAGGGGGAGGAGGAGGAGAAGGAGGAGGAGGAGTAGGAGGAGGAGGAGGAGGAGGGGGGGCCACCGAGGGCGTCCGCGGCTCGGTCGGTTCGGCCGCTTCGCAGTCGGTGGCATTCGGTCGGCCCGGCTGGCCAGGCTGTGCCGGGGCTGCGTCGGTGCGCCCTTTGGGCTGCACGCGCCCTGCCAGTTTCGGCCGGTCTCGGTTCCGCTGTCGGTTCGGTCGGTTTCTGGTTGTGCTGTCGCCGTGGACTGCCTTGCACACTCGTTGGCGAAGCACAAGTCCGTATCCGCGGCCTTGCGGGCTGGCCCGCGACCACGCGGCTACATGGCGTTTTTTGGCAGATGCTTCGCGAGGGCCGTATCCGTGCGACCGCGTACCCGCGGGATCGCGCCCCAGAATCCAGACCGCGAGAGCGCGGATGCGGATATGTTCGCCGCTCGCGACACGCTGCGGCGACAGACAGCGGGGCAGAGGCAGCCCTGGGGGACACAGGAGCACTGCAGCCGCTCCGGCTCTCGCCAGACACTGTCCGGCCGCGTGCGTCGCTCGCGCCAGGCCTCGCTCGGGGGGTTGAGCTGCACCTGGCTCCGCCCTGTAGTAGTGGCGGTGCTGCTGCTTTGCTGCCGCGCCCCTGCCGCCTTCAGGGGCAACATCAGGGGGGAGTAGCAGCGGCAACGAACGGCAGGTTCGAGGTCCGAGGTTTTCGGACGATTTCGGCGGCTCCCAGCGGTCTGATGGCCTCGGGATGCTTCTCAGCGGCTGCGCCTCGCCGAGAGCGTTCTGGGGGTGCTAGGATCGTCCAGAACTCAGGAGGGGGAAAACACACAGACGCAAGTAATCGTCGACTCCAAGGAAACTACGGGAAAATATGGGAAGCAGGGGGGAAGACGAAAACCCCGAAACTACAGGAAAATAGGGGGAATCTTTTTATTTGTGTGTATTTGTTTGTGTGTCCCAGGGCCCCTTCAAGAGCGGCCGCCGGGGGCACGAGTTACGACGCCGATCTGTTTGCGACGCGTCGCCGATGCCAGGTTGATGCTGCCCCCGCTGAGCCGCTCCCCCGCGGACGTTGCTCCTCCCCGGAGGTCCGACGCTGCAAGAGCCAGCAAAAACGTCGAGGCGTCGTGAGAAACCACGGCCAGAGCCCCAGGCCCCGTCCTTCCGCGCCAGCTTCGGGGCCGCAGCGGTCTGCGAGGCCCCTGGGGCCCCGCAGCCGTGCGAAAGTGGCCGTTGTGTAGCACCCACCAAACCAACCCCCAACCCAACCCGAAGGCTTCAATCTGCCCTCCATTTCCAGTGGGGGGGGGATCGGGGAACATCGCAAAAACACCTGGTCCCCGTCCCCCCCCAAACCCGAAATTCGGGTCAAATTCGCGAAATTGGCCGTTGTGAAGACACTGCAGCGCCAGGACGGCAGGGCCACGGCTCCGCCTCCGCCGCGCCTCATGGCTCCATGGCGAAGCGCGCCCTCGCGGAAGAGCAGCCTGCGCCGGACGCGCCGCTGCCGGCGGCGTGGCAGGCGTGGGTCGCGAGCCTGCGTGCGCTGCTGGCCGACGCCGTGCTCCCGCTGTTCCTGCTCCACTGCAAGCGAGGCCAGCCGCGGGTGCCGGTCCCAGATGGGGGCCAAACGCGTTCTTCGGATGCAGCTCCTTGGATGTCAAACTCTGATTTCGCCCTGGTCCGAAATCCGGTTTAATCTGGCTTAAGCCCGCTTGATTCCGCTCAATCCAGCGTAGTCCCGCCTAATCCGGCTTAGTCCCGCTTAATGTGAGGCCCAATCTGGCGTAACAGCGCCCCATTGGGGCCCAATCTTTTTGAATCCTTCCGACGAAGACCTCCCAGTAGTTGCCTCCTAGGTGTTCAGAGCATAGCTTCGAAGAAGAAAAACGCAACAAACAGAAACTTTTGGCGCTCCGCGCGGGTTTTTCGGATCCGCGCTGGGCCCCCCCCCTCCGGTGGCGCCCCCGGCGGTGCCCCTGGCGCGCTCCGCGCACCAGGGAGGGGGGTCCAGCGCAGATCCAAGAAGTCCGCGCGGATCCGAGGCCCAAAAGTTTATGTTTGTGGCGTTCTCTCTTCTTTGTAAATATGGTGGGATGGCAGAGGCCCCGAACCTGGAAACCTCCAGGGGTTTGAGGCGGCCCAGCATGCTGGTTCCGGCAGCAAGAGAGGCAGACAGGCTCGAGGTAGTTGCAGGTCTTTCGCAGCCCTCGGCCTCCCGGGGGCGGCTCCGGGCCCCGGGACCGGGGCCCCGGGACCGTGAGCAGACACGGCTCCGGGGGTGGAAGACGGCACCGGCTGGACTCCAGGAGGGGTCCAGGGACGACCTTGAGCGCAAATTGACCTGGCAGTCGTCCGGGCCTGCGTTTCCCATACTTGAAGATTATGGGAAGCGCAGTTCCAGCCCATGGAGTGCGGTTTTTCAAAAGGGACATTGCTTCCCCCCCCCCCCTCCCGACGGACGTTCTCGGACCCCGACCAGTGCAGACCCCCCCCGGCCGCCTCCCATCTCCGAGCATCGTTGGCGCGGTGGCAGCGGCCCCAGAGAGGCTCTGTACCAGTGCCCGCTCTGTCTCACAGCATTCGAACTCCCAAAGCGCAATCACACTCCCGATGTCGGTCCTACAGCTGGGGCGCTGCAGAAGGAACCCTTTTCGTTGGGGAGGGGCTCGGTGTTCCTTGATTGCTTCACAGTTTGCCTTGGGAAATCGAAGTTGAACTTATGGGAAAAGGGGGCCTCGTTCCTTATTTAGGGTTCCTTAGGTCAAGGCCAAATCAAAGGAATCCAACACGTACCAAGACAGTGCACATCAAAGCATAATCAGTGCAATGCAGTTCAACGCAAGCCAAAGGGAGCAAACCATGCCGGGCAACGAGATGTGCCGCGCTGCAAAGCAACTCAACTCTGCTCAAATCAACGCAAGCCAAAGCAAACCCACACCCCAAATCTGGTTTGTTTTGCTTTGTCCCAGGCTTCAGCTTATCGGTAGTACGATCGCCAATGTGTATCCAGCTTGTCTTTCATCGAAATACGGTCTATTGAAATCGCGCCAGGGGCATTTTCATTCAAGACGCTTCGCGTTCACCGCCCGCCAGGGTCGAGGAGGACGAGGAGGCGAAGGAGGAGGAGGAGGATGAGGAGGGGGAGGGTGAGGAGGCTGAGGGAGGAGAAGGAAGGAGGAGAATGGAGGAACATGGGGGAGAACAGAGGAGGAGCAGGAGCAATGTTGGCCCCTATACTGGCCAAGCGTGAGTCCAGACTCTGTTCCCCTCCCCCTCCTCTTCCTCCTCGTCTTCGACGGGGCGTCGTCGTCGTCGTCGTCGTCGTCGTCGTCGTCGTCGTCGTTTCGACAGATTCAGGGGATCTTCTTGACCGTCAGCGTTGCGTCGTTTCGATTGTCGTCTACCCCCTGAGATTTCCCGATCGTCGGGAGGAGCCGGACCCCATGGAATTCCTGGACTCGCTGCGCCATTGGGGGAATCTTGCAGACCCCGCTTCCGTCCCCAAATCTTTGCTCGCGTCCCTGTCCGTAGCATTTTGGCACAGGCCTTTATGTTTCAAATTGATATTGGAGCCCGGCGTTGAGCAAGCGGCGCGCAAAGTGTGGCAGCCGTCCATGTTTGCTCTAGCTCGCCAGGCTTGGGCATTTGAGCTGCATTGCAGCCCTAACGTAACCTACCTTGCCAATGTCAGGAAGGGACAGAGTGGCAGGAGGGTCACGTGAGGTAGAAGCGAAGTACACCAGAGGAGAATGATGATGATGAGGAGGAGGAGGAGGCAGAGGAGGGGAAGGAGGAGGAGGAGGAGGAGGAGGAGGAGGAGGAGGAGGAGGAGCCCAACAGCCCGCCGAGAAGGTCTCCTCCGTCTCGGCCTTCCTGCACGCGGCGGGGGGGACGCCCCTGCCTGGCGGCGCCGCGCCCGGGGCGCTGCGGCTGCTCGCGGAGGTCTGCCCGGAGGTCGTCGTCGTGCATCCGGCCAGCACGGCGGAGCCCAGCGGCGTGGTGATCGGGCGGGGGAGCTCCTCCTCGTCCTCCTCCTCCTCCTCCTCCTCCTCCTCCTCCTCATGATTCTCATCATCATTGCCATGATCATCATAACCATCAGCATCGTTATCAACACAGTCACAATCACCATCGCTACCACCAACACCATCACCATCCCCCCCCTCCTCTCCTCTCCCCTCCTCGCCTCTCATCCCGAATTATCTGATCTCATTTCGGCTCATTCCATATAATCATATATCATCTCGCTTTCATCTCATCTAATCTCACCCCATCTCATCTCCTATTATATCACCGTATCGCATCGCTTCTCATCTCATCTCATCTCCTCTCATCTCGTCTCGTCTCGTCTCGTCTCGTGTGGTCTCGTCCTATCTCATGTCATCTCATCGCATTTCATATCTCCTCATGCCATCTCATTTCTTATCATCTCATCTTGTTTCGTCTCGTCTCGTCTCGTCACGTTTCATTGCAGTCCATCTCATCGCATCTCATGTCATCGTGCCTGTTTCCATTTCAGCCCATTTGGCATCAGCTCATCAGATTCCATCTCATTTCATTTCATATTCATCTCATCTTATCTACCGTCATATTTGATCGTAGCATCTCATGTCGTATCATCTCTTCTCGTTTTGTTTCGTTTCGTCTCGTCTGGTCTCGTTGCGCCTCGTGCTGTCTCATTGCCTGTCATCTCATCCCATGTCATCTCATCTCATCTCGTCTCACCTTTCCCCATCCGGTATGATCTCATTAGATGCCGTATAATACCATTTCCTCTCATTACATCTCATCTCATCTCTTCCAATTTTAGATCGCCTCATCTTATACCATCCATCTCGTCTCATCTCAAGCCACCTCATCTCGTATCATCTGATACGACCTCATCGCATGCCATTTCATGCCACCTCATACCAGATCATATCATCTTATCAAATGATACACCCTATCATGTCCTCTCATCTCATCTCATCTCATCTCATCTCATCTCATCGCATATCATCTCATCTCATTTCATCTCATCTCATCTCATCTCATCTCATCTCATCTCATCTTGTCTGAGTCCATCCCCTCTTGTCTTATCCCGTCGCACCATACTTCGTTGCAACGCACCCGATCTCATAGTATTTCACATCAGCTTATCGCATATCATCTCACCTCATCTCTCCCTTTACCAACTCATATCAATCCTTGACGCTTCGCGTATCCCCACCAGATCATGTGCACATTCGCTTTCTTGCGGATTTTTACTGCAGGTGCATTGCAAGTTGTAGCTAATTCGCCTCGCCTGCTGGCCCAGACGACGCCTACCGCTCCCTGTCCGCCGCCTCGGAGCCGCCGACCAAAAAAGTATCCCCACCAGCCCATCCAGAAACGATCCGCAGGGGGATTGGTGAATCAGAGGCAGCGTGGAGGTGGTGATTGGCTGTGGTTGTCCTCCATACACATGGTGATTGGCTTCGTCAAGTGTGCGACCCCGCATCGAGTGGTTCAGCCTTCTGCGGTCCAAGTTCGTGTCGCACTTCTCGGCGCAGCCGTAGAGCAGCCCCGGCTACCAGCCTCGTCAGTACTTTGCATCGTTGTGCCCCCGAACTGCGTGAGTCGGAAACGATGTGCATGCACTGGCTACCGGCTGGAGGTGGCTCAGCCTCGTGAGCGCACACCAGTGGCCTTCTCTACTGGATGGCGCTCTGACGCGGATCAGCCACACCTTTGCAAGTGTGCGGCCTTGCAGTGAGTGGTTCAGCCTTCTGCAGTGCGTGGTCGCCTCTTCAGAGCTGCCCCGGCCACCAGCCCTCGTCAGTACTTTGCATCGTTCTGCCCCCGAACTGCGCGAGTCGGAGACAATGTGCGCACACCGGCTACCGGCTGGAGGTCTGGATCGGGCGCGGCCGTCAGCCATACATTCGGTAACACCCGTTGTTTGGCTTCGTCAGGGAGCGGCCCTGCATTGAGTGGTTCAGCCTTCTGCAGTTCGTGGTCGTTCCCCCAGCAGAGCAGTCTGCAACCAGCCCCCGTCAGTACTTTGCATCGTTTCGACCCCGATCTGCGAGAGTCGGATACGATGTGCACGCACTGGCTTTGGCCAGAGGTGGCTCAGCCTCGTGAACGCTCACCAGTGGTCTTCCTCTACTGCATGGCGCTTCGACGCGGACCAGCTACACCTCAGATTCAGTGAGCCTTGATGAGTCAGGCCTCGTTCGCCGCATTATCGTTGACTCGTGGTGCTGCATTGAGCCTGTGGTAGTCGCTCGCTTTCGCTCTCTCCCCCTCCCCCCTTCCGTTCTTTCCCCCCCCCGCCTCCTGGCCTCACCGACTGTGGTTCGGCTGGAGTTTGGCGCCGAAAGGGCGACTTCTCCCCCCCGTTCCGCTGCTGGTCGCCGCGCCTGCGTCCCCACCTGCCGTGATGTCTGGGCCGGTCTCCTGCCGACGCAGTATGCGTTTTAATGAGGGTCATTTTGTCCCTGGCACGTGCAGTCGCCCCTGAGGCCAATTTACATCGTCACGCGCCCTGGACGTTGTGCTCGCGCCCTGTCCCTCGCCTTGGAGCCGCGAACCAAAAAGTATCCCCACCAGATCATGTGCACATTCGCTTTCCTGCGGATTTTGGCTGCAGGTGCATTGCCTGTTGTAGCTAATTCGCCTCGCCTGCTGGCCCAGACGACGCCTACCGCTCCCTGTCCGCCGCCTCGGAGCCGCCGACCAAAAAAGTATCCCCACCAGCCCATCCAGAAACGATCCGCAGGGGAATTGGTGAATCAGAGGCGGCAGGACGCATGCAGTCGCGCAGCCTTCTTCGGAAAAAAGGATCACAAAGAGCTTCCCGCATTGGAGTTTAAGATGGAAATCAGTGCAAACTGCGATGGTATTTCGATGAAGGGTGAGTCGTCTTTCGATGATTCGTAATGGCTGTTGCACTGGTTTGTATCTTAAACTCGTGTGTGTTTCGAAACTTGGAGGCATCTTGGGGCTGTCTTGGGATTCTCTTGGGCCCCTCTTGGGGCCTCCTGGTGCTCTTTCTTGGGGCGCTCTTGAAGTCATCTTAGGGCCTTCTTGGGTCTTCTTGAGACTCTTTTGGGGCGTTTTGGGGCTCTTTTGGGGGGTCTGGGGGCCTTCTTGGGGCTTTTTGGGGTGCCTGAGGGGCCTCTTGGGGCCGTCTTCGACCCTTTCGCTAAAAAAGAGAGGGGGTTCCAATTCCCATCGCCTTCTCGGAGGCTCAACGCTGCTGTCTTGGGGCCCTCTTGGCCCGCTCTTGGGGCGCTCTTGGGCGCTCTTGGGGCCGACATGGGGCCCTCTTGGCCCCCTTGGGGCCATCTTGAGGCTTCAAGAGCTCATCGGAGGCGAAAGAAGCGAGATGGATTTTGGCCACTTGGGGGGGGGTCCTTGGAGGCCTCGGAGGGTACTTGAAACCGTCTTGGGGCCGTCTTGAGACCTCTTGGACGTGTGTCGGAGGCTATCTTGACCCATCTCCCGTTATCTTCGTCCATCTTGGACGCCATCTTGCGCTCTCCGAGGCCCACTTGGAGCCATCTTGGGCCCCAAAGGACCCTCTAACCCCTCGCGGGGTCCAAACGGATGGAAGGGGGGGGGGGGGTAAAACTCCCGAGCAGGGAAAGGAAGGAGGTCGGGAAAGGAAACGCCCTAGACCACCTGCGCCCGGAGGGCTGGTGGGACTCGTCCCATCTCGTCTCATATCATCCCATTTCATTTCGTCCATGACATATCGTCCCAATCCGTCTCATCTCATCTTATCTCATCCCGGCCCAGCCCATCTCATCTCACTTTATTTGAACCCATCCCCTCTCGTCATAACCCGTCGCACCACACCTCATTGCATCGCACCCGATCTCATATTATCTCGCACTCTCTCATCTCATGCCATCTCTTTTCATCTCTCCATTTACCAACTCATATCAACTCATCCCATCTCGTCTCATCTCATGTTTCATTTCATCTCATATCATATCATCCCAACTCGTCACATCTTGTATACTCCCATCCCGTCCCAGCCCAGCCCATCTCATCTCATTTTCATCGCATCCGATCCCAGCTAATCTCATCGCATACCATCCGACGTCACATGGTCCCATACCATATCGTCCCAAGTCGTCTTATCTCATCTCACCCCATCTCACCCCATCTCACCCCATCTCATCCCACTTGATATCATCCCACCCCGTTCCATCTCATCTCATACCAAGTCATCCCAACTCGTTTCATTTCATCTCATATCATCCCACCCCATCCCATCTCATTACATATCGTCTCATATCATATAATCTCATGTCGTCTCGTCTCGTCTCATCTCATGCAATTGCATATCATGTCATCTTACCTCATGCCATCGCATCTCTCATCAGCCCATCGCATATTATCTCACCTCTCGTCATCTCATCTCATCTCGTCTCATCTCATTTCGTTTCTTACCACCTCATCCCATCTCATCCCATCCCGTCCCATATCGTCCCATTTTCCATTGGACTTCCTCGCATCGTATCCCGTTCCATGTCCTTATCGCCTCATCTCCTCCTGGAAGGGCGGAGTGTGCGAGAGGGAGGGGGATACGGGGAGGAGGAGGAAGAGGAGTTACAGAGTACGGGTATGGCGGCTAGGTCGGTTACGATGGGGAAACCGCTTAAACTGGCTTCTTCAAAGCCCTTCTGGCCTGCTCTCGCTTGCAATAGGCCTTCGGCCATAGCCCCAGGAGGATATTCTTCCGATACTTGATTCGATTACCGTCGAGACGGTGGCTACAATCTGCGCTAAACTTTGCTGGCTGTTCGGCTGCAAATCACCCGCATACATTACAGAACCACGGCCCCAGCCCCGTGTGATACCTTAAAATGTGTGTGCTATGAGCGTACCCCCCGATATGTGCACCCGTTGCCCAGGAAGGCGTCTACTTATAACGCCGTCCACATCAATTCAGTCGAAACATGGACTATTAAGCCATTCAAGTTTGCAAGCTATAGCTGTCGACCCCTGGCACCGCGTCCAACTGCGACCATTGTCGCCGAGGCGATGCGACAGGAGGATGAGGAGGAGGAGGAGGAGAAGGAGGAGGAGGGGGAGGGGGAGGAGGAGGCAGGAGGACCATGAGGAGGCAGGAAGAGGGAGTCCGAGCGGATTGGGCAGTGCTGATCTGATGATGATGATTATATGATGATGTGATGATGATGATGATGATGCTGAGATGATGATGATGCTGATATGATGATGATGATATGAGATGATGATGATGAATGATGATGATGATGAATGATGATATGATGAATGATGATGATGATGATGATGATGAGGAGGAGGCAGGAGGAGGAGGAGGAGGAAGGAGGAGGAGGAGGGGAGAGGGAGTAGTGGAGTCTAGAGGAGGGATGGGGGGAGGCAGAGGATGGATTGGAGGAGGAGAAACGGGAGGGAATGCGAACGAGACCGGGAGGAGCAGAGGCCGCACGTTTTCGCCGTTGCCCCCCCCCCCCCCCGTGCCGCTTCCGAGGCGATCCGCCTCGGCCCCGCCGCGGCGAGCAGCATGACCATCCCCGAGGACGGCGGCCCGCACGAGCGAGAGGGCTGCGACGCGAGGGGGGAGGGGGCTGCCCTCTCCTCCTCCCCCCCCTCCTCCTCCTCCTCCTCCCCCTCCTCCTCCTCCTCTCCTCCTCCTCCTCCTCCTCCCTCCTCATCCCTCCTCTTCCCCCCCTCATCCTCCGTCCTCTCCTCCTCCTCCTCCTTCCTCCTCCTCCTCCTCCTCTCCTCCTCCTCCTCCTCCTCCTCCTCCTCCTCCTCTTACTCCCCCCTCCTCCTCCTCCTCCTCTCCTCCTCTTCTCCTCCTCCCCCCCCTTTGAGCTCCAATCCGTCGTTTCTCCCCCGTCGCCTTCCCCGCCGTCCGTCCCTCCCTCGAGCCGCGCATCTCCTCGACCGACCGTCGGCCGTGCTGCCCGCGCCCACCTCCTCTCGCGGCCCCGTCGGCGCCGCCGTCCAGCGCGTGCCGCGACTTCGGCATGCTGGCAGCAGGCGGGCCCGCCAAATTCCCCGCCGTTGCCCCGCGCATCCGCCCCTCTTTTCCTACGGTAGGTTTGCGTCGTGTCGACCAGCGGCGACCCCAGCGCGGGCGTTCAAGGTTGAACGCCGCCGG
>CAUYUJ010004698.1:30000-67594 GCA_963575745.1 Prorocentrum cordatum | reverse complement strand
CTCCTCCTCCTCCTCCTCCTCCTCCTCCTCCTCCTCCTCCTCCTCCTCCTCCTCCTCCTCCTCCTCCTCCTCCTCCTCCTCCTCCCCCTCCTCCCAAACCAGGGGCGCCTCCCCGAGGAAGCCTGGCTGGACTCCCCGGCTCCCGGCGTGCTGCCGTCGCCGTTTGCGGAGCGGCGGCCTGGCGCGGGCGCGGCGCCGGTCGGCCGGCCGAGAGCTCAAAAGTGCCGCCCAACGGCTGGTTCGGGGCCGGGGGCCCAGAGGGGGAGGGGGGCCAATGGGCACCACCCACCAAACCGCTTCAATCCGAGGCGGGAATCTATACATGACTACCGTCTGGAGGGTCAGTTTTCGGAGCGTCGGCAGGCGGTGGATATGGAAATATTCGGGCCCCCGGGGCACCAGGACGTCGGTTCCCAGGCGGTGGATGTGGATAAATCCCTGCCTCGAAGGAGGGGGGCCAAGGGGCACCACCCACCAAACCACTCCAACCCAACCCGAAGGCCTCAGTTTGTCCTCCATTCAGGGGGCAGCGTCGGGCGACATTGAAAAAACACATGTGGAATCCGCACCCCCCCCCCCAACACCCGAAATGCGGGTCTTCTGGCCAGGTTGGCGTAGTCTAGCAGGTAGTCGAAGGGGCTCTCACATCTGGGGTGTCGTGGGTGGTGGCCTGGGCCCAGCAGGGTGGCTCCAGTTTTGCCATGCGGGCCCAGAGACCTCTGGAGCACCCCTCACAGAGGCCCAGAGGCCTTCCGGGGCCTCAAGACGGTCGGGAAGATGGGCCGCCTCCGGCCAGAACCACCTCGTCCCAGGGCCCGAACACTGTGTCGTCGCGGCGAAGGAGGGGGGAGAAGGGAATGTTAGGACACACTTGCTGTTCCACGGTCCTCGGGAAGGTGGGAACCCATTTTTGGGCGGCCCGAGCTCGACGAGAGCTTGAACACGACGGCGTTGATGTCCCGTTGTGCCTTCCGTGGGCCACGTTGCGGTCAGGAGCGCTTGGTTGGCGTGTCTCGCCGCCAGGCTGACCAACAAACAATCTCATGGCCGGCTCTGGCCCATCGCGCTTCGGTCGAGGCTCAAGGGACGGGAGTCAATGCAAATGGAGGTCACTCAGAGCGCCGGATCTTGCAGGATCTTGAAGGGACAGGGTCGCACTGACTTGGGTCTGGGTGCAGACTACCATGTCCTCATTTTCCAAGCGCAGCGTCCCGAGTTTTCCCCAGTCTCCTGCTCCGCGAAGCGGAGCGACGCGCTATCAACCCGCAGGGCATACTGTAGCGTGTCGCCAGGGCCGCCGCCGCGACACGCTGAGCAAAAGTTCCTAGCCGTGCGCCCTCCCTCACATCTGGGCGTCGCGAAAAGACCACGACGGGCGTTTTTGGATTGTTTCGGTCCCAGTGCCCCTCTCGGATCGCTCCTGCTCTGATAAGTTCTGGTCGTGATTTCTCATGACGCCGTGCTGCTCAGGGGGAGGAGGGGATGCCCCAGTAGCCTCAATAGGGTTCGCTGAAGCGCTTCGGGGCCAGGGTCATGGGAGTCATGGCCATCAAGGGAACCGCGGAATTTCGACTGGAGGTTGAGAGCGAGACAGCGTCCACGAGGCCGGCACCACCGGGACATCGTGCTTGCGTATTGTGTGTCGTGCGCGCGGAGTTGTGCCCGAGTTGCCAGGGTGTTGGGGCATGCGGTAGCAGTTTGCCGTCTTGCTCATGGTGTTGCGGGCGGGTGGGCCAGCGATGTCCGGGCGTCCTGCATCTGCAGTTGTGCGTGGGGTGCACTGGCGTCGTGGTGCTTCGCTGTTCTGGGATATTATAGTGTCATGTTTTTTTCCTGTTTGCTTGCGTTGTCGTGGAAGGCGGTGCCGTTCTGTCATGGCGCCGTGGCGAATGAGGATGAGATATAGGCGATGACGACGATGATGTTCGTGGCGACCGTGCTGATTGATGAAGGCTGGCCGATGATGGTGGTGTTGATGACGCTGTTGCCGCCTGCTGCATGCTCGCGGCCGGCTGGCCTGAACAATTCTGTCGCGTCAAGGAGGGTGCGGGAACGGTGCGAATATAGATCGCCGTTTTGTCTGTATACACGCATGTTTACGTACATGCGTATATACATACTGTCGAGCATATGATTAAGAAACCTCCTCCCGACAAGCTGGGCCAGCGTATCTTGACCAACTTGCCGGGAAGTCGGCCCAGTTTCTTTAGCACGTTCGTTCCTCTGGCGCTCACGGCAGAAATTGTCCCAGGTTTGCTTTGATAAATCTCCAGGAAGCTGGCCCAGATTTTTTCCCTACCTAGGCTCTGCCTAGAAGGGTTCTTACTCTCTTAGCTTAAAGGGGCCGGGCAGTGCTACACGCCCCGGGCGGTTCCCCCGGTCCCCTGGGAGCGGTTCCCCCAGTCCCCTGGGAGCTTTAGCTTTAGCTTTAACTTAGTTTCAGCTTAGCTTTACCTTATTTTTAGTTTAGCTTTAGCTTTAGCTCAGCTTTAGCTTAGCTTTAGCTTAACTTTAGCTTAACTTTAGCTTAGCTTTAGCTTAGCTTTAGCTTAGCTTTAGTTTAGCGTTGGCTTAGCTCTAGCTTAGCTTCAGCTTAGCGTTAGCTTAGATTTAGCTTTAGCTTTAGCTTAGCTTCAGCTTAGTTTTAGCTTTAGCTTTAGCTTTAGCTTAGCTTTAGCTTAGCTTTAGCTCAGCTGTAGCTCAGCTGTAGCTCAGCTTTAGCTCAGCTTTAGCTTAGCTTTAGCTTAGCTTTAGCTTAGCTTTAGCTTAGCTTTAGCTTAGCTTTAGCTTAGCTTTAGCTTAGCTTTAGCTTAGCTTTAGCTTAGCTTTAGCTTAGCTGTAGCTTAGCTTTACTGTTACTACTAATGCTGCTTTCCTAGGGGCTCCAACTCCTAGGTAGGGTCGCACTGGGATAATTGTTTGATCAGTTTTTTGATCATATCTCGGCTGTATGTTGCGTACCTGTGTATTCTATGAAAACAGACGTAACCTAGGGCGGCCGCTGGCGCCCCGCCCACTATTGGAATCCAGAACGGGTGACGAGATCATCACGGTCCCCACATCGGCCACAGGCCGCTGAGGTGATCGTACGATCGAGCCCCCTGCACTATTCCACAACCGGAAGAAAGGACGCCTTTGATAGACAGATCGTGCCCACCTCGAGACAAATCAAAGAATTCGTTCTCGCGCATTTTCACAGGGAGGTGACGACGATGATCACTACGATGACGATAATGGGCCTGATCTTGATGGCGATAGCGGTGCTGGCCACTGTCATGATGGTGATGTAGGAGATTTTGAAATCAAGACGCGACCGGAAGCCTCAAGAAGCGAACAGAAGTAACAGGAAAAGCGGCGCGGATGATGCCAAGGGAAATCGTAACGAGGCCGAGGATGAAAAGCAACACGCGCACCTTACGGATTCTGATGCCAACAGCTACAGCAAGCGCAGACACCTTTCCGGGCTTGGTGCGGCCAGCCTTGCGGTCGAAAGGGAGTCACCTCAACGGTGCGACGAGGCGCGCATCAAGTCCATCAGGGCAGGGGGCAGAAGACGCTGATGCTAGCGATAGTTATGGTGGTGAGGAGGGTGGCGGGGGACAGTCGAAACCATTCCTTGACATGTGGAGATGTCAGTCGTTGCGGAACGCGTGAGACACGTGATGGTTCACGGTCACCCTCAGCTACAATCCCCCTTCCATCCGAAGGCAGGTATCGTGCGACATGCGTGCATCAGCGCGTCGTGGCATGCACTTTGCTCCTCAAAGTCTGGCAGAAGCGCGAGGAGCGTGCAATCGAGCAGAGCACTGCTTTCACGGGATGGTCACGCACGGGACCAGGAAAGAGAACCGTTGAATGTGAAGAAACCGGGGGATCCATAAATCTTGCGATTGCAAAGCGCCAGGGGAGACAATCTCGGCAGCGGAGAAGACGTAGCTGCATATGTTGGAAGCGGGCAGCTCAATACCAGAAGCATTTCCCTCCCAGCCTATTTTGGAACGAGCGCGCTCGTGGCACACTTCTCCTTCTCACTTCAAGGGGGCCCCAGCTTTAAGCTCCCCCTCCCCCCTGTAAGGGTTTCATCTCCGTGCCATGGAACAAGGCTCGCGGAAGGGTTTTTGGGATTATCAGATAAGTTTTTGCGGATTGCAAGTTGATTCCCTTTGTGGCAGATTGCACATTGATTCCTTTTGTGGCGCATTACAATTTGATTCCCAGTGCGGCGGATTACGAATTGATTCTTTGTCTTGCGGATTCCAAAAGGATCCCTTTTGTGGCGGATCTACAAATTGATCCCTATTGTGAGGCCTTCAAATGGAATTCCGTTGTGTCGGCTCAGACGGACGGGGAATGGGGGCCTGGCTGACGAAAAAGACGAAGAAGACAACCAAGACAAAAAAAAACCTGGGAAACCAAAAACGCTGTGTTTCTAAGTGTAAAGGGTTTTTTTTACATTAAAAGCAAAACAACAAAAAGCCATCTTGGAAGCAAAGCAAACCTGTGTTGTTTACCGTGTTTGCGCATTTACATAGTGATTCGTATTGCGTTCGTATTGCGGCGCCTTCACATAGAGTTCCTTTGTGCCGGCTCAGAGGGACGGGGAGTGGGGGCTGGTCAACGAAAAAATCACGCCCCCAACAAAGCCAACCTGGGGGACAAAAGGCGCTGTGTCTCCGTGCCCTGGAACAAGGCTCGCGGAAGGGTGTTGGGGATTCCCAGGTAAGTTTTTGCGGGGTGCAAGGCGATTCCTTTTGTGGCGGATAGCACATTGATCCCTTTTGTGGCGCATTACAAATTGATTCCCAGTGCGGCGGATTACAACTTGGTTCTTTATCTCGCGGATTCCAAAAGGACCCCCTATCGTGGCGGAACTACAACTTGATCCCTATTGTGAGGCCTTCAACTAGAATGCCTTTGTGTCGGCTCAGAGGGACGGGGGGTGGGGGCCTGGCCGACGAAAAAAACAAAAATAACAAAAACACGAACCTCGGACACCAAACGCGCTGCGTTTCTATCTGGGAAAGTTTTTTAGCAAAAAACTTGGAAGCACAGACAACCTGTTTTTTTACAGTGTTTGCGCATTTCCATGTTGATTCGTATTGGGGTGTCTTTACATCGAATTCCTTTGTGTCGGCTCAGAGGGACGGGGAGTGGGGGCCTGGCCGACGAAAAAGACAAAAAAGACAAAGAAAGCCAAACAAGCCAACCAGGGGGACCAACAACGATGTGGTTTTCAGTGCAAAGTGGCTTCTTAATTGGAAGCCAAAAACGTAGAAAAGGCAAAGTTGGATGCAACGAAAACTTGTGTGTTTTTCTTCAGTGCTAGCCGATTACAAGTTGATTCCCATTGTGGGGCCCTCACATCAAATGTTTTTGTTGGGTTTCAGGTTGATTCTTATTGTGTGCGATACAATGGAAATCCCTTTGTGCAGGCTTACACATTGATTTCTAGTGTGCGGCGTTGTAGTCCACCACAATAGGAATCAAACTGTACATGCGCAAACATTGTAACAACAACCCAGGTTTTCGTTGCTTCCAAGTTGGCTTTTCTGCTCTGGGGTTTTCAATTAAGAAACCATTCTATAATTAAATACACCGCGCTTTTGGTCCCCCAGGCTGGCTTTTGTGATTTTTTTGTCGTGTTTTCGTCGGCCAGGCCCCCACCCCCCGTCCATCTGAGCCGACACAAAGGAATTCGATTTGAAGGCCGCACAATAGGGATCACTCTGAAACCCGCCACAAAGGAAATCAATGTGTAATCTGCCAAAGGTGGAATCAATGTGTAGATCCGCCCCAAAGGGAATCCTTTGGTAGTCCGCCACAGAGGGAATCAAATTGTAATCCGCCACACAGGGAGTCAACTTGTAATCCGCCACAAAAGGAATCAATGTGAAATCCGCCGCCAGTCGAATCTACCCTGCGAACCGCTTAACAGCGCTGCTTTAAGCAGTGCTAGCCGATTACAAGTTGATTCCTATTGTGGGGCCTTCAAATAAATTCTGTTTGTGGGGATTTACAAATCCATAAGGGCTTCGCCCCCTGCCGCCGGCCCCCTCTCTCGGAGAATGGGCCATGGAAGAGCTAAGTCATCAGGCCTTGGCGCTGTCGTGAAGCAGTATCGAAACTTCATGCGAAGCCGAGTCGCAATCAGCAAAACCAACTGATCACAAGAGGGGTTACCACACCTGGCGATTGGTAAGACGTGTATGGTTTAAGGGCTTGGTTACCACACCTTGCGATTAAAGGGCCGAGGGAGTTCTCGCAGTTTGGGTTACCACGCCTTGCGATGGATGTGCGTGATGGGTTCGAATTTCAGAAATGTGGCAAATCCCTGTGTTTTTGGACCCTGACCCCGCGGATCTGCGTAAGGGGTGGCGCCGAATTTCAGAAATGTGGCAAATCCCTGTGTTTTTGGACCCTGACCCCGCGGATCTGCGTGAGGGGTGGCACCGAATTTCAGAAATGTGGCAAATCCCATGTGTTTTTGGACCCTGACCCCGCGGATCTGCGTGAGGGGTGGCACCGAATTTCAGAAATGTGGCAAATCCCTTGTGTTTTTGGACCCTGACCCCGCGGATCTGCGTGAGGGGTGGCACCGAATTTCAGAAATGTGGCAAATCCCTTGTGTTTTTGGACCCTGACCCCGCGGATCTGCGTGAGGGGTGGCACCGAATTTCAGAAATGTGGCAAATCCCATGTGTTTTTGGACCCTGACCCCGCGGATCTGCGTGAGGGGTGGCACCGAATTTCAGAAATGTGGCAAATCCCTTGTGTTTTTGGACCCTGACCCCGCGGATCTGCGTGAGGGGTGGCACCGAATTTCAGAAATGTGGCAAATCCCCTGTGTTTTTGGACCCTGACCCCGCGGATCTGCGTGAGGGGTGGCACCGAATTTCAGGAATGTGGCAAATCCCATGTGTTTTTGGACCCCGACCCCGCGGATCTGCGTGAGGGGTGTCGATTTCGAGCCCCCCCAGCAATTCAGACAACGCGCCCAGGGGAGGCTAAAAATCTTGTTTGGGCCTCCCCCCCCCTCGCTCGGTCAATCAACTAGTTACAGTAACCAGCAAGAAGCAAACCTGTAACACTGAAAACTACAAGCTACAACTGGTACAGGAAACTGCGAATCACGGGCCTACAGCCTGGTGGCCCCACAAGGTGGCCGGCGGATTGATTCTTATTGTGTGCGATACAATGGAAATCCTTTTGTGCAGGCTTACACATTGATTTCTATTGTGAGACGTTGTAGTCCACCACAATAGGAATCAATATGTAAATGCGCAAACGCTGTAAAAAAACAGGTTTTCGTTGCTTCCAAATTGGCTTTTTTTTTGTGTTTTGGGTTTCCAATTAAGAAGCCACTCTACAATTAAATACACCGCGTTTTTGGTCCCCCATATTATTTTTTTATGTTTTTTTTTTCGTCGGCCAGGCCCCCACCCACCGTCCATCTGAGCCGACACAAAGGAACTTTATTTGAAGGCCGCACAATAGGGATCAATTTGAAATCCGCCACAAAGGAAATCAATGTGTAATCCGCCAAAGGGGGGATCAATTTGTAGATCCGCCCCAAAGGAAATCCTTTTGTAGTCCGCCACAGAGGGAATCAATTTGTAATCCGCCCCACAGGGAATCAACTTGTAATCCGCCACAAAAGGAATCAATGTGAAGTCCGCCGTCAGTCGAATCTACACTGTGAATCCGCACTTGTCCTTCCGCGAACTGCTTAACAGCGCTGCTCAGCCGCACCCTTGAGTGAGAAAACAACATTGTTGCATGTTTTCGCCATGTGTGTTGGCAGCTATTCACCATTGGCCAGAATCCCTCTTCGCATGCATCCTGCTACTCCACGGAGGAAACCGGTGCAACACGTCATGTTCCAGGGCACTGAGATAAAACCTCCCCCCCTCCCCTTGGAAAAGGGGGGGTCCGAAGCTCCCCCCCTCCCCCTCCTTTGTTGGCATTTTCACTTGGGGGGACCCTCGATAAAAGAGACGGAGGCTTGGAAGCTACCCCCCCTCCCTTTCTCGGGGCACAGGGTCAGCCCGGGCTCCCCTTTCAAAGGGGGGGTGGGGCTTCCGAAGCTACCCCCCCCTCCTTTTGTTTGGATGTTGTAGCCGGGGGGCCCTAGCTAAAGGAGTGGGGAGGGCTTGGAAGATACCCCCCCTCCTTTTCGGGGCCCTGGGCAAGCCCGGGCTCCCCTTTCCAGGGGGGGGGCTTGCGAAGCTACCCCTCATTCCCCTCCTTCCATTGGCTTTTCCAGCTGCAGGGCCCTGGCTGAAGGATGGGCTTCGAAGCTAAATTTCCTTCTTCGGTGTTCGGCGCAGCGTTGGTTTTCGGCGTACTTGTGGTTTTTGGCGTCTCTTTGGTTTTCGGCGCCTCTTTGGTTTTCGGCGCCCCTCGGGCCTTTGGCGCCCGTTTGGATTTCGGCGCTCATTTGGTTTTCGGCGCTCCTTTGGTTTTCGGCGTTCCTTTGGTTTTCGGAGCTCTTTCGGTTTTCGGCGCCCTTTGTGGTTTTCTGTGCAAATTCTGTTTTTCGGTGTATCGTTGGTTTTCGGCGCCCTCTTGGGTTCTCGCGCCGCTTTCGTTTTCGGCGCCCTTTTGGTTTTCGGCGCCCTTTTGATTTTCGGCGCCCCTTTAGTTTTCGGCGCCCTTTTGGTATTCGTGGCTCTTTGGTTTTCGGCGCCCCTTTGGTTTTCGGCGACCTTCGGCTTTCGGCGCGCCTTTGTTTTTTGGCGCTCTTTAGTTTTCGACGGCCTGTTGGTTTTCGGCGCCCCTCTGCTCTTCCGGCGCCCTTTTGTTTTTCGGCGCATCGCTGATTTTCGGCGCCCCCCTGGTTTTCGGTGCCCCTTTGATTTTCGGCGCCCTTTTTGTTTTCGGTGCCCTGGCAGTCTTCAGGGCTTCTGTTGTTTTCGGTGCTCCTTTCGTTTTCGGCGCCCTTTTTTGTTATCGGCGCCCCTCTGGTTTTTTGGCGCCCTTTTGGTTTTCGGCGCATCGTTGGTTTTCGGCCCTTTGGTTTTCGGCGCTCCTTTCGGTTTTCGGCGCCCCTTGGGTGTTCGGCGCCCCGTTGGTTTTCAGCGCCCTCTTGATTTTCGACGCCCGTTTTGTTTTTTCGGTGTCCTCTTGATTTTCGGCGCCCTTTTGGTTTCCGCCGCATCTTGAGTTTTCGGCGCTCCTTTTTGTGTTTGGCGCCCTGTTGGTTTTCGGTGCTTCTTTAGTATTCGGCTTCCTTTTGGTTGTCGGCGCCCTTTTGATGTTCGGCGTCTCTTTCGTTTTCGGCGCCATTTTGGTTTTCGACGCTTTTTTTGGTTTTCGGCGCCCTTTTGGTCTTCGGCGCACCTTCGGTTTTCGGCACCCTTTTTGTTTTCGGTGCCCTGTCTGTCTTCGGGGCTTCTGTTGTTTTCGGTGCCCCTTTCGTTTTCGGCGCCCTTCTTGTTATCGGCGCCCCTCTGGTTTTTTGGCGCCCTTTTGGTTTTCGGCGCATCGTTGGTTTTCGGCCCTTTGGTTTTCGGCGCTCCTTTCGGTTTTCGGCGCCCCTTGGTGTTCGGCGCCCCTTTGGTTTTCGGCGCCCTCTTGGTTTTGGACGCCCCATTTGTTTGTTCGGTGTCCTCTTGGTTTTCGGCGTCCTTTTGGTTTCCGCCGCATCTTTGGTTTTCGGCGCTCTTTTTTGTGGTTGGCGCCCTTTTGGTTCTCGGTGCTTCTTTAGTTTTCGGCTTCCTTTTGGTTGTCGGCGCCCTTTTGATTTTCGGCGTCTCTTTAGTTTTCGGCGCTCCTTTGGTTTTTGACGCTTCTTTGGTTTTCGGCGCCCTTTTGGTTTCCGCCGCATCTTTGGTTTTCGGCGCTCCTTTTTGTGGTTGGCGCCCTTTTGGTTCTCGGTGCTTCTTTAGTTTTCGGCTTCCTTTTGGTTGTCGGCGCCCTTTTGATGTTCGGCGTCTCTTTAGTTTTCGGCGCTCCTTTGGTTTTTGACGCTTCTTTGGTTTTCGGTGCCCTTTTAGTTTTCGGCGCACCTTCGGTTTTCGGCGCTCTTTCGCTTATCGGCGTTCCTTCGGTTTTCGACGCGCCTCTGGTCTTCGCACCCTGCTCTTTGGGTTTCGGCGCTCTGTTGGTTTTCGGCGTCCTTTTGGTCTTCGGCGCTTTTTCCTTTAGCACATGGGGAAGGGGCTTCCAAGCCCCCCTCCTTTAGCCCACAAGGAGGGGGGGGGGGGGGCGTTTCCAACAGGGGGGGTTCAAAAGGGGGAGAGTGTAGCTAAGCAGCTAAGCCCCCCCCAGTATTTGGCTCCAACAAAAGTTCCCTTGGAAACTCGCAACAAGAAGTATCTGTGAGTACGCCCATTGGCGACATGAGCTGTCGCGCGCGCGTGCTCCGCGCTGGCGCGCGCGAGATCCCAAGACGCCCCCATGGCCGCAAAATGGTTCCAAGAGGGCCTGAGGCCACAGACGGCAACGTCCAGACGACCCTGGGATGACGCCACCCTAACACGATCCCGCCATGGATTCTGGACCGTCTCAGGCCGACTCGAAGACAACCGAACAGGAGCCACGAGTGACACCGATATGGCCCGATGGCAACAAGATGGATCCACGCGCGCCCAGGGTGGCCCCAGAATGAACGCAACGGCTGCGCGATCCAAGCATGACCGAGATTTGACCTCAAGATGATCTCAAGACGACCCTGACATGCCAGGAATGCTGCAACTTCGGAGCCGCATCTTATTTTGAAACGATCCCAGCATGGCGGGATCCGTGGACGACCCGGGATAATTGTTTACATTATCTTTAATGGGTGGGGTTTTTGTTTGTCTGAACTAACATGTGTAGGGGGTCCGGGCAAGGCGTCATTTACTTCCGCTGTCTTCCGCAATCCTTCCAACGGCCTTCCGACGTCCTCCGCCTCGTTTTACTGCCGTCGGCTTCCGCTAGCGGGCGACATGACGAAAATTCAAGGAACTTTCACTGGGCCGATATAAGGGAGGGGGGTAGCTTACGGAGCGCGAGAGGGGGGGAGGGGGTGGCAGCAGCTTCTGAGGGGCGGAGAAAAGGAGGGGGGTAGTTTCCGGAGCGCGAAAGGCAGCAGGGGGCGGGGAGTTTCCGGCAGGAGAGGTCCAGGAGGGGGGGTAGCTAAGGGGGGACCCCCCCTTTGGGAGGTCCGAGGGGGGTACTGCGTACCCCCTCTCTCCTATCTTGTGGTGTTTGGTCTTCGCTTCGAAGAGACAGCGCCCCGCGTTCCTCCTCACTCCTGCTCCTCTGCCTGCTCCCCTTCCTCCCATCCGTGCCTGTGCCCACAGCACACCCCTCACGCGTCCCGTGGCCCCATTCATCGGCGCTACGAAAGTTTTCACCCGTTTCGTGCTTCCATTTAGGCTGGAGCGCTATTGCGAATTCGAGTTGAAGAAGTGCCGACCTCTACTTTCGAGGAAGTCCTGGACGGGAGCGCCATTTCGAAATCGAGCCAGTAGGGTGTTGAATTCCAGTTTTCAGGAAGTCCTGGGAGGGTGGGCCATTTCGAAAGCGAACCTGGCGCCGTTTCGAAATCGAACCAGAAAAGTGTCGAGTTCTAATTTGGAGGAAGTCTTGGGCGGGAGCGCCATCTCGAAATCGAACCCGAAAGTCTCGGAATCGTTCGAAATTGGTTTTATGGAGGAGGTCTCAAGCGAAACCGTCGTTTCGAAATGGCCACACCACTTGGAATTTACGAGTCTACATTCATTTCAGACCAGAGCTTTCGAGAGTGTGGTTTTCGCTCGAGATTTCCGAAAAAACGGACTCGACTGGCTTTCGACACCATCGGGTTCGAATTCGAAAGAGCGGTTCCGCCCGAGACTTGAGCAAAACAATGCTTGAGCAAAACGTTGTACTGGGGCCGCGGCCTAATGGGCCCCTTTGACGCCTCCTCTCTTGTCGCGGGCACAACACCACTGACAACGTTGTACCGGGGCCCCGTCGCCTAACGCGCTTTCGTAGCGGCGAAGCAGGGAGCTCCAACTAAGGCCCCAGGGTGGAAGGTAACGCATGCTGTCCCCAAGCCCATCTCGGCACACCCCTCACACGCTTCGTGTTCCCACAGGGAGCTCCAACTAAGGCCCCAGGGGGGAGTACGGAGGGGGGTCCCGCATGTGGTCCCCCAGCCCATGTCGGCACACCACTCACACGCTTCGTGGCCCCATGGGGAGCTCCACCGAAGGCCCCAGGGGGCAGCGCCCGCATGCGGTCCCCCAGTCAATGTCGGCACACCCGTCACACATGTCGTGACCGTACAGGGAGCTCCAACTAAGGCCCCACTGGCAGCGTCCGCATGCGTCCCCCCCAGGCCCATGGCGGCACACCCCTCACACATTTCGTAGCCCCACGGGGAGCTCCATTGAAGGCGATATTCACAAGCGCGGTGCTCACAACTGCATGGTTGGGTCCCTCGCCAGGACAGTTGGAATGCATGTTTTGGAATTTGATTGCTGTTTGTTCCTTAATTTGCGTCGCTGCGCCCCATCGTTGCCCTAGCGCTGCTTGTATCCAAGCGGCCGCCGACCAACAGTTTTGGAATTGACGTTGTGGACCGTGGACTCTGGCCGAACCCTGAGGGTTCAAGGAAGTGACAGTTTGGGCAAGTGCTGGGGCAACTCTGGGAGCTCACTGGCAATTGAGCCCCTGCGGGCCATTCTCGTACTCTTAGTCTGCGCAGGTGGCGCTGGCGGAAGCGCTGCCGACACCCCCACGCGGTGAGCTGGTGGCTGCTTCTGGAGCTCTTGGGGCGGGAGGGATCCCTGGACAGGGGCGCGCAGTCTTCCAGATCTTGCCCAGGGGTTTTGACGCAAGGTAGCTTCCAGTGGCCATTGAGGTCCGAGAGGCCCCGGCGGACTCCCGGCTTGGCCTGGTCGAGCCCCTGTCGGTGGGCACCAGAGCTGTGCACCTACACCGATCCTGGCCAGGCCGATCCTGGGCCCAGGACCGGTGCAAACGCCTTCCTGCCCGAGCTCGAGGGGCGTAGACCCCGAGCTTGGGCCCACGATGAGGCTTCCCGGGATCGGCGCAGGTGTGCAGTTGGCTTCCGCCGGCCCCGTCCCCAGACAGGGCCGCGGCGCCGTGGACCACCGACTCCCCGCTGAAGGCTTTGGCCCTCGTCGCGCCACGTTGATTGCAACCGCTGCCGGGTCCGCGGGTACCCCCCCCCCAATGTCGATCAACGGGCGGGGGGGGCCGCGGTGGAGCTCCCGACTGCGAGTCGCGGGGGGGATGCTGGCTGCGCCTCGGCTCGCCAGGACCCCCGCCCGTGCACATCTCCTCCCTCTCGTCCTCCTTCCTCGTTCCTTCTTCTTCTCCTCCTCCTGCTTGTCCTTCGGCTCTTCCGCCTCCTCCTCCTCCTCCTCCTCCTCCTCCTCCTCCTCCTCCTCCTCCTCCTCCTCCTCCTCCTCCTCCTCCTCCTCCCCCCCCTCTGTAGACGGCCATCCTTTTTCCGATTGCACGTAACACGATGGATGGTGTCCTTTGGGGTTCCAGGTCCGCTATGACAACCCTCGGCGGGTAGAGAAAAAGTTAGCGCAATGGGAATCGAGCGTTAGGATGTCAGATATGGCGACCACGGGAGTGTCCCTCTCCCTCTCTGCATCCAGTCTCTTAGGGTTGGGGCGTCGGGGGACGTCAAGCATCCACCTCACCGATCTTGGCAGGGCTGATCCTGGACCCCCGATTGGTTTGTGTACGTGTTTGTGTGTGTGTGTGTTATGTGTATGTGCGGGTGCGCGTGTGTGTGTGTGTATGTGTGCGTATGTGTTTACGTGTGTGCGCGTGTCTGTGTTTGTATGCTTCCGCTCGCTTGACCAGCGCCTGACCGTCTCGCACACCCTGGCGCCTGCGGACAAACAAGTGTGTGTGTGTGTGTGATCTTCCCCGGCCACGCCAGCAGAACGTATGCCCCGCTCGATCCTGGGCCCAGGAGTGGAGGCGGACGGTTCGTGTCCCCCGCAGGGGTGGGGTGTGCGGGGGGGGGGGGGGCGCATTCCGCCAGGAGCGCCGGGCAGCGGCTGCCGCTTGGTCGAGCAGTTCTCCATCTGCAGCCCGCCGGCCGCTGCAGCCGGCCTGCGCGGTGCCCCCGGCACGCTGAGCACGGCTGCTGCCAGCATGGTTCCCATGGGCGGCGGCGCGGCGGCGGAGGAGGCGGCGGCGGCCCAGAGCCTCGGCAGCCCAGGGGGCTCGGAGCCGCCTCCGGACCTGGACCAGGCGTGCAGGCTTCTGCAGGACGAGTTCAACGGAGCCTTGGAGTTTTTCCGAGACAGGGCGTCGGACGCCGAAGCCTGCGCCCAGGAGGCGGAGGATCGCTGCAGAGACCTGGAGGTCGCAGTCGAAGGTCTGCGGCGCCAGCTGTCGGAGGCCGAAGCCCGCGCTGTGGATGCGGAGGCCCGCTGCAGGCACCAGGAGGCCATGGTCCAGGCTCTGCGAGACCACGCGTCGGCGGACACTCTCCGCCCTGAGGGGTGGGCAGGAGAGAGGAGACGAAGAGGGCTAGACTCTACAATCAATCATCAGGCATAGGGCCCACTGGTTTCTAACGGGGCTTGATGCTCCTCAGATATCTTGTCCTGACGTTCCTAACGTTCCTTGTGCCCCTAAGCGCGAGTGAGGCCCGAAAGGTACTTTGTTCATCATTTGGTGTTCCTCATGGCAACCTTTGACTGTAGTTGCGGTGGCGATGTCGCATGGCCACCGCGTCGCCATCGCCGCCGCCCCAGTTCCGATCTGCAGGACGGTCGGGTTATTGGCAGCGGCGGCACCCTCGGTCGCCAGGGAGGGCCGATGCCGTCACCGTCGCCAGCGCCCAGCCAGCCGTCCAACGTCAGGGGGCTTGCTGCCGCAGTGAGGTCGAAGGAGATCCTCCTGGCGCGTTGGATTGCGCCAGCTTGCAGTCCAGAGTCGGCCTGGACTTCGATCACCGTGGGTCTCGTGCCGAATCCTGGAGTTCCCCAGCGTGCCAGATCTAATGCCAGCGCCGCCAGAGCCGTCCCCCCCAACACCCCCTTCCAGAAGACGGTAGGGAAAACCGCAGCGCTTTTTAACATAGACGGCCAGGCGAGAAAGAGGACGCACCCCGCCCCTGGGCGTGAGCCAGAGAGGGCAGATCGACCCCCCGCTTCGTGGCCCGCCTTGGGGACCTTCAGAAGATGCTAAACGCTTGTTAGACGCCGGGAGAGGAGGAAGGGAGGAAGGGAGGAGGGGAGAGATGAGATGGGATGAAACGAGATGAGGTGAGATGAGATGGGACCAGTCGCGAAGCGAGCTGTTTTTTACTGGCGCAATGCCTCTCCCCTGACCTCCACGGCGATTGCGAGCACAAGGTAGCGCACAACGAGCACAGGGAAGGAGTGGAATACGAGGAAAACTCTACCACACTGAACACGACGATGGGCGCGACGATGAACACGCAACCGCAGCCTGTTTAACGATCACTGTTGCTTGCACTGCTCGTCGGTTGGTGGCGTTGTGCCTGGGAGTGGCCCCCTGGCAGCAGCCGCATCAGGGGCAGGCGAGGTAATTACCTCGGTCGTGGAAAGCCGCCCAATCCCGCAGCAGTGCTTCCTTCCTCCGCCGCGTGCGGTGCACGCCCCGCAGCACCTCCCCGCACAGCCGTCGCCTTCTCCTCCGATTCGGCGTCGGCACGCTCAGAAAGCAGGCGCGGCGCCAGCTGTGATGTCCGCCTGGCTCGCTGCGAGAGTCGCAGTCTCCGCACACAAGGCGCGGATCATGTCCACGATGCTGATCTCGCCCTCCTGCGCGTCCGTGGGGGGTTGCACCGCCGCCGCCGCTCCCGCCGTAGCCGCCGTGGCTAGCGGCGGGTGGGTCGGTGCCAGGGCGACGCCCTTATGGCTCCCCCCGATCTCCCCTGGCCTCGCCATCTCTAAGAAGATGTGCCTCCCCCTCGTCGCCTCCACCGACACCGTGCGGCGGGACGCCCGCGGGCTCAGCATTGGCATCCGCAGCAGCGGGCCCTCCACCTGGGCCCCCTGCGAGCGCCTCCCGGAGCGCCCTGCCGAGGAAGGCGAGCGCCACACGGCCCTGCGCCCGCGCAGGCTGCGCGCGGCGCCAGGCGGCCGTCCGACTCGGTCGGCGGGCACGCCGCCGCCGGGGCTCCGGCTCCAGCACGGCCTCTTTGGGGGGGAGGAGGGGCGAGGCGCGGGAGAGGGAGGGGTGGCCGCGGGGGCCGCGGGGGCCGCGGGCGGCGCGCGAGCGCCGGTGGCGCGGGCTCGGCAGCCCAGGATCGGGGCCGAGCTGGCAGCTAGGAGGGAGCAGAGAGACGGGAGGAGGGAGGAGGGAGGAGGGAGGAGGAGGAGAGAGGAGGGGGAGGAAAAGGAGGGAGGAGGAGGGAGAGGGAGGAGGGAGGAGGAGGGATGATGATGATGACGATGAGGAGGAGGAGGAGGAGGGGAGGAGGAGGAGGAGGAGGAGGAGGAGGAGAAGGAGGAGGAGGAGGAGGAGGAGGAGGAGGAGGAGGAGGGAGATGGGTGAGTAACAGAGGAAAGAGTGACCATGATTCGGGGAGCCCTCGCCGCCAATCCACCACCGAATAGGCAGCGAGGTGGAGGACAAAGGAGAACATCTCTGGCACGGCTTATTGGCAGCAGCCCAGGGGTTGTCCACCACGTATGAGAAGAGCACTGCAGAAGCACTGCATGCTCCCAAAGATTGCAGTAGATTGCATACCTCCCTGCGGCGTCCGATGCATCCCCCCCGCGCCCGAGGCACCCGCGCCCGATCATCACCCGTTCCGCTCGTGCCCTCCCCCCCTGCGGGAGGGCCGATGTCCTGCCCTCTCGCCGCATGGGCCGCGGGCCCAGGGGGGGATGTCGAGATGCCCCTCGCCTCCTCCGCCTCACCACGGTCGCGCCGCCGAGCGCTGCCTGCCCGACGTGATCGGGCCGCGGGGTCGGGCGTCCGCCGCACCGACCTTCGCTTCGATTGGTGTGCCTCGGTGCACCCCTCGACCACCACCACCAGCATCACCACCATCAGCATCATCAGCAGCATCAGCAGCAGCATCACCACCACCATCATCATCACCATCACCATCACCCTCACCACCACCACCACCACCACCACCACCATCATCATCATCATCATCATCATCATCAGCATCAGCATCAGCATCAGCATCAGCATCAGCATCAGCATCAGCATCAGCATCAGCATCAGCATCAGCATCATCATCATCATCATCATCATCATCATCATCATCATCATCATCATCATCATCATCATCATCATCATCATCGTCAGCACCATCATCATCGTCGTCGTCATCATCGTCATCATCGTCGTCGTCATCATCATCATCACCGTCATCATCATCACCATCATCACCATTACCATCGTCGTCATCATCATCGGCATCATCGGGTTCATCACCATCATCATCACAAGCACCAGCACCATCAGCATCAGCATTGTCATCATCGTCATCAGCAGCACCATCACCATCGACACCATCATCACCATCAGCATCATCATCATCGTCACCATCGCTATCATCGTCAGCATCACCACCATCGGCATCAGCAGCATCATCATCATCGTCATTATCAGTTTCATCACCATCATAATCGCCATCGTCCTCGTCATCATCGTCATCATCATCACAATCACCATCGCCATCACGATCGTCATCGCCATCATCAACATCATCAACATCATCACCGTCACCATGGTCGTTATCATCATCGTCATCATCATAATCATCGTCATCATCATCGTCACAAGCACCATCACTATTATTATCACCATCGTCAGCATTATCATCATCACTATCACCATCCCATCATCATTATCATCACCATCATTATCTCAGTCATCACCAGCGCCACCACCTTCGCCATCACCAGTATCATCATCATCATCATCATCATCATCATCATCATCATCATCATCATCATCATCATCACCATCATCATCATCATCATCATCATCCCCATCATCATCATCATCATCCCCATCATCACCGTCATCATCATCATCATCATCATCATCATCATCATCATCACCATCATCACCATTATCACCAGCACCATCGGTTACGGGGCTGAATCTCAACCCTGCGTTTTTCAGACTTTTCGGTTTGCTGTCCGTTTCGTTTTTTTTGTGGGTGGGTCGTTCGATGGTTTTTTGGGTGGGGGACTCTGTCTGAATCGTTTCTGTTTCCGTTTCCTGTTTTCTCGTGCGCCGGTGGGGCATGGCCAGGGATGCGTTTGGGGCTTCGGGGGGGGGGGGCTTAAGAAGGGGTGGGGGTGCGCCGTTTGGTCACGCTGTCGATTGTGCGACCCCTCGCACATTCAGATTCGCGGCCAGGGGCGAGGGTTTGCAACCTGGGGTGGGGGGTGGGGGGTGAGGAAGAACAGAACAACACCGAAAACAAAACTTTACAAATCCAACAGTTGTTTTTTTGGCCCCCCCCCCCCCCTCCGAGGATTGATTCACCTCTAAGAGAATCCCATCTGAGGTGGATCCACCTCTACTGGGGCCCCGTTAAGGGTGGAGCCACCTGTCTAATAATTCGATGAGAGGTTGGCCCACCTGTAATACACTCCCAATGGAAGTGAAGCCATCTTTTGTCAATAACTCCATGAGGGATGGGGTCACCTCTTATAAGACCCTGTGAGATTTCGATCCCGCTCCAATTCAATCGCAATAGGGATTGGGCCACCTCTAATAGAGTCCGATCAGGGGTTAACCCACCCCAATAGTATTATCTTAATTTTGGATTCGGTATACCTTCAATCGAATCCTCTTAGAGGTGGGGCGACCTCTAACATAATCCGATCAAGGATGAGGCCTCCTGAGGGATGGGCCCACCTGTGATTACATCCGATTGGAGATGGGGTGGCCTTTAATCGTATCTTATTAAGGATGCAGCCACCTTTAATATAATCCCACTAGTGGCCTTGCACTTTCGAATACAATCCCTTTAGTGGTTGAGCACCTTCTGTCATCGTCCTAACAGGGCTGGGCCATCTTTAATATAGTAGGGTTGGATGCCACGCCACCTCGAACGAAGTCCGATCAGGCACCAGTTGTCATATACTCCTGTTAAGAACGGCCTCAGCTCCAACATACTACTAGCAGGTTTAGGGCCGCTTGCAATCCAAGAAGGTCAGGGATGGAGACACCTCTAATGTAATCAGACTAGGGAGGCCCATCTCTAACATAACGCTAATAGAAGTGGGTCACCTCTAACAAAACCTTATTAATGATAAGGCGATCCTTGGAGAACATACGATCGATGAAGGACTGACATGTTTTAGAGTCCTACTGGCGGTGGGTCCACCTCTAGAGGGATCCTATTGAGGATGGAGCCGCGTGTAACAACAAACATCCATTAAATGTGGGTCCACCCCTGCTAGAATCCCATTAGAAGTGGGCCCATCTCCAATAGAATTCGATTAAGGATGAACCCGGCTGGAATATCATTTTATTTAAGGGGCATCCACCTCCATGTGGACAATATTGGAAATGGAACCACCTCTAGTAGAATCCACGATCCCTGGGGCCACCTGTGGCTAGCCACTGCGATGCCGTGCTAAGCCCTGCTGGCCCCTGCTAAGCCCTGCTAGGTCTAGCCGAACCCGGCTTAGTGCGGCTAAGCCTTGCTGGCACTCTGCTATGCCTTAGTAAGTTCTGCTAGCCACTTGCCAGGCCCAGCTAAGCCTTGATAGGTAGGCTTCATCAAGCCCTGCTGGCCCCTGGCATGCCCTGCTGCGACCTGCCAATCGTTGCTAACACCTGCTAGCCTTGCTAAGTTCTGTCTGCACTTCGATATCCTGCTAAGCCATGCGATGTCTGCTGAGCCGTGCGGAGCCACATCACATACAACCTCACCAGGATGAACACATTGCCAATGGAATCGTATTACAGGTGGTTCCATCTATAACATAACCTTACCAAGGATGAAGCAATATTTATTACAGCTCCGAACAAGGAAGGGCTAAGCTCTAATAGAACCCCATGAGAGGTGGATCCACCTCTACTGGGGTCCTGTTATCAGGGTTTTCCTTTTGGACCTTTTGGCAGGCTGTTGCGACCTTGTTTTTCAGGGGCGTGTTTCAATTATCCGCTGAGGGAGAGAAGGAGGAGGAAGAGGAGGAGGAGGAGGAGGAGGAGGAGGAGAGGGCGAAGTCAACGACGAGGACGAGGACGTGGAGAGGAGAGGAAAGAAACCAGGAAGGGAGGGGGAGCAGCATCAGCAGAAGAGCGAGGAGGAGGAGGCGGAGGAGGAAGATGAGGACGAGCAGAAGAAGGAGGACGAGCAGACTAAGGATGAGGAGAAGGAGGAGGACGACGGCGAGGAGGAGGTGGAGGAGGACGAGGACGAGGCGGATGAGGAGGAGGAGGAGGAGGAGGAGGAGGAGGAGGCAGAGGAGGCGGAGGAGGAGGGGGAAGAGGGGGAGGAGGAGGAGGAGGAGGAGGAGGAGGAGGATGAGGAGGAGGAGAAGGAGGAGGAGGCGGAGCAGGGGGGGAAGGAGGAGGACGAGCAGAAGAATAACGAGGACGAGGTGGATGATGATGATGATGATGATGATGATGATGATGATGATGATGATGATGATGATGATGATGATGATGATGATGATGATGATGATGATGATGATGATGATGATGATGATGATGATGATGATGATGATGATGATGATGATGATTGATGATGCGATGATGACGATGATGATGATGGTGATGGTGATGGTAATGGTGATGGTGGTGATGATGATGCTGATGATGATGGTGGTGGTGGTGATGATGACGATGATGCTGATGATGGTGATGATGGTGATGATGATGATGATGATAATGATGATGATACTGAGGATGAGGATGATGATGGTGCTGCTGCTGATGATGGTGGTGATGATGATACTGATGATGCTGATGATGATGATGATGAGGATGATGATGATGATGATGATGATGATGATGATGATGATGATGATGATGATGATGATGATGATGATGATGATGACGATGGTTGTGGTGATGCTGCTGATGATGATGCTGATGCTGATACTGGTGATGCGGAGGAGGGGGAGGAGGAGGAGGAGGAGGAGGAGGAGCGAGGCTCCGTGGCCATCTTAAACCGTCTTAGAACTGTCGCGGGGCCTCTTGGAGCATCTTGGGGCCATCTTGGGCCAGCTTGGACTCTCTTGAGCCATTTTGGAGGTCATCTTGGGCTTTCTGAGGCCGCTTGGGGATCACTCGGGGGCCTCTTGGAGGCCTCTCGGGGGCCTCTTGGAGCCTTCTTTGGGCCTTTTGGGATGCTCGCGGGGCCCTCTTGGGGTCCTTTTGGGAGCCCTGGAGGGTCTCTTGGGGCCATTTCGGAGGCGGTCGGTCAAACGAGAGGGGGGTACTAGATATTCGTCGTCGCCCCCCTGGGGGCCACGATCCTAGTGAGGGGTGTCAAACATTGGCGCTCCCAGAGCCCGAACATATGACCCTCTGACACCTCGCTGCCCCCCCCAAAAAAACCTCAGGGAGGGGAGGGGGAGGGCTCCCCTTCCCAAAGGGAAGAGGGGTTGTGGACGAGGAACGAAACCATCGTTAGACCACCTGTCGCCCAAAGGGCTGGTGGGAGTTTTTGGTTTTTTGGTTTGACGTCCCGTCGTTTGTTTTTCTCGTATTCGATTCTGTGTTTATTCACCACTATGATTATTGGAGTTCGATGTGTTTACATTCGTTGTAGTTGTATTCGGCTGATTCCAAAACGCAGCCCGCCATAAGCATCCAGTACTGGTTACAAAACGATTCGCCGCCAACCTGTCATGGGGAGTAGTGCGTTTCATTGCCAGGTGAAACGCCACCATCACCATCGTCATCATCGTCAACATCACCGTCACCATCGTCATCATCATCATCAGCTGCATCATCACCACTAGCATTGTCATCATCACCAGCGTCAGCATCATCATCGTCATCACATCGCCATTATCATCACAAGCCCCAGCACCACCACAATCATCATCGTCACGATCATCACCATCAGCATCGTCATCATCATCAGCATCACCGTCAGCAGCATCGTCATCTTCGTCATCATCATCATCACCATCATCACAAACACCATCACCATCACCACCGTCGTCATCATCATCATCATCATCACTATCACCATCATCATCATCATCATCATCATCATCATCATCATCATCATCATCAGCACCATGACACCAGCATCATCATCGTCGTCGCCATCATCAGCATCATCATATAAGCCAGCATCGTTATCATCATCGTCACCATCATCATCAAACGCACCGTCACCATCACCATCGTCGTCATCGTCATCATCATTGTCACCATATTTTCCATCATCACCATCAGTATCATCATCATTAGCATCATCATCATCACCATCATCATCGCCATCATCATCATCATCATCATCATCATCATCATCATCATCATCATCATCATCATCATACTCATCGTCACCATCATCACAAGCCCCAGCACCATCACCATCACTATCGTCATCATCATTGGACTCACCATCCTCACCATTATCCTCAATATCGTTTACATCACTGGCATCATCATCATCCCCATCATGATCGACAGTTCCGTTGTCATCATCATCACTATCATCATCATCATCATCATCATCATCATCATCATCATCATCCTCATCATCGGCATCCTCATCATGGCCATCGCCATCATCACCATCATCCTCATCATCGTCAGCAGCGCCGTCATCATTATCAGCAGCATCATCAGCAACAGTATCATCATCATCATCGTCGTCACCATCACCATCATCATCGTCGTCGTCATCATCAGCATCAGCATCATCATCATCTCCACCATCATCATCATCACCGTCATTATCGTCAGTACCGCCGTATTCATTATCGTCATCATCTCCGTCATCATCAGTATCATTATCATCTTCATCGTCGTGACCATCATCATCAGCATCATCGCCATCTTCGTCATTATCGCCGTGGTCATCATCGTCGTCATCATCACCATCGTCATCATCATCATCATCATCATCATCATCATCATCATCATCATCATCATCATCATCATCATCGTCACCATCAGCAGCATCGTCATCATCAGCATCATCATTGTCACCAGCGTCATCATAATCGTCGTCGGCATCAGCATCATCATCGTCGTCATCATCATCGTTATCATCGCCAACGTCATCATCATCATCAGCAGCATCATCAGCAACAGCATCCTCATGATCATCATCATCATCATCATCATCATCATCGTCATCATCATCTTGATCATCCTCATCGTCGTCACCGTCATCATCATCATCATCATCATCATCGGCATCGTCGTCGTCATCATCATCACTGTCATCGTCATCGTCATCATCACAAGCACCATCACTATCACCATCGTCACCGTCGTCGTCGTCATCATCATCAGCATCATCGTCATCTTCATCACCATCATCGTCATCTTCATTATCGTCATTATCATCATCAGCATCATCATCGTCACCATCGTCATCACCATCGCCATCCTTATCATCAGCATCGTCATCATCATCGTCGTCATCATCGTCCTTATCATCACAAGAACCGTTACCATAACCATCACTGTCGTCATCCATCATCGTCGTCATCATCATCACCATCATCATCGTCATTCTCATCATCAGCCTCATCAGCAACAGCACTATCATCATCATCATCATAATCATCATCATCATCATCATCATCATCATCATCATCATTATCATATTCATTATCCCCATCATCCCAATCGTCGTCGTCATTATCTTCATCGTCATCATCAGCATCAGCATCATCGTCGTCATCATCATCGTCACCATCGTCGTCATCGTCATCATCATCAACATCATCGTCGTCATCATCATCATCACTGTCATCGTCGTCACCATCGTTCCAGCATCATCATTATCATTAGCATCATCATCATAATCATCAACATCGTCATTATCGTCGTCATCATCGCCACCATCGTCGTCATCATCAGCATCAGCAACATCAGCATCATCGTCATCATCAGCATAATCATAAACTTCATCATCCTCATCATCGTCATCATCATCGTCATCGTCACCATCACCGTCATCACCATCACCATCACCATCATCATCACCACCATCACCATCATCAGCATCATCGTCATCATCGTCACCGCCGCTCCTCGAGGGCCCCCCCCTGCAGGAGGCCGAGGTCCGCGCCGAGCGGGCACGGGAGGAGCTGCAGCGCGAGCGCGCGGGCCGGGCGGAGCTCCGGGCCTCGCCGCGCGAGGACCCTCTGGGCGAAGGGCGCTCCCGCTCCTCCGGCCGCCTGCTCCTCCTGGGCATGCCGCTCCTGCACCCCCTGCTGCTCGTGGTCCTGCTCCTCCGCCTCCATCGCCGGCGCCTCCAGACGCCTGCTCCTCCATCGCCTGCTCCTCCATCTCCTGCTCCTCCATCTCCTGCTCCTCCATCGCCTGCTCCTCCACCTCCTGCTCCTGCTCCTCCATCCCCTGCTCCTGCTCCTGCTCCTCCACCTCCTGCTCCTCCACCTCCTGCTCCTGCTCCTGCTCCTCCATCCCCTGCTCCCCTTCTCCTGCGCATGCCGCCGGGCGGACGCGGCGCCCGGAGGCGTCTGTCGCGCCCGCGCGCAGCGCGGGCAGCGGCACGGCCAGCCTGGCACACGAAGAGCTCGGAAGAGCGGTGGAACGGGGGGCGGCCTCCCCTCCGTGCCCCATGCTGACGGTGCCATCCCACCACCCAGAGCAGCAAGACGAGCACCAGAGAGCTTGAGCGACCGGTGCTGGCAAGCTGCGCTCCGAGCGCGGGAGATCAGCCGAGCTCTCCCGGGGGGGGTGGGGGCCTGCGCGTGGCGCAGCGAGTCTGCCCTGCCACTTTCGCCACCGCACGCGAGTCATAGTGGGAGTCAGCAGCCACGGTGGCACCCGACAAGTCAGGAGAAGCAAAGCGCTGCGAGGCACCGCCCTTCGAGAAGTTAAGGTACTATGTAGACTCCTTCCCACCAGCAGGACAAGGCATCACAGGCGAAGCATCCAGCCGCGTTCCGGTTGTAGAAACTGCCTGCAGGCAGCGCGGCACATTCTGGACACAGGACGCACCAAGGCCGATCGAGCGCCTGATAGTCATGGCGTTCTTACTCGGGGAGGCCCTCAGTGGGCTCACAGCCTTCACGCTGGCCACTACCCACACCAACATATTGGACTGTGTCTTGGCCAAATTTCCACGGACACTTGCAGGGGGGGAAATAGGAGTTGGGCAAAGGAGGGCGGCATCATGCGACGCAACACCATGCTACAGGTGTTTACATACTGGCGCTTGGAAAGGACGGCGGTATCGCTAAGGGAGCGTCGACTGCGATGGTATCAGACCTGGGCCGAGCACCCCGCGGATCACGGTGCAGTGCTAGCTGCGGCGCACCGCTGACATCCGCTCTTGATTCAAGCGCAGTGCTAGCTGCAGGTTTCGGCGCGTGGGATCTGGATGCGTCTCAGGGAATATCGCAACCGGAGGAGGGGGACTGAATAGGACCACCATTGACACCTCGGGCTAAACAGTCTGGCGGGGACATGTGGGCATTAGAACGCATTGACGAAAGTATGCGATGTTATGGCAGCCGCACATCGGATAGATCGATATTCAAAAATAGGCGCTCCAGAATGCACTAACTGGGCATCTACAGACTGGGCAGTGCTTTACAGCTGCGAGAGAAATTGTGATGTGCTTACACGAAGGGGAGGGGGTGGACAGGATATCAGCAGGAGTGGGAATAATTACTAAGACCACATTGTTGCGACCGCGCGGCGACAGACTCACACGGAACGGAGACAACACGCGGCAACATATGTGCGATTGTACGCAGAGCTAGTTGGGCATCGCCGAGAGCTCGACAATGTGAGGCCACTGGTGGCATCACTACTCGCCACAGACCACTGCCCGTGACGCTGCAGTGCTCCCGTGCATAGGAGACCTTGTATCGACCACCCGACGAGAGCAGCGCACCACCGCGGGATCTGCCATCAGGATCGCCCCAATTGGGGCCGCCCGGTGACTGAGCCTCCACTGGCAGGCTCAACAGCACGAGGATTCCCAGGCGCGCGTCCGCTCCCGCCGCGCGGGGCCAGGGCAGGCCCGCCCCTCCGGAGGACAGGGGGCCCGTGGCGGGCCGGCGAGCGCAGCCCGCGAAGAGGCCGCCCCCCAAGGGGGGAGCATGCGGGGGGGCAGCCGCAGGAGACGGGGCGCAGAAGGGGCCGACGGTGGCAGGCCGAGGCCAAGGAGCCGCTGAAGGAGGCGGCCCTCCAGGAGGAGCAGATATGAGCAGGGTCGTCGTCAGGAGGCTCCGTGGACGGCGGCAGCGCCGCGCCAACACTGTCGCTCCAGGACGTGGCGCCGATCGGGGGCATGCTCCACCTCGCCACAGAGTTCCGGCTCCTCGCCCTGGAGGGCGGGGCGATCAAGATCACCCTCGACACTGCCCAGGCCTACGGCGTCAGTGCTGAGGAGTTGGGAAAAGGGCGCGGACCAGGGCCTCCACACGGCCACGTGGCACCATCATTCGTCGAGGGCATCATAGAGCTCATGAAGAGCGAGGGGCGGCAGACCGCGAACCTCAGCCTGGCGAAAAGGAGGCTGGAGGAGTTCATGGAGCGGGTCAACCAGGAGTGGGGCCCGATCTTCGTGACGGAGATCTTTCCCATGTGCAGGAACCAGGAGACTTACAAAATGGGCGACGACATGGGCGAGGGCCGCCAGGCCAAGGTACAGCACTCCATCAGCACAGTGCCGAAATGGAGGGCGGCGCTCAGCGGCAGGGTGAAGCCCAACGAGGAGAAGTGCGCTCGCCTGCTCGGCTTCGTGGCGGGCCTGCTCAAGTGCAGCATCGGCCCGGCGATCCCCCGCATCGGGTGCGCATGGGTGCGCCAAGAATTGGGACTGCGCCCCGAAGACAGGCATCGAGCGCACGGTGGAGACACAGCTCCAGCGGCGGAAGAGGTAGAGGACATACCATCCCGCGCGGCAGCCTTCGGACAGGGGGCGACGGCACTATCCTGGCAGTCTCCTCCGCAGTCCCAGAGGAAAAAATAGCGTGGCAACTCAGCATAGGCCTATTGCGACTAGCTAGCCTTAGGGACCAGGCCCAAAAGCACGTGGTCACATGGCTCTATTAGTACAAATGCAGGGCTATCGTGCTGATCGCACCAGGGAATGCTACGCTACAGTGGCCGGAATAAGCAGGAGGGCAACCGCGCTACTATGTCACCGCCTTGATCTACAAGGCATATCACGACACTCCACCACACCTCCCTCCCCTCCTGCCTCCACCTACGGCTGGTGGCAGATGCTGACTTAGGTAACTACTCTCATCGACAGATGTACCGAGGAACACGCCTATTACGACATCCAACAGTCTCCCACTACGGCGCCCCCCCAGCCTCACAATAGCCTCACTAAGGGCATCCGGCATCGTCAAAGGCAGGGCCAGATCGAGACTCAGGCAACTACTCGGGAAGATAACGTCACCACACTATACCACCCTGGTGCGCGTCCGTAGCTTGTTCTTCTGGGACCAGCGTTTTGCGATAGTGCGGCTCTCACTGTCAAGAGAGAAACTATCAGCATGCTCAGGATGAGGGGCGCGCGAGCTATGATGTGGGACAGCGCGGGTGCACCAGCGCCCGACGGCGATGGAAGAAATGGCTGTGTTATCCAGGCCAAAGGTGGCAGCTGCACTACCGAAGAGAGGACCACAACCAGATCTTCGGCACAATGGCCCACCGCCTCCAGACAGTCCACCAGGCTACGCAGGCCACAACGGACGTCTTCGGCGAGTGCAAGAAGACGGCCAACCACGTGTTCTACGGCCTGCGCCGCCAGCGCGAGCGCCAGCTTACCAGTCTGGCAACGCTGACCGACGCGAAGGGCTTCAACCACCAGGGGGATCTGGATGGGGGCGCAGGCCACCGCGATCCTTGAGGCCCAGATCGACACGCCTACCAAGGCGATCCGCGCCTCGAGACTCGCAGTTGTGTACCTGTGCGACCCCAGCAGGACGACGGTCGGCCCTTTCCCGTGGGAGCTCGGCTGGGCGCGGCGCCAGGCGGACGAGATGGACAGCGTCTACACTACGTGGGTCAGCAGCGTGAACGGGTGGGTCTACGACGTCGCCCAGCAGGGCGACCAGCGCCAGAAGCTTGCGATCAGCAGTATCGTCGCCCAGCAGCCACAAACGCCTCGCCCTCGTGCTCCAGCCCTTCGCCAGCAGTGCTCGAGTGTAAGGGCCATGACATGGTCTCGCCACCAGCGCCTGGAGGAGCAGCGAGCGAGACACGGAGACAGCAGCAGCAACAACATATGCAGATGCAGCAGTCGCAGCCAGGCGACCTCCGCATGCGTGATCCCCAGTTCGCGGCAGCGTCAGGGTTCTGCTTGGGAGTCACCCTGTGTGATTCACGCGGCAGAAAAAGGCAGCGATAACCACATCAGGCACCATCTCTGAGGGCAGCCGTCGGTCTCTTCCACATCAGGCCTGCCGTAATGCTCTTGCCATGCTTGGCACATTCCAGTTTGTCAGGTCCTCACCTCGATAGCAGCAGTTGTCCATCCATGTTCCCTCGCAAGAGGGGACGTCTCAGCCAGAAGCATGATCAGCCAATGCGGTGCGACAGTCCATCGCTGAGAGGCCCCTGTGGGGCCCACCGCTGCAGCCTGTTGCCGGTATCTTCTTCTCTTTGGGGGGGAGAGGGAGGGCGAGGGCTGTGGTGGAGCTTCTCGTGACAGCAGGTCCCCTGCAGAGGGGCGCGCCCGCAGGAGGCAGGCATTCCCGCACGCGAGGGGCAGGTTCCGAACGCCGAGGCGGCGGCCCATGCCGAAAGGGGCAGCCCGCCCCCCCCCGCCCCCACCCCAAAGGATGGGGAGGGGCGCGTCCCGGGCAGCCTCACGAGCCGCAGGGTCAGGGTCTGCATCCATCCGTTTTCCCCGGGGTCGGCTCGTTTTCCGGATTTGACCAGCAGACCCCCAACTGTCTCCTCCTCCTGCTCCTGCTCCTGCTCCTGCTCCTACTCCTCCTCCTCCCCTCCCCTCCTCCTGCTCCTCCTCACAGCTTCGAGCTAGTTGGACTGGCATCTGCCAGACGCTGCTATCCGACACCCCCCATCCCAGGGGCGTCTGCCCCTGGGGCGCGGGGGAGGGGCAATCGCACCAAGTAGCTGTAAGAACAGCATTGCCCCAGTGCGACCCTACCTAGAAGTTGGAGCCCCTAGGAAAGCAGCATTAGTTGCTATGCCATGCCATGCTATGCTGCCCTATACTATGCGATGCTATGCGATGATATGCTATGCTATGACATGCTATGCTATGCTAAGTTATGCCATGCTATGCTATGCTAGGCTATGCTATGCTAAGCTGCGCTATGCTACGATATGATATGCTATGATATGCTATGCTGCGCTATACTATGCTATGCTCGCTACGCTACGCTATGCAATGCTATGCTATGCTATGATATGCATGACTATGTTATGCTATGCTATGATATGCTAATGCAGCGCTGCGCCATGCTAAGCTTAGCTAAGCTAAGCTAAGCTAACCCTCTAGGCAGAGCCTAGGTAGGGAATTACACCCATGCTAATGCTGTGCTGCGCTATGCTATGCTACGCTATGCTATGCTATGCGGTGCTCTGCTATGCTAAAGCTCAGCGAAGCTAAGATGAAGGTAAGCTAAGCTAAGATAAACCTGAGCTAAGATGAAGCTAATCTAAGCTAAAATTGAATAAGCTAAGCTAAAATGCGATAAGCAACGCTAAGCTAAGGGAGCGTAACTGGGGGAACCGCGGGGCGGATCCTGGGGGAACCGCCCGGGGCGGGGAGCACTGCCCGGCCCTTTAAGCCAAGAGAGTAAGAACCCTTCTAGGCAGAGCCTAGGTAGGGAAAAAGGGAGCAGCGAGCCGACAGGCCTCCCCAGTAGCGGGGCAGCTGGGTCCCCCAGCGCCCTGGGGAGGGGGCAAGGAGGAAAAGGGGCGCGAAAAAACTAAGAACAACAAAAGGGAGCAGCGAACCGACAGGCCTCCCCAGTAGCGGGGTAGCTGGGTCCCCCAGCGCCCTGGAGAGGGGGCAAGGAGGAAAAGGGGCACAAAAAAAAAGGTGACGACGGGGACAGCGATGCACCCGAAGGGAGAAGGAGAGGAGAACTGGACGGGCGACGGGTGGCGGCTGGTGGGGGCGGTGGCGGTGCGGCGTGGCGGTGGCTGCCAGAGAGTGGCAGGCCACACGCGCCCAAGGGTCGTAAGGTTAAGGCGGGTCTGTCCCTCTACAGGGGGAAGCTTCAAACATGGTCAAAACATAGTTTTGGGACAATTGTTTGATTACGCTTGATCATAATTGGAGCATTTTTTGCGTATGTTTAATTCTCCGCCCCAAAACCCCCCCTGTAGGGGGGACATGCCCGACCTAGTCGCAAGGCGCAAGGGCTCCCCCCCTGCCCATGAGAAGTCCCGCGGGTGACCCCCGGCCCCACCAAGGGGGGCCTTCACCCGCCGAGGATCGAAGGATCGAAGGATCGAAGGATCGAGGATCGAAGGATCGAAGGATCGAGGATCAAAGGATCGCAGGATCGAGGATCGAGGATCGAGGATCGAAGGGTTCCGAGAGTGGGATTGGTGGCCGCTTAGGGGGGTTCCACCTGGTGTGCGGGAAGTCTGCGCCTTCGAGGGCGGTGGCCGCACAGAGGCCGTGGCGCGTGTTTCGGCGGCGAGCGAGGGGGGGAAGTGAGAAGGGGCGGGCCTTCTCAGAAGTCTCGGAGGTCCCCCGGACTTTGAGAAGTTTCCTCAGCCTTCCCCGAAGACACAGAAAACCCCCTCGCTCGCCGACGAGCGTTGGCACTGGGCAGCGGCTGTTACTTGATGGGTGCGGTCGCAGCCGCACTCGCCAAAGGAGGGATGGCGCAAGCGCCTCCCATAGGATGCCCCCAGGACACGACGCCCATCCCCACCCAAGGGACCACCGACGCAGGCGAAGGGTTCCCAAGGAGAGGGTGGGTGTCGCGCCGGGCTTTCCACCGGGCCCGGGGAGGCTTGCGCCATCCCGTGGCGGAGGCCGCCGGAAGGTTGTAGCCCCCGCCCTCCTGGATACACCCCTTACCTTACAGTAGAAGTACCAGGCAGAGTAGGGGCTGTGCGAGAGGTAAGTGGCGGCAAGGCTGCTGGCGGCGGTGCTGGCCGCGGCCGCTCTGGCCAACGCCAGGGCGGCCGGCGGTGTTTTCCTTCCCCGCCTTCCGACCTTAACCCATGGTAGCCGAAGTGGAGGTGCACCTGAGGCTTGGCGGGGTGAAGCGTGTAGCGAAGGAGCTCGGGGCGGAAGTGGCAAGCTGCAGAGTTGAGGCCAAGGCGGCTCCGAGAGGTGAGCGGCTGCTGCAAGCCGTGGAAAAGGTGAGGGGAGAGCAAGATGGCAGAGCAGCCTACAGTGGGCTGCTGAGCCTTCTGACCGTCGGCTTGGTCTACGACAGCGGCCGTGTGCGTCGGCCGCCCTGGCCCTTGCCAGGACGGCCGTCGGCGCGCTCCTTTGCGTCCCCCCCAAACTTCCATCCCGCCAGACCCCGCCACCACAAGAGGAAGGAGGGGAAGGGTAGTGGGGATGGTGGCGGGGGAGGCAATGAAAGGCAGGTGGAGCCAGGAGGCAACTGAGGTTGGAGTTGGGTTGAGGTCCTCTCAGGACCACTGGGAAGAACGCTATTCGTGTTGTCGTCTCCGAGGCCCCAGCAGAGCAGGTGATCAATGCCACCACCAAGGAGGTCCATGAGACAGCTCCACACACTAGTCTGTGGAAATAAGCGGCCCGCCGAAGATCATCCGATGTGGGTCGCATCTGTGGGTGAGAACGCCGCGGTGGGTTTTGGAGCCTTGTGTTACTGCGGACCCACTGGCATAGCGTTGGCGTGTGGGTGAGAAAGCCACGGCGGGTTGTGGAGCCGTGTATGACCGTGGACCCACTGCATCGCATATCTGTTGTCGATGCAGGCGCCGTGTGGTGCTAAGAGACGTCGGTGGATGAAGCCCTGTGTTACCGTGGATCCACTCGCATTGCGTTGGCTTGTGGGTGTGAATGCCACTGCGTGTTTGGGAATTATTTTTGACCGTGGACCCACTGCATGGCGTAGCTGTTGAGGATGTAGCCGCCGTCGTGGTGCTATGCAACGTCGGATGATGTTGTGCAGGTAAGCGGCGGGTTCTGAGGCCCTGTGTTACCCTGGGCCTACTATTGCGCCTTCGAGGTGCTGGCAGTCGCCGTATGATATGGCACAGTGCTGCTATCGCTTGGAGAGGCGGTGTGAGTAATGTCGTGTCCAGCTGCTGCTGCTGCTGCTGCTGCTGCTGCTGCTGCTGCTGCTGCTGCTGCTGTCGTAAGAGTGTGTGCGGCTAGTTGGTGCAAGAATAGTGCCGACATCATGTGTAGGGTAAGGTACAGCTGGTGGCGGCCGAGGCTGTCAGGAGCAACATTGAGATATAATGGCGCACTGACTGGCTTCCGTGAGGCAGGTCCTGTCACGGTATGAGTGTGGTGTTCGCCTCTTAACTGGTAGTTGTGGAGTCAGTTGGATGGGTGGTGCGTGTTCGTCTGCAGGCGGGGGATTCGTGCCACGGTCCGTGAGCGTTGCATTGGGCTAGGCGTCGCGTTGATAAATAAGGCTGTCGGAGGGATCGGTGTGAGGTTGTCCGCAGCACGCGCGGTTCCCAATTGGTCAAGTCGGTGGCGGTCGCATGCTTGGCTGGTGAGGGCGTCTGCTTCCGTCTTGTAGCCCATGTGGTCATAGCCGTGGTAGCATTCCTGCTCATTGTCGTCGTTGACGGACGCGATGTCGAAGGACAGTGTTGGGTATCACGTGTCAGAAGTAGACTTCCTTGCCATCTAGCATGCGGTTTCCGGTGATCATGATCTGGGTCTTGGGTGCCCGGGAGCATTGGACGAGTAGTAGTCGCCGTAGTTGCTGGCTCCTCTCCCTGTTGTCCGTCGTGAGTACGAGTCCTGGGGTCGGTCGGCTGTGGGGATGCTGGCGTCGTTGTCGCTGCTGTCCGCCTTTTGAATGTGGTTTCCGCCCTGCGGATGGGGGAGCCTGGTGGCCCCTGCTTAGGGGTGGTGGGTCCCGGGGTCCTCCCGAGGTCAGGGGGTGGGTCGGAGGGGTCGGGTCCTGGGCCCCCGTGGGTCGTGTGGGCCGTGGTGGTCACTCTGTCCTCTTCTTGGTATTGCATCGCGTGGTTCGTGTGATGGGTCGCGCCTCGTGGCGATGCCTCTCTGGAGCCGTCGTTGCGATGGGTGCTGGTCCTCCGTTCGGCTTGCACTGCAAGCTGATTTTGATGCCGTTGACGAACCGCAGCCGGGTGCGGTGTAGTCATGTGGGGAGGTCGTGTTTTGGGTGTCGTCGGTGGTTGGTTGTGCCATGATGCTGCACAATTGGTGAATTATGTATGGCGTTAGCACCTTCTGGTTCGCCGTCATGATGAATGGATCTGAGTGGGGCGGGTGGTTAGGTAGTCTGTCTGCTCTGGCTGTTGCGTAGTGCGCCAATGAGGTCTGTTATGATCTGGTCGTGCTCGTGTCGGTCTAGCCGATGTCTTGAGTTTGGTCGTACATGGGCATCCAGGCTGATGATGTTAGCCAGACAGTTCTCGATTATCACATGGGTTTGTATCTTGAAGAGTTGGGTGTTCTTGGTGTGGTAATTGTTGTTGAATGTTCTGATGTCGTCCAGTCGGTTGGTCGCATCGTACTGGATGTCCGCTGTCATTGTTCCCTGCTCCTCCTCCTTCTCCTCCTCCTCCTCCTCCTCCTCCTCCTCCTCCCCCTCCTCCTCCTCCCCCTCCTCCTCCTCCTGCTCCTCCTGTTGGGGAGCCCAGGCTCCGCCAGCGCGGGGCCCGGGCGCTTGGGCGGGGCGGGTGGGGCCCCGGCGTGTGGTGCCACGAGACCGTACCGTCGGGGCGCTGAACAAGGAACCCTTTTCGTTGAGGAGGGGCCCCGTGTTCCTTGATTGTGTCGCAGTTTGCCTTAGGTTGTCCTTAGGTTTTCGATGAGAAATCGAAATTCAACTTATGGAAAAGCGGGGCCTCGTTCCTTATTTATCGTTCCTTAGGTCAACGCCCCGACTGTATACCCGAGCCTGCCATCTTGGCACCGCCTCGCTGCTTTTGCAGAGGGCCGCGGCACCGCGGATCGCATCTCAGCCTTCCGGGAAGTGCAAGGGGCACTCGGGCTGGGAGAGAGATCGAGGGGAGTTCCGCTGCAGCTTGCGACAACGGCCGCTCTTGCAGCCCATTCGTAGTCACGCCGGGCAAAGAAAAGACGACGCCCGATGGGTGGGACCCATTGAATCAAGACCCTAGGACTTACTTGCCAGTAAGCTGGATACACATGGCGCGGCTGGCCTGGGCGAGAGCTGGATACACGTGCGGCCGCATGCTGTTCCAGCGCTCGGCCCTACTGTTGCCAGGCACGCCAGCTCTCCGCATGTGTACCCAGCACGTGGCCTCGAGATGTTCCACACGTGAATCTAGGCACGTGTGTTTCCCAGCTTCCCGGGGAGAGCAGGGCGCCTGTTGGCGGGACCCTGTGGTCCCCACGGCCATCCGACACTGGACCCCGAGACGAAAACGGGGCCCTCTGCGCGGAGCCCTCTGCCCACGACGTCGCACCCGCGAGCACGGGACCTCGTGGGCGGGACCTCCTGGGCAGGCCACGAGAGATCAGCAGGCATCGGGCGTCACGAAAGCACCGTGAAGTTCAGGCTTCCCAGATGGGATCCGAGTAGGTGGGGTCGCTTGGTCGCCGACGCGGCTCGATGTGGAGCCCCACTTTCTCCGCGCTGGCGTCGCCGAGGCACCGCCGACGTCGCCGATGCATCGGCGATGCATCAGCAGTGCGGCGCGATCCTCATACCCCATCTGCTCGGGCCCCATCCGAGAGGCCTCTGTCACGACGGTCGGCTCCCGAAGCCGCGAGACCAGCAACGTCGGGGCTGACCCACGGAGATCCCGCGGCCTCTGGAGGCGTCCGAGACCCCGAGCGAACCCGCCCCTCACCAGACCTCCTCAGCACACTCTGTCTACGGTTGTGGAGGACGATCAATGGAGGGAGCGTGTTGCCAAATAATTTCCAGATGTCTAAAACATGCAAAAATCATGGATTTAAACATGGAACAAGCATGCTTAAAACATGTTTAGAACATCTTCCCGACATTTCAGACATCTTAAACTCAATGACAGGACTGTGAGGGTGTCCATGGTCGTGGCATCCACAAGTGTACGGTCGGGAACTTCTGGACAGCGCGTCGCTCCGCCGCTTCTGGCCCACCACTCTGCGGCGCGACGCGCCAGCCACCTCGCAGTGCCCCGGCGTCCACGTCCCGAGCCTTCCCGAGGTCCTGCCCCGCGGCGCGGAGAGACACGCTGGCCGCTCGCAGGGCATGGAGTGCCTCCGCAAGGGCTCCCTCGAGGGCGCGAAGTTATTCGCGCTTCGCGGTCCTCGTTCCTTCTCCCCCTCCTCCCTCCTCCTCCTCGTCCTCCTTTTCTCCCTTTGGGGGGGCGGCGCGAGAGCGCGAAGTTATTCGCGCTTCGCGCTTCGCGGAGCGCGAAGCGCGAAGTTGGGAGCCCTAGCTCCGGGGCCGCCGACACGCTGTCCCAGAGTGCCTGACCGCAGACACCGCCACCGTGCCAGGCCAGGGCCCTCCTCCTGGGCCCTGGCATGGCGCCGGAGCTCCCTCCTGGCCGAGGCCAGCTTCTGGTATCGGCTACACTTGTGGTCGGCGGGGCGAGAGCGAACCTCTTCCGCTAAAAGCTAGGCGGGCTGCGCACAGCTCTCATTAGGGAGACAGGGCACAGGCGGGCGGGGCCTCAGGCGGCCGGAGAGGGCGGGGCCCGGGGTGCAGGCCTGGTATCGGCTACACGTAAGAGCAGCGACCCTTCGCCAGCGTGCCGTTTGGTGCGCGGCTTGCGGGGGGCGCGCGGGGGAGCCGAACCCCAGCGCGCAGGCCGCTGCCGTCGCACCGGACGCAACGGTCGGCAAGCCGCGCACCAGTAGGCCACGCTTGTCCAGGGCCACTCCCGCGCGCCCCCCTCCGCCAGCTCTCCACCGTGACCACTTCGTCTTGGGGGGCCTCTTGGGCGCCTCTGGGGTCGTCTTGGGGCGATCTTGGGGGCCCCGTGGGCCGTCATGGAACATCGGAAAGCCGAAAGGGCGAGAAGGCCCAAAGCCGCCCAAGAACCTCGGGAAAACCAATGCTTCTTATGCTTCTTGCCCCACATGCGCCCCACGTCTGCCTCCGCACGCGACCAGAGCCCCCGTCGCGCCGCGACTCAAAAACAGGTGCCGCCGACCGTGCGCCGCGCCCGGGCCCAGGAGGGCCCCGGGCACGGGGAGGCGGTGCTCACTGGGGGCGCCCCCGCCCTGCGCAGGAGGAGCCGGCCTGCGCGAGGGCGGCGGCCGCGCGCTCGGCCGCCTCGCCGCGCGCCGGCGGCCCGGAGCCGCTGGCGGCGGCGGCCGAGGCCGAGCAGGAGGAGCAGCCACCCGCAGAGAGGGGCAGGGGGTCAGAGGCGCCCCTGCCTCTAAGAGGGCACCCCCGCTTCTCTAGGAAGCGGCCTCCCTCACAGAGGCCTCTCCCCCGCTCCCCTGGTCCCCCCCTCCGCGCGCCGCCGAAGAGAGGAACAGCAGCTGCGGAGGCGCGTGCGGGAGGCCATGGCCGCGGGCCTGCTCGCGCCCGCCGGGGCCTCGGCGCGCGTGTCGCCCGGGAGCAGTTGTGGCCCGTCGTGGCGGGAGGGGGGCGGAGCGGGGCCCGGCGAGCACGCGGGCACGCGACGTCGTGGGCGCGCATCGGGCGGGCGGGGGCAGCGCGCCCCCCCCCCCCTCGGCCGTCGCGCGCCGCCCTTCTGGGAAGCCATCGCGGGCGCTCTGGGGCCCTCACGGGTCCACGGGGTGGCCACTTCGCGCGTTCTGGCTGCTCGCGCGGGGGGGGCCGCCCATGCCCATGTCCGGGGGGGGGGGGCTGCGGGGCGGGGGGGGGGCGAGCTCCTCCCCGAAGGGGGGGGGCATCATGAGCGGCTGGGAGGAGAGAGCGCGGTCAAGAACGCTCCGCCCTCGCACCGCCCGGCTTCCCGTCCGGCGCAGAGGTGCCGCCTCCCGACTTCAACGCTCGAGCAATTCCCTGAACAGCTTGTTTGTAAGGGCTCTCTCTCTCTCTCTCTCTATATATATATATATATATATATATATATATATATCGGAGGTGAGGGGGTGAGATCGAAGTGGAACGGAGAGCCCCCCTACCGGGAAATCGATTTCGGTTTCGTGTTCGTGCGTGCCGTGCGTGCGGGCGAGGCGAAGCTGCGTGGGCGGGCGAGAGGAAAGTCTCCTGTGGCTGAGGCGCGGCCGGACCAAATGATTCTCCACCGGGCGGCCGGTGGCGCGCGGTGTCCCGCCGGTGTCCCGGTGGTGTCCTCTGTGGCTGAGGCGCGGCCGGACCAAATGATTCTCCACCGGGCGGCCGGTGGCGCGCGGAGTCCCGCCGGTGTCCCGCCGGTGTCGTGTCGGTGTCCCGTCGGTGTCCCGATGATGATGATGATGTTGATG